>KV908351.1:463677-491177 GCA_002005505.1 Botryococcus braunii
GAGTGAGAGAGAGAGAGAGAGTGAGAGAGAGAGAGAGAGTGTGTGTGTGTGTGTGAGCGCGTGTGCATGTGTGCGTGTGTGTGTGCGCGTGTGTGTGTGTGTGTGTGTGTGTGTGTGTGTGTGTGTGTGTGTGTGTGTGTGTGTGTGTGTGTGTGTCTGTCTGTTTGTGTTTGTGTGTGCGCGCGCGCGTGTGTGTGCGTTTGCGCGCACGCGTGTGCGGGGGAGCCACACATCCGCATGCGGGTGCGTGTTCGTTGCATGCGTGCATGCTTACGTATGTACGTCTGCGCGCGCGCGCGCGCGCGTGTGTGTGTGTGTGTGTGTGTGTGTGTGTGTGTGTGTGTGTGTTTGTGTGTGTGTGTGTGTGTGTGTGTTGTTTGTGTGTGTGTGTGTGTGTGTGTGTGTGTGTGTGTGTGTGTGTGTGTGTGTGTGTGTGTGTGTGTGTGTGTGTGTGTTTGTGTGTGTGCGCGCGCGCGTGCGCCCGGTAGCGTGCTCGCACACTCCTGATCAGTGGAACAGCGTCGTGTATTGAACTGCCTTCCGTACTTCTCTCAAGCCTCTTTCAGAGTCGTTGTGCGAAGCACTCCGGAGCACTCTGCTGAAATTTGCATCCTCAACCATTTTTCCGCCCCGGCAGTGACCCATGTGATCTGCTAGGCACAGCCCTGGCATTTCTTTGCACAAGTGCCTTACGTAAGCCTCTGCAGTGGACCCACTTGAGCTACGTGGGACCCATGTGCACGTGCTGCAGCCTGCGTACATGTGGTACAGGACACGTCCAAGCGGCCTTACATGAGCCGTTGGTTTCTGCCCGAGACCTACGCGATCTCTACTTGATTTATGCCCCTGCACTGCTTGGGACCCACGTGAACCCCTAACCCTAACCCTAAGACAGCTCCTACGCATCATGCTCCGCTGCGGACCCATGTGGTCTTCCACCGAACCGAAACCCTGCGTCAGCGTCTGCGGGATATACCCATGTGATTTCCTGCGGATGACCAAGTGGCTCAAATCGCTCCATCACAAATTTTGGCGGTACAGTGTACCGCTGTTCTGCAGAGCACACTATTGTGCCCCTGGAGCATCCCCCCCCCCCCCCCGCCCGAATACAAAGAAAAATGTCATGATACACAAAATGGATGTCATGAGATACACAAAGAGGATGTCATGGGATACACCATCGATACACTTAGGCTTACAGACTTCCTTGCTTGCTTTGTGTGCCCCCTCTTGCCGTCCCGCCCCCCTCTCGTGCCATCCCGTTCGGCGGAACGTGTCGAGGAGGGCGGGACCGCCCCAGTCTTACGCACAGGGCCGCAAAAAATATACAAAGAGCAAAAAAAAAAAGGAATACGCCGGGTTGTAATTTAACTACACTGACTTAAATACACATGCTCGCAACCATCCCACTAACTTAAATACACATGCTCGGCCATTAATGTCATTCTCCCTGAGGCACGTACGACTGCATGCTTTGCAGTTCGAGCAGCAAGCCACGTTACCCCAAGGTGACTGGTGGTGGCCATGGCATGACGACACACAAGACGTCGGAGCTCTTGGCGCCCTTCAAGTACCCAAAAAGCGTCTATCAAGTGCCCTTCAAGCGCTATCAAGTGCCCTTCAAGTACTCAACAAGCGTATATCAAGTGCCCTTCAAGCGTCTACCAAGTGCCCTTCAAGCGCCTATCAAGCGCCCTTCAAAAGCGCCCTTCAAGCGCCCTTTAGGCGCCTTTCCAGCGCCCTTCACCTGCCCCCCAATCATCTTTCAAGTGCCCTTCAAGCGCCCTTCAAGCGTCTTTCAAGTGCCCTCCAAACGTCTTTCAAGTGCCCTTCAAGCGCCCTTCAAGCGTCTTTCAAGCGCCCTCCAAGCGCCCTCCAAGCGTCTTTCAAGCGCCCTCCAAGCGCCCTCCAAGCGTCTTTCAAGCGCCCTTCAAGCACGCTCCTAGAACGCCCTTCAAGCACGCTCCAAGGACGCCCTTCAAGCGCCCTCCAAGCTCCCTTCAAGCGCCCTTCAAGCGCTGCTTAAACTTCCTGCGCAGCGTCTGGGCCACTTTGTAGAACCAGAAGAGGCTCACCAGCTGGACCCCCAGGCCGCCCACCTGGACCGCCCCCGCACACCGCCTGTGGATGCATCATCAAGTAGGGAACCTCAATATTATTAGCGGATGAGGGTGTAACGACGCAGGGAACGGCATTTTCCTCGATGATGGTGCTAGTAAGGCAGCATATGAGGATGTCACAAAGCAGGGAACGGCGTGAGCAGGGGAAAGGCGCCCTCACCTTGACGAAGGTGCTGCTGGAGGAGCACGTGAGGGTGTGGTACACAACGAGAGGCCCTATCAGGACGCGGCAGATGATGAAGCTCACTGCGAAGGCCATCTAGCCCACCGACCCCGTGGGCTTAGTAACACCATTGGTGACTTAGTGATATGGTATTACTAATACGATTGGTGACTTCGTAACACCATCGGGACTTCGTAACACCCTTACATCAGTATGTATCAGTACACCTGTTATGAGGAATACATGTTTGAGTATAACTAATTGAGTATATACATGCATGTATAGCTATACACCTATACACACCTGTATAGGTATATATACCCTCTATGAGTAAACCTGCATGAGTGGAGATTTACATACACCCTCTATGAGTAAACCTGCATGAGTGGAGATTTACATACCCCTTACGAGGAGACCTGTCCTGAGTATACCTACATGAATATAGATATTTATGCCCCTTCATGCTTATACCTGTCCTGAGTATACCTACATGAGTATAAATATTTATGCCCCTTCATGCTTATACCTGTCCTGAGTATACCTACATGAGTATAAATATATATGCCCCTTCATGCTTATACCTGTCCTGAGTATACCTACATGAGTATAGATATTTATGCCCCTTCATGCTTGTACCTGTCCTGAGTATACCTACATGAGTATAGATATTTATGCCCCTTCATGCTTATACCTGTCCTGAGCATACCTACATGAGTATAAATATCTATCCCCTTCATGATTATATCTGTCCTGAGTATACCTACATGAGTAGGTATACCTGCATGAATATGTATGCATTCCCTTCATAAGTATATCTGTTTTGAGTATACCTATATGAGTAAATGTTTGTATACCCCTTCATGAGTATATGTGTCATGAGTGGACATCAGGTGTACATACCCGCTATAAAATACACCTGTCATGAGTTTACCTATATGAGCGCAGATATAAGTACACTCTATGAGTAAACTGATATGAGCGTAGATTTATGTACCCTTTTTTAAGTAGGCCTGTCATGAGGTATACGACCCTTTTCTAAGGGAGACCCTGTACTGACAAAAAGACTGACGAACAAGAATCTATAATGGATAACACCTTACAATGAGTATAACTCTGTTGCCTGAGGACTTGCTACTCTCACAGTCGAGAAGAAAGATGCCAAATTACGTCTGCGCATGCGACCAACACACACGCGCACGCGCGCGCACACACACACACACACACACACACACACACACACACACACACACACACACACACACACACACACAGACACACACACACACACACGCATAGAGAGAGAGGGGGGGGGGAGAGAGAGAGAGAGAGAGAGAGAGAGAGAGAGAGAGAGAGAGAGAGAGAGAGAGAGAGAGAGAGAGAGAGAGAGAGAGAGAGAGAGAGAGAGAGAGAGAGAGAGAGAGAGAGAGAGAGGGGGGGAGGGGGCAGTGGGCTGGGGGCAGAGGGGGAAGATGGGGGCACTGGGGGCCCTCACATCATTGAGAACTGCAAAAGAAGACGACTCCATTCTGCTTTCCTGCACCGGGCCCAGGACACCAGTGGCATGCTTGTGGCTTGCCTGGAATTTGATTGTGCAGTAGTATTAGTAGTTCAGTACTAGTAGGAAGTAGCAGTTGCAGCAGCAGCAGCAGCAATAGTAGTAGTACCGGTAGTAGCAGTACTAGCAGCAGTAGTAGTAGCAGCAGTAGTAGCAGTAGCAGCAGTAGTGGGAGTAGCAGATCTTCTTGTTGTACCCTCAGATGTTGTTGTGGCTTCTGTTGTTTGGTTTGTTGTTGTTGTTGTTGTTGTTGTTTGCTTCACTCCAACCCCCACCCCCCTCACCCCCAAAATACTACTCAATACTTTGGGGGGGGGGGGGGACAAAAGGTCACCACACGAGGTGCTTAAGACACGCCCTGCATAGCGCACGCGCGCGCGCGCGCGCCACACACACACACACACACACACACACACACACACACACACACACACACACACACACACCCACGCGCGCGCGCGCGCACACACACACACACACACACACACACAGACACACACACACATACACACACCACTGCCATGAAGCTATTCAGAGCATGTACCACGTGCTTCTTTGACAAGAAGATAGTTGAAGGTCCATTCCGCATGTACTGCTGGTGGATAAAATGCTTTTGAAATACAAGGAGCATGTACCGCTTCTGAGGAGAAGCTTGTAAGGTACCAGAGCATGTTGCGCATTTAAACGAGAGTTTCAAGGTGCCTTGAGCATGCGTCGCTCGACAGCAAGATGTCATTGCTTCCCTTGACAGCTTGTACAGCATGTGAAGAACGGGTCCCCAGAGCACCTTGAGCATGTACCGCAGGTGAAGGAAAGGTTTGTTCAAGTACCTTGAGCATGTACTTCAGGTGTAGGAAAGGTTCCCAGGGTGTACCTTGAGCATGTACCGCAGGTGAAGGGAAGGTTTGTTCAAGTACCTTGAACATGTACCGCAGGTGAAGAAAAGGATTTTCCAAGTACCTAACATGTACCGCAGATGAAGAAAGGTTTGTTCAAGTACCTTGAGCATGTACCGCAGATGAAGAAAAGGATTTGACATCTCCATCAATAACAGGCACGCAGTCAGCTCCCCTCCGCTCTGCACCCAAATCCCTCACATGTGGTCACCCCAATCTTTCACATGTTGTCACCCTCCTCCCCCTCCTCCTCATTCGTCGTCTGACGCCCGAAAGAGAGAGAGTCCCTCATGTCTTGTTGCACTCCTCAGTGCTATCTAGCTTCACACCCCAATCCCTCACATGTTGTCAACCTCCTGCCCCTTCCCCTCCTCCTACTTTGTCGTCTGACGCCCGAAAGAGAGTCCCTCACGTCTTATCGCACTCCTCACAGCATCCTCGTTTCACGCCCCAATCCCTCACACGTTGTCACCCTCCTCCCCATCCTCCCATTTGTCATCTGAGGCCGGAAGAAAGTCTCTCACATCTTGTTGCGCTCCTCACTGCATTTTCCTTTCACGCCCACAGTCCTCGGTCGTTGTTACCCTCCTTCTCCTCCTCCTCCTCCTACTTTGTCGTCTGACGCCCAAAAGAGAGTCCCTCATGTCTTGTTGCACGCCTCACTGCATTCTTGCGACACACCCCAATCCCTCACATGTTGTCACCCTCTTCCCCCTCCTCCTCCTCCTCCCACTTCGTCGTCTGACACCCGAAGGAGAGCACCGCCCAGAAGAGAGTCCGCACAGAAGAATCCATTAAGAAAGGCACCCTAGTCCAATACCTCAACACAGCATCTGTCAGGGTTTTCGGGTCTTTCAGGACATGTAATGTCCCTGCTTTTCCAACTTCATAATCTCAAATAAGTCTCCCTTCACGGACTTGATCATAATTACTCCAGATCGTAATTATTTCGTTGGCCAAGCATGTGTTACTCAAGGACTTGCATGTGCAGATATCAGTCAAATGACTAATTTTAGCAATGATGCCGATTACTGCCAGGTCATAGAAATGAGCTGTTGAGCCCCATAACATGAAATCTGGGTGGGATGTCTAGCTAAGACACGCCCTACTGGTGCGGGCGGGCAAGGAGATGAAGAGGGACAGGGGGAGGGACACAGATATAGGGGAAGAAGGACAGCGAGGGACTCCCCCCCCTCCCCCCCCCCCCCCCCTCTCTCTCTCTCTCTCTCTCTCTCTCTCTCTCTCTCTCTCTCTCTCTCTCTCTCTCTCTCTCTCTCTCTCTCTCTCTCCCACTCCCTCCCTTCCTCCCTCTGTCTCCCTCCCCCCTGTGTCTCTCTCCGTCTGTCCCTCCCCCCCCCCCCCCCTCTCTCTCTCTCTCTCTCTCTCTCTCTCTCTCTCTCTCTCTCTCTCTCTCTCTCTCTCTCTCTCTCTCACACACACACACACACACACACACACACACACACACACACACACACACACACACACACACACACAAGCGCGCAGATGGGAGAGTGAGAGGGTGGGGGGTGCGCATATGCGTCTTCCTAGCCTGATTAACGATTAAAGAATTTGTTCTAAAGGAGAATAACTGTCTTGGATTGGGGAGACTAATTGTTTTTGGATTAAACGGTCAGATGCCCCAGCACAGTTGAACTCTTGGTCACATAACGCACAAAGATCAGTAGGCATACCTTCCTTAGACACACTCCCACGGAAAGGCCTAATATGGTACACAGATGGTGAATAAAACTTGGCAAATCGAAGTCAATAAGGCTGCAGCAGATTGTATCGTACACGAAGTAGCCCAACGACATCGTCAAGACTCTCAACTGTGCAAACCCATCCTGTCCATTGTGCAACAGCTACAAGCCAAGAAGAGTACAGTCACAATTTCCAAAGCAAGTTTATGTGAAATTGTGCATTTGAACCATCATTCAACAGCGCCCCTCCTTCACATTTCACGACCGGCAGAATGATCAGAGTGCCGGTACGTCACATCACGAACGTCCCGCCGCGAGTTGACTAAAGCAAGATTTGAAGATAGATAGAACATGCCTCACTATCAGAGGTCCTTTGTCCAAAGCTTGCGAAGACGGGCGACCTCATGGCCGCGATAGCAAGCGGTACTGTCACGAGTGCGTGCAGCAGAGAAACAAATCGATTCGAAAAGTCTGCACTGTGGTGTGGTAAAAGCCCATATCTGATGAGTACAAACGCAGATGTCCATCCAAAGGCATACTCTGCTGCAAGTAACTGCCCCGGATCCCGCGGGAATGAGGCCATTGGAGTGCTACTGCACGTCCCCCTTGCTCCTGCAGTCAGATGTTTTTTGCATTCCGAACAGGGTATGACATCAACTATGCATTCGAATGCAGGAAAACATCAATGCTAAAAGTTCAGAGTTCTACGTCCCGTAAATGAGGATGTACATCACGTGGGACAATTTCTGACTCCCTACGTAATGGCTGGTCCTGGATGTAATGTTTGCTTCCTTCCTTCCTACGTTCTGTCTACTAAACGAGTTTTCTATAGCCATATGTTAAATCTCTCCTCCACACAGAAGAATTGCATCTACCCAGCCCAAAGGGCATGAGAGATGGAAAACCAGACACAGGAGCAGCGAAACACCGAGAGACATCAGACACAAACCCTAGTGTTGAATGAGTAGCACAGAATAAAGAACAAGAAAGCCCTTGAATACAGCCCGGGAGAAACCAGGGCCAGAAAAGGGCCAAGACAACCACCTAAGGCCAAAACTAAAAACAAGCAGAGATGAAGCTAACCACAGAGGGAATGCTTCTTCCACACCTGTGAGTCATATAAATACAGTGGAAATGTTTTGGAGATGTGCGCTTACCTATGGCGGCAGAAAAGTAATTTTTTCCGAAGCATTCCCTTTCATACTAAAACATAGAAGTACAGCATATCCTAACCTCAACCTTGCAAACATCAAGTTTGAAACTTGTCAGTTTGGCATGTGTGCTGTTTTTAGATAGAAGAATTTATGGTATGCGGTTAGGTTAGGCTTCACTCTTAATATTAGGTAGAAGGCGGAGTTTGAATTCCCTACTAATGCAACGTGGCTGCCCCTCTCCCCCCTTTCCCCCCCTTTCCCCATTTCGTTTATGCCGTTGCGTGTCTAGTCTTTGTTTGGCTCCCTCATGTGGCCAGTTTTTCTTTATTTCGGCTAGCGTGTGTATTGTGGACATCTATCATGCCCTCGTGGCTGGACCGATGTAACTTCTTCTTTGTTTACAAGAGTGGAGTAAAAAAGACCAGCCCAATGTTCAGGGACCCAAACCCCCAATGTTTCAAACTATGAGTCACACCCGGCGAGCGGCCAGCTGGCGACCCACAGCCGCCGCAATGATGAAACTGACCCGACGAATGACAAAATATCCCTCCACATCTTCTTGAGCAATGATGGCTTGGTTCAAAAGCCCCTGGAGCCTCTGCAACAAGGCCAGCGCATCAGCATGCAACCCTCCCAATGTTTCAAAAGCGAAGGCTTGGAAAGCCACAGGCGGCTGCTGACGCGACAACAAGACAGCATAGCGGGTCTGCTTGTCTTGGGCAGCGCGCGCGGCGGCCCCACCCGGCACGAAGTGCAGCAAGTTGGCAACTGTGAGTGGGGAAGAGCCAACGATGTCGATATAAAGGTCACGCCCCTCCTCCCACGCATGGAGGCGGAGGTCTGCGCGACGGCGCTCCTGGCCAAGGACAGGGGTGGGAAAGGCGGGTTCCCGGGTGACCCGCTGACGAGCTGAGGTAAGGACAGCGTCCAGGCCGTTACGAACGGAGTAATGTCGGCCGACAATGGCAACATCCCCCATGAGGTGCAGTGGACCGCGTGGTCGCCCCAGACATCCAACTCCCTCAAGCAGCACGGGCATTGGGAGCCAGAGTGGAAAATGGGGATCAAGAGCTGGTATTGAAGGCGGCAGCGGAACGACTCAGGGGGCATGGTCTGCTGCAAATGGGGAACTGGGAGAGCCAGCAGCCAATCAGACGCTCCAGGCTGTGTAAGAGATTGGAGCACAGCACGGTCGCGATCCGAGCGAGCAGGGTCATCAAGAACCTCCCGGTATGCGCGGTGAGACAAGGGTTTGGACAGCCGGGCTTGCACTTTGCTGCGGACAAAATCCGGATCCTCGAAGAGCGCCGCATCGAAATCAGGAACAAGGGCGCAGTAGTCAGCCTTGGCAGCTAGGGCAGCGGGGACAAGAGGGGCAGTGGATGTCCCCAGAAGGCGGTCCTGAAGGGGGGCGGTCTGCGTGACAGAGGCGAGATAGGCACAAGGCAGAAGGGAAGTGGCCTTAGTGACCCCGAGACCCCCCTGGGCAATAGGCAAGCCAGCCAAGGTTTGCTGCAAAGGGCCAAAACCACCACCACCAGCTGTGACAATGGATTGGAGGACCTGGGTTTGGAGCATATCAAAGGTCACCAAAGCTTGCGCAGCTGCAGCGGGCGGCATGGTCCCAGCTGTGAAAACCACCTTGCAGGTCCCAAGGCAACTGCGAAGCAAGAGAAGCTCGGCTTGGGGGTTGCGGAGAATCGGCAAACGCTGGAGCGAGGCTGCCACGGCATCAACGTGCGCCTGGGCTACGGAAGCCGCGTACTCGACTGACACGGTGACCGCTGCCCCCAACACTATCAAACCAGCACGAGTTTCATTGACGAAGCCCAGAGGGAACCCATCCAAATGCTGAGGGTTCGGGCGCGGCGACCACACACGGCACTTGTGAGGATTGAGGCTCAAGCCATATGCGCGGGGGCCCGGTCAACAACCAACTGGACTGCCTGCTGCGCTGCGGGCACGGGACCAACAAACGTGCCGTCATCCAGATACCACCCTTGGTGTACGTCGGGACACTCCCGATGAAGGTCAAGGAGGAGTGGCTGGACAGTGAGCGCAAAAAGCAGCGGAGAGAGGGGGTCCCCTTGCTGGACCCCTGTTGTGGAGTCCACGACATGGGGCCCAACATACTGATGGGCCGCGCAGCCGTACGTCGTCACCACATACTGCCAGATGCTGGGGCAATGGAGGGCGACTTCCCCAAGCATGCGGTTGCGGTCAACCGTATTGAAAGCATTTTGGAAGTCCAAGCTGACAACGACGAGGTCGGGGGAATCTTGCTGGTGTGCCACCAAGCGGTTGAGGGCATGGACGAGGCCTTCTGCACCCCCTCGGACTCCAACCCCAACTTGGTGTGGCTGCAAATACTCACTGACAGCGGGCAAGACGGCTGCAACAGCTATCTTGGAAACCAGACGGCGCAGGGTGAGCCCCACTGCAATGGGCCGAATACCCCCATTGGGCTTCAAGAGAGGGGTGATGGGAGCGCTGGCCCAGTAAGATCGCAAGGGAGGGGGAACATCCCCAGCTAAGGCCCGATTGACCACGCCAAGGAGGCTGTCCAATAAGAGGTCTGAGCCACCTACAGAGAAGGCATGTTTTATATGTAATGGGGTCAAGCCGTCCCGCCCGCCAGCGGTACCAGGTGGGAAGGTTTTGAGGGCAGCCAAGACTTCCTCCACTTGGGCACGGTAAGGGGCCTGCGCAGGCGGGGGCGCCAATGGGAAGCGGTCGGATAGGATGAAGCGCTGCCAATGCAGCACATGTGTCAGGCGTTGCTGGGGCGATGGTGGCAGGCTCCAACATCCGAACAGCCGCTGATAAATGGCCATCTGCAACCCTGCGCAAGATGCGAGCGGCAAGCGCCGCATCGTCTAATGGGCGGGGTGGGGCAGTTGCTGTAGGAGCGGTGGCCAAGAGTTCATCAATTAGGCCATCAATATCCCCATCCAACCATGCGCGGGCCCGACGGCGGACGTGCTGCGCAACTCCCTCACCCCGAGGCCTGCGACGAGCTGATAGGACGCACATCGGAAGGATCAACAGCTCAACCCAGGCAGCCTCGGAGCCCGAGTCCGCAACAGCCTTGAGAGCGGACCGCAATGCTGTAGCCCAAGGTATCCATGCTGACATAGGGACCCTGCGGCACGAATGGTGACCAAGGGTGAAAACTTGATGGACAAGGGCAGGGGTCAGGGGATGGCGGCGGACACAGGCCGGGGGAGCAGAGGGCGGAGGATCAGCAACGGCGGCGGATGCGCGCGGTCGTCCTCGGGGCTGCGAATGGAGGCGGCCCTGGGGCTCTGAAGTATCCTGCGGCGGCTGATGCGGCGGCGGTGCAGGGCGGGGAAGGCCAGGAAGAAGGTTAACATCAGGGGGAACCAGGCCATCCTCCAGATTCCACAATCGCTGGCAGGTGGCTGGGTTGGTTGCGCACGAAAGAACTCCCAGGGAATGGGTTTTGAAGCAAGTGGTGCACAACCAGCTGGAGGTAGCTCGCAAGATGGCTTCAAGCTTCCTGTACTCTGCTGGGGATCTGAGTTGCGACACCAAGTCATCCCGCCCAGCATCGCCGAGCTTGTGGAACCTCTGCAAGTGACGTAGGAGCCCAGCACCCGTAGTGATCTTACGAGACTTGCATGATGCCTTCCAAGGGCAGGTGGGGTCAAAGAGAGGAACGCTGGCCATGGCATCACCAGCTGGGAAACCCAAACCCAAGACCGTGCTGGATGCTGGAAAGTGGTGAAGCCCCCAGTCCCTCTGAAAAACTGGCTGGGCTGAGGCGAAGCGGAGAAGAAAAGGGAAAACCAAGATGATGTGTGAAGAAACACAGGAGTAAGTGTTGTAAAACACTGGAATCTCCGTAAGTGCTGGATGCTGGGGAGGGGTGAAGCCGTGAGTCCCTGTGAAAGACGGGCCGGCGGAGGCAAATCTGAGGGGCCAAAAAAGAAAAATAAAAAACCAATACTGTGTGTTAAGAAATACAGGAAGTGGGGAAGAACACGGGAAATTCCGCAGATGCCAGACGCCAGAAAGTTACGAAGCTGCCAGTCCTGCAGAAAGACTGGCCGAGCTGGTGCAAATCTGAGGAAGAAAACAGGAAAACCAATACGATGTGGTATCAAACTGAGAATGAAGTGTTGAAAAACACTGGAAATTCCGCAAAGCCTGGACGCTGAAAGTGGCGAAGCTGCCAGCCCCGCTTAAAGACTGGCCAGGCGGAGGCAAATCTTGAACTGACACAGGGTTGCTCCCTTTTGAAGACAGACACGACGTTCCTTTATTTGTATTGAAAAATTGCTAATTGCTTCTTCTGTACAAGAGTGGGGTAAAAAGGACCAGCCCAATGTTCAGGGACCCAAACCCCAATGTTTCAAGCAATGAGTCACACCCGGCGAGCGGCCAGCTGGCGACCCACAGCCGCCGCAATGATGAAACTGACCCGACGAATGACAAAATATCCCTCCACATCTTCTTCTTCTTTACAAGAGTGGAGTAAAAAAGACCAGCCCAATGTTCAAGGGCTTGAACCCCAATGTTTCAAGCTATGAGTCACACCCGGCGAGCGGCCAGCTGGCAACCCACAGCCGCCGCAATGATGAAACTGAACCGTCGAATAACAAAATATCCCTCCACATCTTCTTGAGCAATGATGGCCTGGTTCAAAAGCCCCTGGAGCCTCTGCAACAAGGCCAGCGCATCAGCATGCAACCCTCCAAATGTTTCAAAAGCGATGTCTTCGAAGGCCACAGGCTAACGCACGTGCCGGCACATGATGTAAAGATGCGAGATCACGAATACAACCATGTGGCTCGCGGCACGTGCTGGCGCCCGCGGCCTCGTGCCACAGTCCGCGTAGGACTCCTACGAGGACCGGCTGTGCGCACAGCCGGAACCCCTTCGATACCCGCACGTGCCGGCGATGCCCTACGAGATAATATTCGGCTGTATCGCGACAGCAGCTGCGCACTCGCCAAGAACCTTTTTGGGGCAAAAAGGCCACTCGTGTCATCACCAAGTTGTTTGCATCTGTTGATACCAAGGGATCATAGGAGAGCTAAGTCTGGAGACACGAAGATGTTATCGGCACTATCCATGTGGGCGGACCTAATGAAGCCCGTGGGTTCATCATGTGGGACCTTGGAAAACGGAAGGTCCCTTCGAGGGGCAGGACATCAGAGAATCTAATCCGCCGCAGGGAGAGCCTCAAATCTGGCTACAGGGTGAACTCTCTGTTGCCGTGCAATGCAGCAAGGAGAGTCACTGTCTTTACCGGATTTGCTTGATATGAATTGGGTCGGCGAGCCGCCCAAGGATGCCATTTGTGGAGGCATATCAGAACGTCCTGCGTCCGGCATTTCCAGGTGGGACCACGTTGAGAGGATGTTGAGAACGAAGTCTATTTCCCCTCTCAGTGTTTGTTGGGTTGTTAACTTCGCATGAGCGCCTCTTTCCGTTTGGCGGTGTTGGCGGGGACTCTACACTTCGAGGGGAATGTGTTGGTTCATCGCCTTCTCTTTATAACCAAGTTTGGTGGGTATGATATGCAAGGAAGTGATTGCTTGAGGCAGGGAGCTTGCTGTGATCGTTCGTCCGGACCGGTTCTATACAGCAGTGCAGTCGAGTGCCATCTTGGCTGTTACCTGTCATCCATTCTCTCACCCTGTTATAGATAGGCAGATTTTGTTGCGGTGCTTCTGGTCCTATTGTCGTCTTTATCCTTTATTGCCTGGGTCGTGCCGAACACCGGCGTAACGGTTTGGAGAAGTTATGGTAGCCGCGACACAGTTGACGAAAAGAGTTTCGAGCCAAAGTCCATATCCTTCGAGATGTGCTAGCGTCGTGATCGCAGGATTAATGTGTGGAAGGCCCTGGTTTAGCCCGTGCTATGGGGCCGAGGGAAGTCGGTGTCTTGACGACCTTTCGGGGTCTGTGAGGGTTTCAGTAGTCTAAAACCCCAAGTTTCTCTCCTTGAGTATCCGATTGGAAGTTAGGTGTTTCTACATCGAAGCTCAGAGATACCACTCGTTGAACCCACTCCAGTTGGGGGGGGCCCTTGGAGCAGGATACTTTGCAGAAACCGGATAGGAGAGTCTTTGTTATGTTTTAAGGTAGAAGAGGTATGGAAATGTGTGACAGTGCTCTTGTCTTTCCCTTTTGTTGGCTGCACATCATCTCGCACCCTGCTCAAAGCTTTGGGACACCCAGGGTGCCCGTCAACGTAATCTTCACAGGACATACATTTCCATGTGCTTCCCATGCGCAGTCCACATCAAGACATGGAAACTTTTGGGTGCACAGTGCAAGATTGGGTTTGTCAATTCTTTCAATGTCGGCGGCGAGTTTCATGTGTTTAAACTCAGGTTACACTCAGTTGCAAAAAGGAACCCTTTGATTGCCTTTAAATGCGCTTTGTGTCATCCAAGAAGCCTTCCAGGGCGCACAACATCGGTGGGTGTCGGTTGAGTAAAGGAAGCCATGGCTAGCAGTTTGGACTGTCCTTGACATCTGCGGAAGTTTGCGAACTGTCAGTTGAGGAAAAGCAAGCCAAGACTAGCAGTTTGCGATGTGCATGACATTTGCGGAAATTTGGAAATTGTCTGTGAGAGGAAAAGCTGGTCTTAGCATGGTTTTAGCTGTTGCTTGGGGTTCACTGGGCTGGGTAGATGTTACTCGTCTTCTTCTGCATGGAGGCGAGATTTTATATAGAAGACTGTTTTAGTGGACAGAACGTCGGGAGCCAAACCATGTCCCACGTGATGGACATGCTCACGCTCATGCTCTTCACGGTGAGCAGGAAGGGATGGTACTACCACAGGTGAAAAGATTAGCGGGCAGCCAAGCAGGTAGCAATGATGCCGTGTTCCCATCTCCACTGAGCTGTTTCATGGTTTCTTTGCTGGTACAGGTATTTTGAGTATGTGTTAGCACCCTTCCATCTGTGCTGCGGAACCCGCCGTCTGCGGGAGAGCCCATTTCTGCGGGAGAGCCCATTTCTGCGGGAGAGCCAATCTCAAAGGGTACAGCCCTTATGCAGCTGGGAGCATTTGCCGCCGGACGTACTGTTCCGCATCGTGACTTTCCTAGGTCCTCATGACAAGCGGAACCTTGCCCATGCCTGCCGAGGGAACTTCTGGTTGTTGTTGCATGGCGCTGCACATGTGTATATCGACGCCGACACGTTCCTGAACAACCCATTGGCAAATGACCCCAAGTTAAAGGAGCATGGTCTCAGCACGGTGCTGGCAATGCAGCTGTACCGCTGCATCGATTGGCAGCGAGGGTGGTTTCCTCGGGCCCTGGATCCGAGATCCTCTGGTGCGTTCCCGTACAATGCACGCGGGAATCATGGGGATTTGAGCATATGCATTGGCGAGCGGAAGATTCTCATATACGTTACTTCCCCAATTAATTTATCAAAATGGGCATATCGGTGAGAATGACTGTCTTTATGGAATGGTCCCAGATGGAATTTGAGACTGGGCCTTTCCAGGCATGGGGAGTGTTGTGCACAGGTAGGTCTGCTTTTGTGATTAGGCAGATGCCGAATCACAGATGCGGACCTTGCGTTTCCCCGTCACCCCCCCCCCCCCCCGGGGCGGGACGGGTGCTCTCTCCCAGGCCCGGACCGGGGGGGGGGGGGGGGGGCGGACAGGAAAAGCATGGCAGCTAGTTGATGGCTTTCAGGAACTTTGGAAAGTCTATCCCTTCTCAGAGAACATGCCCATCTCCCCCCCCTCCTCTCTCTCTCTCTCTCTCTCTCTCTCTCTCTCTCTCTCTCTCTCTCTCTCTCTCTCTCTCTCTCTGTGTGTGTGTGTGTGTGTGTGTGTGTGTGTGTGTGTGTGTGTGTGTGTGTGTGTGTGTGTGTGTGTGTGTGTGCATGCCCCCCCCCCCCCCCCACACACCAAAAAAAAAAAAAAAAAAAAAACAGAAAACACGTTACCCCACCCACACCCCCAGGGTAGCAGGGTAGCAGGGTGGTCTTCCACTGTCAGCCTTCTTTTGGGAATCCAAGGCAACATAGCGCCTGTGCAACCGCACATGTTAAGTTAACATTGTTAACCGATGCCTTGCTTGCAGGGCGGGACGCGTCTGGGTCTTCACAAAGGCCTCTCGAGCAGGAGGAGAAGAAGAACCCTTTCGAGCAGGATATATGTGTGGAACGCTTAGCCGTCCAGCCAAAGAGCACGGTCAGCATGGGCGTGAGGCCCGTCTTCGGCCCGCTCCATTCAATGCTCGCGGATCGTCTTCAGGTGCTGGAGCTCCACAAGTGCACGCTGCAGATGACAAACTTGCAGAACCTGCAGAACCTGTCCCGCCTTGAAATGCGGGATTGTATGGTACAAGGGAGGCCTGCCACCTGGCGGTGCCCCTACCCTGTCTTCGGCTCTGGGTCCATGAGCCTTCGAAGCTTCGCGCTGCACAATTGCATCTTTGACATGGGGACTGGTGAGTGCACTCCCCCTTCCACCCTGAAATCCCACTCTACACTTCATCCACCACCCAAAGTACCATGGGATTCTGCCGACACGCGCGCGCGCGCGCGTGTGTGTGTGTGTGTGTGTGTGTCTGTGTCTGTGTCTGTGTCTGTGTCTGTGTGTCTGTTGTCTGTGTGTCTGTTTCCTTTCCCTCCCTCCCCCTCTCACTGTCTCGGGCGCCCTTCCCCCCGCTTCTTTTTCTCTCTCCCTCCCTTTGAAAATGGAAAATCAGCTTGTGAAGCCTGAAGTACTAGAGGGCAGCGTGTATAAGAGTTGAAATTTCGACAAAGGGGCTAAGGGGACAGAAAGGGTCTTGAGATGTAGCTCTGGGGTGGCAGGGGAATGGGGGACGGACATCCTCTTGAACTTGCCGAAGCTGGAGGCGATACACATTTGCGGTACCGCAGCCCAAATTCTCCGGGGGGACCAGCCCGAACTTGCGCACCTGGCATTTCGCTGGGGCCGCGGTGTGCCTGCAACATTGAAGAGCATGGTCATCGACAGCGTCCCTGCCCATTATGTGACCGTAACTCCTGCTGGGGAGTGGGCAAAGTACAAGGCAGTACAGTGGGCCTCGGCTGTGCGCTGCAAGGTGCGCTGCAATTAAACCCAGAGCCCCAAGGGCTCAGCACTGGAATTGACTCGTTATCTGTGCAGCATCACATTGTCGGGTGAACCGGATCTAGTTGTGAACGCATTTGCTCAATATGTGGATGGGGGGCTTGCGCGGTTGTGCGCGCGCGCGTGTGGTGTGCGTGCTCACGTTTGTCGTGTGATTTTGTAATGAGCCTGACAAGCGATGTGTAATTCTGGTTGCCTTCCTGTATCCGAAGGTTCTTTACGGGCTCGTTCGAGTCCCCTTTCTATATCAGTAGTGGCCGCACGTGCAAGATTAGTAAAGCATCACACATTCTTTCAAATCTGAGACCACTTCAAAGTTTCCCACATGAGCTGAAAGGGCGTTGTCTGTGCCACGGTGCAGGGTTGTGGAGCTCTGGGAGATGTACGCGGTACAACCTATGTACCGCACAGTACAAGCCGGTACCCCGTGTTCCCGCTCATTCACGGTGGCTGCCGAGCCTTATGCAAGGCCAGTCGCCAGCCGGACATGTGCGGACGATGTGCGCCCCATGTGACAGGGGCACCACACAGGTCTTACGGGGCCGCACCCTCGCCCGCCCGCCCCAGCCCGCCCGTGCAACATGCATCGAAAGACCCCTCGAAATGTTCCGTGTCAGTGTTCGCTTCCCCGCCCGCCTCCGCATCAGTGGGAGAGCTGCTGTGCTGCGCAGACTGCTGAGCCTGTCAGTGTGGCGGGGCGGTCCAGTTCGGCGTCCGGTGTTTTCCCGCCAGAAGCTGATGGGAATGAAGCGGCATGTTGTCCGACTCAGATGGCGTGCCGGCCAATGCAGCAGCTGTGCACGCTGGGTCGAAGCCGCCCCAGACCCCTGGAGGGGTACCAGGACAAGGCTTTTGTACAGCAAGATGCCTATCCCTACCTTGTAGTGCAGTATTGCCCGGGTTCTGGGCCAGAATCCGGGCAGTGGGTCGGGCGGGAGGACCAGCGTGGCGCTGCTCCCGGGTTCGAGTCCCCGAGGGGTCGGTCTTCTGCTGCAGTCCCGGTTTTCCGGCAGGAGGGGCGGGGCTGTTGCCGCTCTGCAAAATGCACCCCCCAGAGCGGAAATTTGGCAAATTTCAGGCCTACTCCAACCTCCTCTGGGGTGGGAGCGGCTGCAGGTGCCCACACCGGCAAGGGCCCCGGATATTTGAAGCCGAATTCCCAGAGAAAGGCGGTAGGGTCCGAGTCAGCTGGTGCCTATGGGCGCGCAAGGCGTTCGGCCAAGCCCGGGAGCTCCCGCAAAGCCGTATTTGTCCGGGGGACCAGTGACTCGAAACCGCGGCTGTTTGTCGCGTCTGGCAACCGGAGCTAGATTGTAAATTAAGCTGAGTAATGATGTTAGATGAGTGATGAGTGCATGTGGGCATAAAACACAACAGAGTATGTGGTGCATGAACACGTGTTGGAGCCCCACCCCTTTCCCCTGCGGGGGGAGGTGGGGGGGGTCCGGATGCGCGCAGCGGGAGGTGTGGTGTGAGGACGTGTAATGATTGATTCGCCCACGGATGCAGCCGCCGAGTTCATACACAGATGGGGCCAGATCTCTTGCATCCAATGAAGGCCACAACCACAAGCCAATTTGAAAGGTGGGCAGGCCTCTCGCGTGCAATGAAAGCCGCAACAACTACGAGCCACAACGAAAGCCAGGAGTTCAGGAGACATGTTGTGTCAGACCAGGCCGAGGCGTGCAAGAGTGGGTCCTACCTTTGTCACTGGGAGCTCCAACGGGGTCGATTCCGCGCGGATTTTCAGCACAAATTGCCTCCTGCCAAATCGTTATGAGGCCCATCGTGGCAAATTTCGGACCCTGGAACCCGACCTCGTTGGATTCTCCACTTTCACGCGGTCAGAGAGTGCACAAGCGAATTGTTTTGGGCAGGGAATGTGTGCTATTTTCCCGAGCAACCACTCTGCGAGCAGAGGCCCTGCGGGGCAGGCTGTTCTGAGGCAGCGGGACGACTCTGCTGCTCCGCCCATATGGGAGAGATGATGCCCCGCCTGACTCAAGGAGTGGTCCAAATCACCACGTTTCCTAGCCTCCACAATTGTTTTTGGGGTTGGCTGTTCGCATGGGAGCATACTGTTTTCGGGTGGCTCCCCTTGAAGACGCTGAAGAACAAGGACTGCATTGTTCACGAAACAACTGCATTATTCACGAACAAGAACAAGGACTGCATTGTTCAGTTAGGCCTCAGAGTAAGGGAGAGATTTGCCTGTCAATTCATGTTCGGGATCCGGCGCATGCTGGGGGTGAGTGCTATTATTTTAAATCATACTCTGAGGCTGCTGGCGGTCCGATTGGCCTGCGGGAGTGAGCTAATTCTAAAAAGGCAGCTTCTATAGAGATCTCTTGTGAGACGTGTGAACTCTCGACGCACGTGTGGGCCCCGAGACATCCGAAAAAGCTGGGGCGTGTGTGAAGTCGCGTGTTTTGTGGATTTCAGATCCTGAGACTCGTGAAACGTGAGAAGCAAGAGAAAAGAATTTCAAGTCCGGGCGTCGCCGGATTTTACCGTGAGGAGTTGGTCCCGTCCCGCGGCTGTTTACCATATGGGAGAGGTCGCCCGCCTTGCTGTGACATTGCGGGAGTGTACAGACGAATCAGATGGTGGACGGCAGAAACTTTTTTTGAGTGCCGCAGAATTTCTGCGAAAGGAAGACGTGGAAGTGAGCTTCAGGATGTTCTTGTCCATTTTGAAGTAGATGATTGCTCCAAACGCTTTGGGGGCATTCAAACGCTTTGGGGGCATGGTTTCCACGTGTGAGAGTGGGTACCCCTAGCTGCCCTCTGGGTCACAGTGGGTGCACCCACTGTGACCCAGAGGGCGCGGCGGGGGCCAGGAGGGAAGGATCTGAGGGCTTCGGAATTTGCCCTGTAAATTTTAGGGCAAGTTCTAAAATGCATCGTCTCCAGCCCAGTCATGTGGGGTACATGTGGGGTCATGGTCAGCATACATGGGGGCGGCCTTGCAGGTTGATAAGAACAAAGAGGCTTCCACTGGGTCAAAAATACCCATTAGCCTTGCATTCGAGTGGTTAGAGTGGAGCATTAGAGTGGGGTGGGGGGGGTCGTTTGGCAGGCATGGTGCATTTGTGCAATTGTACTTGACCAGTGTGCAGCACTCAAGATTGCATGTCATTGGGGAACACCTCGTTGGTGACACCTTCAAAAACCTTTAGCTACACAAATGTGGGTCGGACGGGCGGGACAGTAGAGGGAGACTCCTGCAAAGAGAGATGTTATTTCTAGAAGGGCCCGCATAGAGTACTATTGTTCTTTGAGAGGCTTGAATGTGGAAGGGGCAAAGACAGGTTTTGACAGGCGAGGGTCCATCTAGAGTGGCAAGGGTTTGAAAGATGGGGAGTAAGGAGGGGGCTCATTCCACTTGGGAGGACTCCACACTTTGGAGAAAATTTTGAAGACCACAAATTTGAGTCAGAGGGAGGGTGGCAAGACTTAAATGTTCAGGGCGATCGTCCAACAAGAAGTGAGAGCGAAGCATTGATTGCGATGGGCTTTTTGTGACCAGCATCGACAATCTTGCTGCCTGCCTGTTCCCCTGAAGATTGGCAGTGTGCAGGGAGCGAGGTAGTTTAACCCCCCCGAGTCCCCAAACATTTTTTCCCAAGTCTCGTAGGGGGGGAAAGCAAGGGTCGAGTGGTCGAAGGGATTGGCTCATAATCCCACTGGGTAAATTGCCCCATGCGTGTGTCTCCCTTCCAGAAGCTTCCAGAGTGCGTGCTGCACCCCTTTTCGCCGATGTATGTAGATGTGTTCCACGGGGTGCACTGTACGTGGTAATCGTATGTGTTCCTATGAACACATGTGTGACCACGCTTGTGGGTCCGGCATCCCACACGTTTCCGCGTGCATGCCGTGACCTTGATGTCGGCGAACATGGGCCGCAGATTGGACACAAATTTGTGCTTCAGGTGCATTCAAAAACCTGTCACGCTAGCTCGAGGCTGCATCGTGTTTGTTCAAGGCTGTAGCTCCAGGACGTCACAGGGAGAGTGCGGAGCGCCGCAAGACAGATTAATCAATATTGGTGTGAGAGGTCAGGAGACATTACAAGCTAGTTAAGAGATCAGGCAGTGCGAATTGTGAAGGCATAGGCAAGGGGACGCAGTGTACGTGCCTGTAACCCTTGAGGTAACGCCATTCGTAACCGGCATTCGGATGACATGGCCCGCCCTTTACTTTTGCAATGGTGAGGAGCGCGAGATGCAAGACGTAAAAAGCTTTAAGGAACAAGACTTTGGCAGTTCTCCCCGTTAATGTTGCTAGCATATACATATATTTACGTGGCATAGCCCATTGCAGCCACGGAACCAATTTTCAGCATGCATAACTATTTATCGTGTGGCTTATGCCAGAAATGGGAAGCGAGTCAGAAGGTGTTGAGACCTGTTATTTTTAGAAGTCTCGCTAGGTGCATTTTGACGCTTGCATTTTCGATTGGCTTGAAGAGGGAGCGTGATGGAGGGGACCCACCGATGTTGGGGCGCCCATTTTGGCCACGTGCGTGCATTCCGGCCCAAATTCGGCCCACGCTCGCGCTGTAGCTCGCGCCCGGTCATTCATGGACTCTTCCAGCGACTGATACGGGTCCGCATGCTCATGCCGAGAGTCCCGAGGGAAAGAGGACAGCCGAGAGGGGCGCATAAAAGGAAAGGAATAGAGCCCTAGTTAAGTGCAGAGACGTTGTGCCTGTCGAGCAAGATATATATTTATGTGTAGACTTCATGCATTAACTTACATGTATGCGCGCAAAGCGTGTGTCACCTCGAGCTGTCCTTTGAGCTTGCAAGCTTGGATAGCAGTTGCTTAATTAAGCTTATAAGCAGCTAGCGTCTTCCTTCAGCAGCTGAAGGGCCTTGCCTAAGGGCCTTGCTCTGCCTGTGCCTAGCTTAATTAAGCAAGCTTGTTAGCAGCTCGCATGCAACTTGGTCGCAATAGCTAAAGATCCGAACAGCTCAATGTATGTATGTATGCCTGATTAGGCTGTATGGCTATATAGCCATATATGGCTTTACAAAGGATAGCCTGCAGGGTCATTCTGCGCAATGACTTCCAGGTTTCTGCGCTGCAGGTTGTTGATTAAGGTGTACACGCGCTGGAAACATGCTGCCTTGCAATTGTCAGTATTGGTATGCGCGCGTCTGTGTCCATGTGTCCGTCCTTTGTGTTGAGTGAGGATGGGTGCGATCGTCAGAAAGCTTGGGGGGGGGGGGGGAGAGGGGGAGAGAGAGAGAGAGAGAGAGAGAGAGAGAGAGAGAGAGAGAGGAGAGAGAGAGAGAGAGAGAGAGAGAGAGAGAGAGAGAGAGAGAGAGAGAGAGGAGAGAGAGAGAGGAGAGAGAGAGAGAGAGAGGGAGGGAGGGAGGGAGGGGGGGGTGAAAGTAACCCATATCACGCACACCCGTCGAAAACGCAAGCACAGTGAGTATACAGTGGGAAAGGAGAGGGGATATATGCCACCACACCGGGGTTTTGACCGGGACTTGCAGACGACATTAGGAGACATCCTGCCAAAGCCAAGAGAGACCGTTGGACACAAACGTAAACCTAAAGGACATATACCAAAGTAGGACGTTGTTTGTGGAATAACCTCCCAAAGTCCAGAGAAAGGCGTTGTTTCTGGTACAACCCCACCTAAAACCACCAACCAATCTGAAGTACCGTCTAACTAAAGGAGAACACATGCCACTCTGCAGACAATGTAACAGTGTGAAGCCCCGTGAAAAAAAAAAACGTCACACTCCCGCCGGGCAGTCACGTAAGCACGGGCTGTTGGGATCTCTCTCGGTATGAGGACTGCAGTGAGCTCAGTGGGTAAATAATGTGTTCTCCCAATCCTAAGGAACACTTCCCTAACAGAACTTCTAGGAACTCACCACGAACTCCTTGACTCTACAGAGAAAGGGGGAGGAATACTCGAAGAGCTTGAATTCAAAGAGAGGACAATTCTTTGAAGAGAGGACCCATTTTCCTTCACACATATGGACCCCAGATGGGGACTTGCCAACCTACCTTGCCAAAGTTTGAGATTATGGATACAAGGGACACCGTCCCACAGTGCGCAGTGGATAGGCCTGAAGTGTATGCAGGTATCGCCCAGGAACATAGTTTTTAGGAGAAAGAGCGCACGCATAGCTTCCAAAGGTTGAAAACGAGAGAGGGAGAGAGAGAGAGAGAGAGAGAGAGAGAGAGAGAGAGAGAGAGAGAGGAGAGAAAGAGAGAGAGAGAGAGAGAGAGGAGAGAGAGAGAGAGAGAGAGAGAGAGAGAGAGAGAGAGAGAGGAAACAAGAGAGAGAGAGAGAGAGAAGAGAGAGAGAGGAGAGAGAGAGAGAGAGAGAGAGAGAGAGAGAGAGAGAGAGAGAGAAGAGAGAAGAGAGAGAGAGAGAGAGAGAGAGAGAGAGAGAGAGAGGGAGAGAGAGAGGGAAGGAGGGAGAAGGGGGGGGGGATCTTTAGCTATAACAGGTTTCTGGCCAATTCGATGTACAGAGGGCAGCAGCAAAGCAGCAAATGGATTTCCTTGAGGGAATTGAGAGCGCCGCCACAACGCTAGCAGTCCTGAAAGGCCCCCTTAATGGTCGAGCAAAACCTTCATGAAGAGATCCCGACCAGGTGCAGTCATTTCCTCTGCTCGAGTCACCGACCACGCTTTACGAGGTCTAGCATAACCTGAGCGTTGTGCACTAAGCAGGGCATCTCCCGGGGTGCTCCTCGACGTCGCCCGGTCCTAATGATGCTGCTGACGGGCCTGGAAAGTTGTGCGACTGGGTAGGCTCGCCAACGGAAAGCACTTTTTCCTTCCTCTTTCTTCACCTTCCGCTGAAGCACCTGCAAGGACGGCGGCCTTCATGCCAAATTCTCTTGCTTAGGGTGTGCGGCAGTATTGCCGCGCTGGCGCCCTGGAACATGGAGCCTCGCCACGTGTCCGCCCTTGTGCATTGGAATATCCCCCGATAAGCAGATCTGTGCAAATCTGCGTATTCCCGCTGGAGCCCCATCGTGGCCTCCAGGAGGGCTGCCTTGGAGGGATCGCGAGGGACCCAACTGTATCCGACACGGAGCGTCACGTTTTTTCTTGGGAACAAGCAACCCGCGGGAAGATGAGACGGCGCTCAAGCCCATCATGGCCGCACGTGCCGTTTTACCCACTTCCTCATGCCGGCATGCTGCTTACGCACGGCACATGCACAAACGTGCTGGTCGTCAAGAGCACCGCCAGCTATTTCCACATGGCCCCACATGTGGGCGATCATTTCAAAATCTCGGGCTGGCCGCCCGCCACGTGGTGGTAGCACCATCTGGTACGGATCGGCGAGATGGCCTCGATCGACGATGCGGATAGCTATCGTCGTCCCTCAAACCAGGCTGTTCTTTTAAACAAATCCGAGGTAGTATCCATGAAATCATGTTTTTAAAATTTCGTGCCTCATGACAAAGTGTGCTTTAATTGTCTGCAAGGGCTGCCACAGTGCAGGAGTGCTACGGCAGCATCTCTTAACTGAACTGTCATTGTGCAAGGAATGTTCTAATTGAATTTGACTTGTTAAACAGACACATCTTATGTATTTCTAAGTTTTTCAAACGCCCCTGCGCGTTTAGTCCGGAATTTTCTGCCTAACGTACCAGCCGCCTTGTCAGATAGCTGTTGCTTGCGTTCCGTCGCGAGACAGCACAAGTGGGCCACGATATGCAAGGAAATCACATGCTGGGGTGGGGTCGTACCTGCACCTCAGACATTGCGAGCCTATGTTGGCGTCAGTGTCAACCAGTCCTCTCCACCTTGAGGACATATCAGCGTCCTCTCGTGCCACCACCTCGTCGATGTTTTTCCTGTGTTTCAGAGTCAACGGCCGTCACCACCAAAAAGCCTCCCATCCAGGTATGGGAGGAAACTGAGGCGTTTGATTGGGATTGGCACAGAAGGGATCACAAGCTTTTGCTCTAGGACCCCCTTCAATGCTGAAGCCTACTTGAGTTAGGGATGAGATGGTGATCAAAATTCGATTAGTCTGATGAGTTCCTTATAGAGGCTGAGGTACGGAGAAGAAGCATCTGCAAAACCTTCCCTTGCACCTGGATGGGACAGCAGGGTCATCCCCATTGTTGCATTACTGGCCAGTTGCAAGGGACCTTTAAACTTTCAAAACCACGTGTGTTCTACCATGAAGTATAACTTGAGGCTGACCCCAAATCAGCCCTCAGCAGGGATTATCTCACCCCATCGTCTTGCCAGCACCGAAGTCGTCCTACTCAGGCTTCTACCTCTTAACACATGCTTGAAGTTTGAGGGGGGGGGGGTTGCCTCTGGCATTTTGCATGTTTCCTTTGGTGGGGCGAGCTTCTAAGCAAAGCAGGGGTGGGTTATTGATCTCGAACCAAAGTGTGGGCTCACTTGACCGCATATTTGTTTTTCCGCGCGATTGCGCTTCTCCCCTCCTCCCCTCCCGCTCTCCGTTTCCCTCCCCTCTCCCTTCCTCCCCCATTTATGAGTTGGCGTGCGTGCGTGCGTGCGTGTGTGTGTGTGTGTGTGTGTGTGTGTGTGTGTGTGTGTGTGTGTGTGTGGTGTGTGAGAGAGAGAGAGAGAGAGAGAGAGAGAGAGAGAGAGAGAGAGGAGAGAGAGAGAGAGAGAGAGAGAGAGAGGAGAGAGAGAGAGAGAGAGAGAGAGAGAGAGAGAGAGAGGGAGGGAGGGAGGGGGGGGAGGTTGGCACATGCACCAGCGCCCGCCCGCGTGCGCGCTCACACACACACGCACGCACGCACACACACACACACACACACACACACACACACACACACACACACACACACACACACACACACACACACACACACACACACACACACCCACCCAGCACCACCATGTCCACACGCACGAGGGGAACCAAACAAATGCGTGTCGGCGCACGCGTCGGTGCGTTGTGAGTGTAGGCCCTTGGGGGCAGGACATAAGTATAGAGGCAGCTACTGCTCTGCTGACACGACACAGCTACTTCTGGAGCACTGGACCGGCCAGGCCTGCGACAAAACGCGAGGCTGAAGCCGGGGCTGTAATGCGGGGGCGGGGGGGGGGGGGCTGTGATGCGGGGGAAGCATGAGGGCTGGGCTGTGATGCCCCGGGGGGGTGGGGGGGGGGGGGAGGGGGGGAGCCTGAGGGGGAGCCTGTGATGCAGGGGGAGCCTGAGGGGGCGCGTGTCATGCGGGGCGAGCCTGAGGGGGAGCCTGTGATGCGGGGGAGCCTGAGGGGGCGCTGTGATGCGGGGGGAGCCTGATGGGGCGCCTGTGATGCGAGGGGAGCCTGAGTGGCGGGCTGGGATTTGGGGGGCTGAAAAGGGGGGGGGGACGCTGTGATGGGGAAGGGGAGATTCTGAGGGACGGGCTGTGTGTCGCAGGACAGAAAAGTGGGGCAGAGCAAACTTGGAGCGGCCGGGGATTTGATTGACGTCAACCCTCCTCGAGGTGCGATTCCCTTTTCCCTTTCCCCTTTTTTGGAGGCCCCTCGACCCTGTGAGAGTTTCCTGGGTGTGCAAACCAGAGGCGCCACAGGGGGGAGTGCACGGGGGGGGGGGGCGCGATGGGGACACATGGAGCCCATGTGGGCTCACAGGGAAGGCCTCACGTGCTTCAGAATGCCGGTGCTGTCATGTAGCCCATCACAAGGAGTGCTGCATGAAAGGGTCACATGGAGCCCATGTGGGCCCACAGAGGAAAGCCTCATGAAGGCCATGTTGGGCCATATGGAGCCCAGCCCTCCATGCGTCCGCACAGGGCTTGGGTCTGCTCAGCCCAGGGGTTCTCAGAGGATGGGCTGCGGGCCAAAGGATTGGCTGTGAGTGCGAAGGGTTTTCTGGGAGAGAGAAAGATGGGGGGCGGGGGGGGGGGGGGGAGGAGCTCAACACACACACACACACACACACACACACACACACACACACACACACACACACACACACACACATACACAAACACACGCAGGCATGCACGTGCGCGCGCGCGCGCGCACACACACACACACACACACAACACACACACACACACATACACACACACACACACACACACACACACACACACACACGCACACACCAGGATCACAGGGGGGTGCAAGGGATTGGCTGTGGGTCGGTCCGAAGCATTGACGGGGCGGGGCGGACGAAGGGACGCGGGATTTCGCGCCTCCGGAGTTCCGGCTGCGGCAGTGGCTGTTCGACGAGTTCGCGGCGGTGTCCCGCCTCTTCGGATTCGAGCAGTTCGAGTGCCCCGTGCTGGAGTCCGAGGACCTCTTCGTACGCAAGGCCGGAGAGGAGATTACCTCACAGCTGTATAACTTCGAGGTACGCTTTGGACTGACTGGCTCGGCCTTTCGCCAAGTTAGGATCAATGATGTGAGCCAGGCTGCCTGCGAAGTCAGGATCGCCTGGCATCCAGGCCTGCTTGCCAAGTTAGGCGACTCCCTTGCCAGTGAGTGGGAGTTCCCCCGGGGTGGGAAAATAAGAAACGACTGCAGAAGAAGCAATAGCAGGACAAAACGAAGCGACTGCAGAAGCAATAGCAGAACAAGAAGAAGCAGCTGCAGAAGGAATAGCAGGACAAAAAGAAGCTGCTGCAGAAGCAATCACAGGACGAAGAAATGGCGGGCGGGGTCGGGGGCGGAGAGCGACCACCCCCCCCCCCTTTCTGCGGGCGGGAGCCGCCCAGCGGCGACGGGTCTTTGCCCGCGAGTTAGGCTCGCCAATGCATGCGGGCTGCTGGCCTAGTTAGGATTATCAGGGATGGGGAGGGAGGCGGGCGGGCGGCC
>KV908351.1:493677-498677 GCA_002005505.1 Botryococcus braunii
GAGAGAGAGAGAGAGAGAGAGAGAGAGAGAGAGAGAGAGAGAGAGAGAGAGAGAGAGCGCGCGCGAGCGAGCGAGCGCTTGCGCAAGCGAGCGTTTAAGGTATGTGCCCCTACAGGGAGTAGCTGGGACCAAGAGGGGATGTGGAGGTACAGGTAATAAAGATCTCCAGCAGGAAAGTACTGCAGGAAGTGATGGCCAGCAACGGGGTACCTCCGGAGGTCTTCGGCCCTGCATGTGTGATCGTGGACAAGATGGAGAAAATCCCATTGGAGAAGGTGCTCCAGGCTCTTGCTGTCCCGTAAAGTCTGGTCGTGTGCCTATGTTCACCAAAAAATGTCCAATCTCTTGCTGGGCGCTTGTACCCATGACTAAATGGGGGAGAAGCGAGTGGGTAGGGGCGGAGAAAGGGGGTGGAAGAAGGTCGAGGAATGTGAGGGGAGCCTAAGGAGGGCGGTTGTGGGAGAGCAGGGAGTGTGAGGGAAGTTGGCTGGGGGATGAGCGAGAGGGGTACCGGGGGGAGGAAGGGAGGAAGAGGGACAAGGCCTGAGGAGGGGACAGAGGGGAGCAGCGACCAGGGGGAAGAAGGGAGGGAGGGGGACAAGGCCTTGTGAAGGGACCGGGGGGGAGCAGGGACCGGGGGGAGGAAGGGAGAAAGGGGGACAAAGCCCTAGGAGGGGGCGGGAAGGCAGGAGGATCAAGTCAAGGGAAGTGGGAGTTGGGAGGGTGGGAGATTGGGGGACCTGAGAGGAGGCAGGGAGGGAGGGAGGGCAGAAGGGAGGGAGGGAGGGAGGGAGGGAAGGAGGGATGAAGAGAGGGAGGGACGGGGAAAGGGTGTAACACATGAATGCCAGATGTGCAAACATATGGATGCCAGATGGGTAAACATATGAAATGCCGTATGCGTGAGAATGTGGATGCCATACGGTGTGAACAGTTTTGCTGCCAGATGTGTAAACATACAGATCGCTGTATCCAAAAAAATATGGATGCATGTGCCGACCACATGGATGCCATGTGCGCCAGCATGCGAATGCCAGATGTGTGAACATGCATGGAGGCCATATGTGTGAAGTTGTGTGTGTGTGTGTGTGTGTGTGTGTGTGTGTGTGTGAAGTTGTGAATATCTTATGTGGGAACATGTATAATTTCCATACGTGTGGAGTTCTGAATGTCATGTGTGAGAGCGCGGTTGAACGCCATATTTGTGAAGTTCTGAATTCCATGTGTGAGGACATGTATGGACGCCATGTGTGCGAACGTCTGAATTCCATATGTGAGAACATGTATGGAGGCCACATGTGCGATGTATGAATATCACATCAACATGTATGGCTGCCATATGTGTGAAGTCCTGAATACCATGTGGGAGAACATGCATGGCCGCCATATGTGTAAAGTTGTGCATATCATATGTGTGAAGTTGTGCATATCATATGTGTGAAGTTGTGCATATCATATGTGTGAAGTTGTGCATATCATATGTGTGAAGTTTTGCATATCATATGTGGGAACATCCGGATGTGATGTGGGAACTTCCGGATGTGAACAGGGGGCTTGGGCTAGCAAGAGTGTGGTGTGGACATCTTTTCATGCCCTAGCGGCTGGACAGCTGTAACTTCTCCTGCAGGGAGGGGTTTTGATATGTTTTTAACTGCATGAAGGAGGGTTTTTTAAATATATTTATATAAGGGAGGATTTACTACATAAGGGGGGATTTACTATACAAGGGGGGGATTTACTATATTGGGGGGATTTACTGTATAAGGGGCGATTTACTATAAGGGTGGGAATTTACTATATAAGGGGGATTTACTATACAGGGGGGATTACTATGTAAAGGGGATTTACTATACATATAAGGGGGGACATTACCATATAAGGGGGGCATTGCGGCCTATCTGGGGGCAGGTGGAGGAGGAGTTGGGGAGCTTGGGGCTGTCAGGGGCAGCGGTGGAGGGAATTCTGGCAGCCACAAAGATGAGGGGCCTGGACAATCTGGAGGAGCTGCTGGGTCCCGAAAACGAGGCCATGCGCGAGCTGCGTTCCCTTTTCAGGCTCATGGAGGCTTATGGGTTTGGGGACTACCTACAGTTCGACGCCAGCTGCGTGCGCGGGCTGGCCTACTACACTGGTGGGAGCCGCCTCCGCCCCCCGCCCCCCCCCCCCCCCGGCGGGGCGGGTCGCCGCTGCACGCAGTGATGTTAGAATGTGTCTGGCCTGAGATGTCACAAGCTGTGTTGTAATTACAAGGGAACTGTGAAGATCGTGTGTGGTTTGGAAGAATGCCTTCACGGGGGATGTAATAAGAACGGCTTGTGACACGTCAGCATAATCCTCTTCACAGTAGGGTTTAGTAATAGCAGCAGCTACGGGATTAGGGTTTGACCTCAACTCCAGGATGGGATTGTTCGCGATTGAACCATTTTTTTATCCAGGCGCCACTCACATTTTCCTCTACTTCCCTGGCGGCCATTGGGTCAGTTGCGTGCAGCGGTGTGAGGGTTTTGGAAGTGGTGTTCCTTTCTCTCCTCCGCCGCCCCCCCCCCCGGGGCGGGCACCTTGGGGCAAAGTCCGCTTTGAAGGATGATGTTGTTGTTGACATTGTTGTTGATACTGTTGTCACCGTGGTCGTTCGCAAATGTTGTAGACACTGTCTTTGCTACCATCCTTGACAATATTGTCGTCATTGTTGGTTGACAATGGTGTGTCCCCGGGGGTGTGGGGGGGTGTGCTGGTGCAGGAATCGTGTTTGAGGGGCGGGACAGGGCGGGCGAGCTCAGGGCTATTTTTGGAGGCGGGCGGTACGACGGTCTGCTGGCCACCTTTGGGGGAGAGGCTCGCCCATGTGCCGGCTTCGGGTTTGGAGACTGCGTCATCGCTGAGCTGCTGCAAGACCGGGGCCTGCTGCCCGACTTGCCTCATCAGGCAAGGGGCCCCCATCCAGTGTACTTCACCTTTTGAAGGCCCCTCGGAGCAGGCTTTCAGCTGCAGCGGCAGAGTTCTTTTCCTTCTTCATCCCTGTGCGTGCGTGTGTGGAGACTGACACACACGCACCCGCGCGCGCACACACGCATACACACGCACACACACCCACACACACACACACACACACACACACACACACACACACACACACACACATGCGAGCACTTGCATATACACAATACACACCCACCGCTCGCACACCCACACACACTCACACTCACACACACACACACACACACACACACACACACACACACACACACACACACACACACACACACACAGGGAAGCTTGGGGGGGCGCGTGGGGGGGGGAAAGAGAGACACACATGGCGGGTCAAATTGCAATGTGTGTGCCTCAGCCCTTTCCGTGTACCCTAATGCTGCTCGAGAACCCTAATGCTTGTCATACACCCTAAAGCATCATGTGCAACTCGCAGGTGGACGATCTTGTGGTGGTAATGGACGAGATTTTGAGACCCGAAGGAACAGCCCTAGCTCAGAGGCTTCGGAGGGCGGGCCGCTCCGTGGACTTGGTTTTGGAAGCAAAACGAATGAAGTGGGTTTTCAAGGTGCGCCTGGGAATCGCACCATGTACCTCCTGAAGTCGGTCCATGCTCAGTAACAATTGCTTTTTCGATGTCCGTGTCCCACTTCCTCACTCTGTTGTGCATATTCTGTTGCAGTGAGGCGGCCGAAAAAAAAGGCGCGCGCACGCGCACGCACGCACACACACACACACACACACACACACACACACACACACACACACACACACACACACACACACACACACACACACACACACCCCTGCCAAATGCAACAATCGGGATTGTTCCAACTCGACAGAAAGGGATCTCGGTGGAGTTCCCAGGAGTATATGCGGGTGACTGGGGTCTTCTGGGGTGCAGCATGCGGAGCGGTGCCGAGCGCGGCGGCTGGTGCTGGTGGCCCCAGACGAGTGGCAGAAGGGGCTCGTCCGCGTGAAGGACCTGGAGTCCCGCGAAGAGATGGACGTCCTTGTGGAAGATATCTGAGGCAGGGGATGAGATTTCTCAGGCAGGGGATGAGATTTCTCAGGCAGGGGATGAGATTTGTCAGGCAGGGGATGAGATTTCTGAGGCATGGGATGCGAGTTCTGAGGCAGGGGATGGGGAGAGTGTGACTGTTACCAGTACCGTTACTATCTGAAGTGTACCTGACGTTGTCACGTTGGCTAGTCACCCTACCGAATCCGGTACTGAACGTCCTGTATTCAGTTTTAAGTACCTGGCCAGGTACTTGAATACATACCAGTAGATACCAGCTGGTATCTAGATTGCTTCCTGAACACAGAGATAGTCACTTCTCGTACCTGTTAGTATTTGAAAATGCACACATGCTTATAAGTTATAAGAATGTAAGTGTTCCTCATACTCGTGTTTGCGACTCATCGACTCCGTCGGGGGTTTTGATGCAGATGCTCACATCACCACTGCACGTGCCAGATGCATACCTGACCGTGCCAGATGCAGACCTCCCCATACCTCCCCATGCACAAGGTGCTCACCTTGTGCATCTGTTCCTTCGTGCCAGTCATGTGAATATTTCCCCTTTGTCAGCTCTCCCAGGGCTCTCTTGGGCTTGCTGTAAAGTATGAAAGTTGAACGTTAGAACTTAATTCCAAGTTTACATGGTTAAGCGTTGTGTTATCAGTATGTAAAAGTAGGTGCCCCGCTGTTCGCCGAGCCCTGGATCATGGGGATGCCTTCAGAATCTTCAAACACTTGCCGCAGACGATGTCCCCATCTAATGAAGGTACATGCCACGTGTACAGTACAAGCTAGTGGCTGTGACTGCCTGTGAACCGCTCATGAGCAATGCATTAATGAGTATTCCGATGTAACCGGCCAGCCGGCAACCGGGTGAGTGAGTATGTCAGTTAACATCCCTGGTGCCGGTATATGTCAATTAACATCCCTGGTGCCGGTATATGTCAGTTAATATCCCTGGTGCCGGTATATGTCAGTTAACATC
>KV908351.1:503677-508677 GCA_002005505.1 Botryococcus braunii
CCATACCCAGGTTCTTCGTCCCCACCAGTGTTGGCCGTTGGGTTTGGAGAAGATGTGTTTCACCGCCGCCGCTGCTGCTGCTGCTGATGATGATGATGATTAAGATGATGAAGATGATGATGGTCATGATGATGATGATGATGATGATGATGATGATGATGATGATGATGATGATGATGATGATGATGATGATGATGATGATGATGATGATGATGATGATGACGATGATGATGATGATGATCATGATGCGAGAGGCTGGGGGCCAACAGGGGCGCTGACACCGTTTGGAGACTTGCACAACCACAGGGCCCCACCCGGTCCCGCCCTCCCCGACCTTGGTGAGCCCAGCCCGTCGTCTTGCACATGTAACCCTATCCTTCCCACGCTACCCGCGGTAACTTGGAGCGGTAAATTATTGTTGTCCGGCACTAAATCAGCCCTGGAGTCCCTCGGCCAGAACACACATATATATCCTGCGGCGTTGAATGCTGAATGTTGAATGTCTGTTTGCACATCTGTGTCAATTCCGGTCATGAAAACCAGGAGTGCTTTTAGGTCAGCCAGCCTGCGTAAGAGTTTCATCCACGTTTTGTGGCCTCAACGGCAAAATCCTGGGGATTGCTGCCTTCAGAACGGTTGCCCTCAGGGCAAGAGCCTTCCAAACAATCGCAGTCCAAACAATTGCCCTCAGGACACCTGCCTGCAAAACAAGTGCCCTCATATTGACTGCCCCCATGTTGACTGCCCCCATGACAACTGCCATCATAACATCTAGCATGTTGTGGGAAATAACATCTAGCCTTCACAACAGCTGCCCTCTAATCAACAAATGGCTGTTCACTAGGCGGTCATAGTCATCCGCAAGAGGGGTTGTCTTATAGAGAGCCTACATCTTGAGGCACAGAAGACTTCGTGTCAAGTGGTGCTTATGAGTCTTGATTACTAATTGCTAGTGATGCCGTAATGACTGATGACCTGTGGTGGTAATGACTAATGATTGCGTACGGACTGTTGCCCGACCTTCCCTGTCATGCGTCATCCCTGGTTAGGACCTTATTGCTTCTTCTCCAGATTTAGGACCTTTTATTGCTTCTCCTATTTAGGACCTTATTATTGCTTCTCCTGTTTAGGACTTCGGATAAGGGCTGGGGTGGAGGGGCAGGGCTGGAGGGGCAAAGAGGGGAGGGCGAAAAGGAAGGGAAAGCAGCGGCCACCTGGGGGGATGGAGCCTTCAACCTCCTCACCCGCGAGTACGTCATCTACGCAGGGGCACGGTGCGGACCCCGCCCAAGAATCAATTATATTTTTACAACATTGTTGTGGTACCGATTCAAAGAGAAAAGTGTAATTTCTCAGTCTCAGCCCCCCCCCCCCCGGGGTCCCTTGGCAGTCATTTCAAAGATTTTTTGCGGCTCTGTCATGTCGCTCCTGCTCACACTTTGACGTGCGTGTGTGTGTGTGTGTGTGTGTGTGTGTGTGTGTGTGTGTGTGTGTGTGTGTGTGTGTGTGTGTGTGTGTGTGTGTGTGTGTGAGTGTGTGTGTGTGTGTGTGTGTGAATGTGTGTGTGTGTGTGTCGTTCTGCTCACACTTGTCGTGTGTGTGTGTGTGTGTGTGTGTGTGTGTGTGCGTGCGTGCGTGCGTGGATGCGTGCGTGCGTGCGTGCGTGCGTGCCTGTGTGTGTGTGTGTGTGTGTGTGTGTGTGTGTGTGTGTGTGTGTGTGTGTGTTGTTGGCGATGTGCATACACCACAAGGGGGAGCACTTAAAGTGACTGACGGGTTGTTGGCTATGTGCAGGTACCGCAAGGTGAAGCACTGAGGGGCTCTTGGCGATGTGCAGGTACCGAAAGGGGGAGCAAGTGTTCTTGAGCTATGGCGCCCTCTCAAATCTGGAGCTGCTGGGTCAGTTTCCCATCCACCCCCCCCCCCCAACCGCCCGCCACCCTCCAAAATATGCCTCCCCCTCATCGTTCCATCCCTTTGTCGGTTCCGTCCCTTTTAGGGCCTGGACCTGCGTTTCTCACACCCCCTTAGTCGTTCTCTCCCTTCAAGGGTTTGGATCTGGGTTTCTCACAAATGCTAGGTTGCGGTCCCCGTTCCCGGCCCTCAAATCTGTCGTACAGTCGTAGAAATGTGCCCACAGGCATGCATGCATGCACAAGCCACACATGCGCACGCGAACACGCACCCATGTGCGCAAACACACAAGCGTGATTTTGTGCAAGCTTGTTCGGTAGGTTTGTGTGCATGTGGGTGGTCCTTTTGCTCGGAACAGGTGCGGTCGTGTGCGTGCGGGTACATGTGTGTGTGTGTGTGGGGGGGGGGGTGGGGGAGGGGGAAGGGTGTGTGCGTGGGTGCGTGCGTGCAGGTGTGTGTGTGTGTGTCTAGGGTGTGTGTGTGTGTGTGTGTGTGTGTGTGTGTGTGTGTGTGTGTGTGTGTGTGTGTGTGTGTGCGTGCGTGCGCGCACAGGCGTGCACGCCCTGGCCCCCTGACTTCCTTCTCGCTCCTATCTTGTCGTTTGCTCCATCCCTATGGCCTCCCTGCAGTACCTCCCTTTGTTCCAAGCCTCCTTCGAGCTGACGTCTTGTCAAAGATGGAGAGAGATCACAATGTCTTTATGGCGGAAGGCTTAGCAGGTCCTCAGACGTATGTGTGAGCAGAGCACTACGGATTCATGCTGGAGGAGAATGCGCATGACCAGTGCGCCCTGTCCACTGAGACTGTCAGGGAGGCCCTGGGGACCTGCAGAAGCCATGGCCTGGCGGCAGGAGACCGGGCCGGTCCCCTGCTGGAGAGGGACTGCTGGCTGCACCCGAGTGGAATCCCCTGCTGGGGACTTCTGTCCTGGCTGCGGCGTCGCGCCGCCAGCCCCCAGGACCTTTCATGCAACGGTCACCTTGCTCTTGAAGGTCTGTTATGATGCTGCTGCTCTTCCATTCATTGTTTGTCTCCTCTCTCTCTCTCTCTCTCTCTCTCTCTCTCTCTCTCTCTCTCTCTCTCTCTCTCTCTCTCTCTCTCTCTCTCTCTCTCTCTCTCTCTCTCTCTCTCTCTCTCTCTCTCTCTCCCTCCTCTCTCTCTCTCTCTCTCTCTCTCTCTCTCTCTCTCTCTCTCTCTCTCTCTCTCTCTCTCTCTCTCTCTCTCTGTGTGTGTGTGTGTGTGTGTGTGTGTGTGTGTTGGCGCGCGCGCGCGCGCGAGCCCCCATGCATTTTCCGAGCCCGGGATGTGTTGCGGTCAGGGCATCCCATCTGGGCCTGGGAGAGTGCGGCAAGCCCTGTTTCAACATTTTTAAAACCCCAAGTCTAAACCGTATTTCGTTTCTCTCTCCAAGTGAAGATGCGTTTTCCGAGCCCCATGGATGGGTTGCGGGCAGGGCATCCCATCAGCGGCGCCTCGGAACGGGCGGCGTTCAAGGCGCTGTACCGGGCATGCGAAGACACTCTTGCGGGACTACCCACCAGCTTGCAGGAGGATGAGCGCCTTCCTGGTGGAGAGAGCGCTCCCTCTGACTGCACCAGGCTTGCGGTTGCATGGAGGATGAGCTACAAGAGGTATGCCATTCGAATGTTTTTCTGTTTTTGAATATATAGTCAAATTTGGCAGGAGTGTACATGGTGGCGCTTCACCACTCCTTCCCCGGGCTCGGGGATTTCTCAGGGCAGCACACGGGAATCTCACCGTACGTATGTACCTTTCTCAAAGCAGTACACACATTGGCCTCCTCGTGCGTACCTTCCTCAGAGCTTCACACAGTGGCGTCCTTGTTTGTACCCCAGAGCAGCACGCAGTGATCTCGTCGTGCATACCTTGCGCAGAGCAGCACACATTTTTCTCCCGTGAACACACGGCCTCCTAGGAGGCCTCTGAAGTGGGTAAGCTGAATTCTTTAATGGGCGTCAATTTCAAAGTTGTCCTACTACAGCGCACGAGCCCAAACTCCCCCTCATGAGCCTGTGAAGAAGGCTGATCAGCCTTTTTCACAGGTTCGTCCAAAACTGTGCAGAAATCTCGATGTGGCTTTCTTTGTTTCCTTGAGCGATGTTTCTGGGAGTGGGCGTGGACAGGTCGCTGATGCGTGGGATGGAAGTGGCACGGGCGGTGCTGTCACGGAACCCATAGGCGTCACGGGTGATTCTGTCACGGAACCCATAGGCGTCACGGGTGTGATTCTGTTACGTTATCTATAGGCATCACGGGCACGGGCGATTAATAGTGTAATTTAATGAATAGTGTATTTTAATTCGACTGAAAAGAAGGAGCAAGAGCATAGGAAAAGGTGTAGTCAGCGCAGACGACGCATAATATTATTTTTCGCCAGTAGATGAACCAAGGTGGACGAACCTGTTTCTGTCGGGTCAGGTGAGCTGACTCATTCTCATTTATCAGAAGTGATCCAACAGGGACATGTTCGGCCCACTGTACTTCAGTTACATGTATGGACGCCTATTATTATGTTAGTTCTTCACTTCAGTTGTATAATGGACGCCTATTGTTAACCGGCGGATCCAGCTTGGCCCAAATATTTAAGTACGGTTGACGCTTGCTGGTTATATGATGTATTCATGAAGTGGTCGAGAGTACCGAGAAGCCTTGGCCCCCAGATAAACCAGAGTAGAAAGGAATGGGCTTGTGGGAAGGGCTAGTGTAGTGTGGGGGTGAACATGAGGAGAAATGGATGAGGAAGGGTTTGCAAACCCTTCCTCTACACTATCAATTGAGATTACTGGTCGGAAGGGTGATGTTGGATGTTGTGTAAGACGGGGTGGGGAAGAGGCATTCGACCCCCAGATAGATCATCCGATAGATCTATAGGCCTGACTAATACACACACTATCTGATGGGGTGGGAAAGATGATTATCCGACTCCCAGATCTATAGGGCTGACTAATCAGGTCTCAGGTCTATCTGACGGGGTGGGGAAGATGATTATCCGACCCCCAGATCTATAGGGCTGACTAATCAGGTCTCAGGTCTATCTGACGGGGTGGGGAAGATGATCATCCGAC
>KV908351.1:513677-526177 GCA_002005505.1 Botryococcus braunii
GTCGCCTACGGGCGGGGAGGCGGATGCCGGTGTGAATGCGGTCGCCCCGCCTCCGACCGTTCCCACAGCTAAGGGCAGAAAGAGCCAAAGCAGGCACCTAAAAGATGCTCCAACGCAAAGCAAGACCGTGGGTGGCGATGCACGGCGCCGGGGGAAAAGCTCGGTCTCCACGCAGGAACCAGTCCCGACGGGCGGGATCAAGCGGTGCGGGTCGGAGCAGGGCAGCAGCCTCGATGCTGGAGGGAGGCCCATGGAGGCGGTACAGCATGGAACTGTACCGCAGATCGGTGGCAGCGCGGGTGCGTCAGATGAGGGGAGCGCCGCACGGATTCGGAAAGGCGGGGGAAGGATGGCCCGCACGGTCTCGGCAGAGGATGGGAGCGGGACAGGCGGTACGGGCAGTGCTGCTGGTGTTGGGCGGAAGCGGCAGAGGAAAGCGGCTCCCGACGAGCAGAGGGGAGATGCGGATGATGTGAGCAACCCCGATGGCGATCTGCAACTTGCTGCAGTTCAGGAAGTTTCGGGAGGTTTTTTATTTTTCATTTTTTAGTTTCCTTTTTTATTTTTTTGGGGGGGGGGGGGGGGGAGTGGGGCGGGAGAGGGGGGTCTTTGTTGGTTTAGATGGCCATCCACAACTTTTTGGCAGAAGGGCATGAACGGATTTCGTTTTGGGGGCCTTGCGAGTCACCACGAGGGTTTCATGAGTATGTTTCTTGTTATAGTAACATGCTGGCTTATGTGATATTTCTCAGGTGTTGTCATGTTCCCAGATTCCTTCTTGCTTGGCCGAGAGGACTATCAAGTTGCAAGCAGACACCAACATGCATTGCTCTTCCTTTTGGCTACATTGTACATTGCTATTCCACTGCAATTCGTGGGGGGCAAGTGTCCCATGCAAGCAACAAGTCCTCAGATGAAGTGCGGATCTTGCGTAAATTCGAAATCCCTTTACATCCATGGACTGCTGCAGGAACAAATCGCGCCAAAAACCGCAAAACGGCGAAAAGAAAAGCCCGCGCTGCGAGCGCAAGGCTTCCAGGGACTCGAACTGGTGACCAATATGCTAGCAGCACTGGCGCAGACAGACGGTGTTCAAGTCCTGGACCAGCCGCCCGATCTGTCAAATGCTGGGGTCACATGTACCGCACTTGTACTGCTGGACAGTGCCACATCCTCGTACCTCTGCAGCAGCTTGCGACCCTTTGACAAAGCTGCCCGGCAGGGCATAGTAAAAGCGGCAAAGACTCAGGCAAAGCATAATGTGAGCCAGGGTAATGTGCCTGGCGGTACAAGTAGCGATGCTGTACTGCAGCCTGTTGATGTGGACATTCCATATGGTCAAGCCCTTGGCAGCGAGGTGTGCATGCCCCGACCTTGCTTGGTCTGCATCACAGATGGGATTTTAGAACATTCTTGACGGGGACATGAGGCCATGCGAGGACGTGGGTTTAGGGTTTAGGGTTTAGGGAATTTTTGACGGGGACGTGAGGACATGATTTTCCGGAGCGGTTGTGAGAAGACGGCCGTTGGGTGGGATGCACAAAGGGGTGGGGGGGGGAGATAGGGGGGTTGCTTGGTGTGTGCATATGTGTGGTGTGTGTGGGTGGGTGTGTGTGTGTGTGTGTGTGTGTGTGTGTGTGTGTGTGTGTGTGTGTGTGTGTGTGTGTGTGTGTGTGTGTGTGTGTGCGCGCGTGCCTGCGTGCCTGCGTGCCTGCGTGCGTGAGTGGGAGAGGGAGAGGGAGAGGGAGAGCGGGAGAGCGAGAGAGGGGGGGAGGGAGGGAGGGAGGGAGAGAGCATGAGAGAGAGAGACAGTGTGTTTGTGTGTGTGTCTATGTGTGGGTGTGTGTGTGTGTGTATGTGTGTGTTGCGTGCGCATGCCTGCATCTCTCTCTCTCTCTCTCTCTCTCTCTCTCTCTCTCTCTCTCTCTCTCTCTCTCTCTCTCTCTCTCTCTCTCTCTCTCTCTCTCTATCTCTGTCTGTCTCTGTCTCTCCGCCTCCCTCCCTCCCTCCCTTCCCCCGTCTCTCTCTGTGCGGGTGTGTGCGTGAGTGCGTGCGTAAGTGCGTGCGCGCGTGCGTGCGTGCGTGCGTGTGTGCGTGCGTGTATGTATGTGTGTGTGTGTGTGGGTGTGTGTGTGTGTCTGTGTCTGTGTCTGTGTGTGTGTGTGTGCGTGTGTGTGTGTGTGTGTGTGTGTGTGTGTGTGTGTGTGTGTGTGTGTGTGTGTGTATGTATGTGTGTGAATGCATGCGTAGATATCACGACCACGTTCTCGGGGAAGCTATTTCATGTATGAAATTGGCCCTCGTTGCCTTGCAGGAAGCCGCTAGTCAGAGCGTGGAGGAGTTGTACCGCAACAGCCTCCCGGTCGCCCTGGCTGTCATGGCGGACGTGCACGTGCAGAGCGGGGGCGACCCTCCTGCCCAAGAGCAAGTGTACATTCTGCCACTGGCGTCGCAATGTGCCGCGGACCCGAGGTTGCCTCCGGAGGCAACCCTTCCTCCTCCGTCTGTTGAGATCTCGCAAATGGCGCGTCGCCTCCTTGATCAAGTCACGGGCGGCGGGCGCACGGTGTGCTTCGACATGCAAGGTGCGCTTCAAAAAAGTCGGCAGACGGGCCCCTCTCAACTCTCGTTGCTTCTCAGTTCCCTCCACGCATATCCTCTTCCCCATTCTCCTTCCCACGGCCTGTTTCAAGCGCGTGCACGCGCGAACACACACACACACACACACACACACACACACACACACACACACACACACACACACACACGCGCGCGCGCACACACACACACACACACACCCACACACACACACACATGCACACACACACACACACACACACACACACACGCGCACACACACATGCACGCCCCCCGGCGCGCGCGCGCACGAACACACACACGCACACACAGTGAATCTCCTCACCCCCCCCCCCCACTTGTTTCACCTCCTACAAACGCTGAGAAGTAAGCCCTTTTCGACTTTGGGTGTGTTGAGACGCACACGTAAAGTGCGATGCTCGGCTTTCAGTGTTCATCAAAATTAGCCATGCTGGCGCACGCGCCAGGCAGTTGTTCCGAAGAAGACATCTGGTTGCGCTCCTCAGGCACGCACGCCCCATGTACCCCTAAGCTTGGTGGGTGGTAAATGAGTCTTACCTCTCATATGCTGGCGTGCTCGGGCACTTGAAAGAGGCAGTACAGTGGGTTCCTGCTCTGATGTCAGCCCCGTGCATGCACAGGCCTGCTCAGGCAATCTGAAAGAGGCGGTACAGTGGGTTCCTGCTCTGATGTCAGCCCCGTGAATACATAGGTGTGCTCGGGCACTTGAAGGAGGCGGTACAGTGGGTTCCTGCTCTGATGTCAGCCCCGTGCATACACAGGCCTGCTCAGGCAATCTGAAATAGGTGGTACAGTGTGTTCTGATCTGACGTTAGCCCTGTGCAAGTGCAGGAGTGCTCAGGCACTTGAAGGAGGCGGTACAATGGAGTCCTAATCTAGCAGTCGTGCAAATGGTGGACCCAAAGCTGCTGGCTTGGTTGTGGGAGCCCCAGCTGCTGTACCGCGATGAGAAGATCCTCTCCAGCTACAATCTGCAGGTCCGTCTTCCCGGCCTTGCTGTGCTACCATTCCTCGGCACTGTTCCTGGGGTACTGTTCCTGGGATACTGTTCCTGGGGTACTGTTCCCGGTGTACTGTTCCTGGGGAACTGGTCCTGGGTACTGGACCTGTGGTGCTATGCCTGGGGTACTGGTCCTGTGGTACTGTTCCTGTGGCAATGTTCCTGTGATGCTGTTCCTAGGGAGTGTTCTTGTGGTACTTTTCCTCGGGTACTGCTTCTGAAGTACTGTTCCCGAGGTGCTGGTCCTGTGGTACTGGTCCTGTGGTACTGTTCCTTGGGTACTGTTCCTGGGTAGTGTGCTTGGGGTACTGTTCCTGGATACTGTCCTGTGGTACTGTTCCTGGGTACTGTTCCTGGGGTACTGTTCCTGGTTGGTCACATGTTCCCTGCACTCTGTCATACTTTTATGTGGCTCTGCGACTTTCACTGGGGCATTTTAGCCACACATTGTGAATGCCGTGAAACCAGGCATGTGCTGTTACACTGACATGTGTGTGGCTATGTGCGCGCGTGTGCGCACATGCGTGCGTGAGTGGGCGCGCGCGCGCACACACGTCTGCGTATGTGTGTGTGTGTGTGCGTGTGTGTGTGTGTGCATATGTGTGCGCGCATGTGTGTGTGTGTGTGTGTGTGTGTGTGTGTCTGTGTGTGTGTGTGTGTGTGTGTGTGTGTTTGTGTGTGTGTGTGTGCCTGTGCGTGTGCGATGCGCGTGTGCGTGCCTGCTTGCGCGCGCGCGCCTGTGTGTGATGGGACATTGATCGACAGAGTTTGCTCTGTTTGGGGTATGGGCACGGGTAGGAGCTGGCGCAGCGCCACATGATACAACTTCCCGCGGTCGAGGGGGTGCCGTCAAATGTAGCAGCCTTTGCGCAGCAGCTCGTTGCGGACTTGCGAGGGGCCTGCCAGCTGGCAGACACGCTGCTGAGGTGGCTCCCTCAGAGGGTACCGGAGAAAAGCATCCAGCGGGAGATGCAGGTGGCCGCCATCCTTGCTGACATGGAGGGGGTCGGTATCGGTAAGCCGCGGCCTCTCCTCTCCGCTCCTCCCCTCGTTAATTAATAAGCGTCCGACAATCAAGCGCGAGACAATTAAGCGCCCGGCAATTAAGCGCCTGGCTTATAAGCGCAGGACAATTAAGCGCCCGGCAATTAAGCGCCTGGCTTATAAGCGCGCGACAATTAAGCGCCCGGCAATTAATCGCCTGGCTTGTAAGCGCCTGAAAGTTATGCGCCCGTCTCGGCTGTCTATGGCCGCTGGCTTCCACGGACCAGCATGTAAGGTACCGTGGTTTGCGGTCACGAAGCGTATCCCTTTTACGCTTCCCGTTTTCATTTAAATAAGCGCATGAGAAAAAGAGTTAAGTGTGCATGACCCGGTGTGCGTGTGTGTGTATTTTACACACACACGCACACCGGGTCATGCACACTTAACTCTTTTTCTATTGCACACACACCCAGTACTGGTCCCGCCCCGCATGCGCGCACACATTCGTGTTAACTAACATACACTCCCAATGGGCACCACCCGCCCCAACCCCCCATCCCTAAACACATGCTCACCATACCCCCCGTTTTGCACGTGCCCGCGCGCGCGGGCGTGTATGTGGGGATGAGAGGGGGTTGTTGGGTTGGGGGGGGGGGCGAGAACACAGAGGGAGGGGGGGGAGGGAGGGAGGGATGGGCAGGGGGAGAGAGAGGGGGGAGAGTGGCTTTCCAAAGGGAGGAGCAGCGTTGACAGCAGGTTAGGAAGGGTCCATGGTGGGGGAGGGGTGGGGTGGGGAGGGGAGGGAAGGGGGAGGGAGGCAAAGGGAATAAGGGGAGTTTGTGAGTGCAAGACATGCTAAGGCCAGGGCATCAAGCGGAGGTTAGAATGAAGGCGGATCTGCATTGGTTGATTGAAGTCAACCAATGCAAACTTGTGTGATCACACTGGTGTACTGGGTTCTATGTCACATGTTATAACTAGTGTGTGTTATGACCGCTGGCAACCAGGGAATCCTGTTTCCAACCACCCCCCCCCCCAAAATGGATGAAGGTAAACTCAGTTGCGGCCAGGGTTCGAACCTGGGAGTGCTGCTGGGGAGATGAAGCCTGGATGATGGCTGGCACACTGCGCTTGCCACGCTGGGGCTCAGGAGGTTTGGAATGCACAGATTATAACGGAGGAGTGTTGCAATTGCAAGGGATAGGTCAGCAGTACTATGGTGGATTGTTTATGAACGGCATTGGTTGGGGGATGCATGGAGAGCTACAGGGGGCTGTCATGAGATAATACGCGGGATTGTCATCGATCACTGATGGGATAGGTACAACAAAGCACTAAATGGATTACATATGGGATGAAGGGGTTATAATGGAGTAGGGACACAAAGGGATTGCTCGGTAATGGTAGCTACCATCTGTTAACACTATATTGGCTGAGAGATGCAAGTCATTGTTTTGTCCATAAAACAGATGGGTTATTTACGAGAAAGGAGGGTAAAGGAAGTAGACAGGGTTGCGAGTTGATGAGCCCGGATCTGGTAAGACATGACAAACAAGCCCTTGAACGTAGCCGCCATAAACATCCATATGGATGTTTGTAAACATAATTATGGCTGTTACGTTCAATGGATTATGTGTCGCAGCTCATGTGCGCGGGATGCAAGACATATCTCGTATAATCCCTATATAATCTATTGATACGTATGTTTGATAATGCACAGCGTTAAGTAAGGGGTGCACGGCATTGTTCTTCTGTGTTAATGGACTGGAGGTACCAGTGCTTGATAATTGGGTAGGGATGCCAGGTGATGTTTGTTTTTGTTTTGTTTTTCTTTTTGTTTTTTTGTTTTTTTGCTGGTTTTTTGTTTTTTTTGTTTTTTTGTTTTTTTTTTTTGTTTGTTTTTTGTTTTTTGTTTTTTTTTTTTTTTTTTTTGGTTCGTTGTGGAAAGAGGTGTGTCCAGAGGTGGAAAGAGGTGTGTCCAGAGCTGCAGGGTGCCCTAGTAGATAGAGGTATGTCATGAGAGATGTGCGGGCACCAAGCTAGTACCGCACTAGAAAGTACTACCTACTTTAGTAGAAAGAGGTGTGGGAAGAGGTGTGGGAAGAGGTGTGTCCACAAAAGCGCGGTGGCCCCGGGGCACAGGGTTCGATCCTGGGCTGTTGCGGGGGCACGAAGCCTGGATCAAAGCGCGCATAGACCAGCTGCAAGAAGCTGCCCGAGAAGTGGTGGGCCACGAAATCAATCTGGCAAGTTCCGCGCAGCTCGCAGTGGCCCTGTACCAAACCTTGGGGCTACCCCCACCTAACCCACGTGCACGTGCTGGCAAGTGCGTGCGGTCCCTTCTTACCTGCCCAAGCGCCCATTTGAGTCCCCCCTCACGCCCCTGAGCCCACCTTTAAAAGGATATTTCCCCTTCCCCCTTCGAAGGATGGTGACGCCGCTGAGTCTGCCTTGAAAAGGATGCTGCCCCTTTCTACCTTGGAAGGATGTTTGCCCTTTCCCCCTTGGAAGGATATTTCGCCTTTCTCCCTTAGAAGGATATTTCCCCCCTCTCCCTTAGGATGCTTCCCCTTTCCCCCTTAGAAGGATGTTGCCCCTTTCACCCTTGGAATGTTTCCCCCTTCTCCCTTAGTATAATGTTTTCCCTTTCTCCCTTAGAATAATGTTTCCCCTTTCTCCCTTAAAAGGAGATTTCCCCTTTCCCCCTTAGAAGGATATTTTCCCTTTCTCCCCTTAGAAGGATATTTCCCCTTTCTCCCTCAGAGGGATATTTCCCCTTTTCCTCTTAGAAGGATATTTTCCCTGTCTCCCCATAGAAGGATATTTCCCCCTCAAAAGGATATTTCCCCTTTTCCCCTTAGAAGGATGTTTCCCCTTTCTCCCTCAGAAGGATATTTCCCCCTTTCCTCATAGAAGGATATTTCCCCTTTCCCCCTTAGAAGGATAATTCCCCTTTTCCCTTTAGAATATCATTTCCCCTTCTCCCTCAGAAGGAAGGGAATGCCTTGCGCAGCTCTCAATTGTGATGCGCAATCCCCCCACCCCCCTCTGCTGTTAAAAGGAGGCTGCCCGCTTCCCTCAGAATGATGGTGACGTACTTCCCACTCTCTTCACTCTCTGCTTTCCCCCAAAAAGAGTTCTGAGGGAGAGAGACGATACAAATATTTCACGCCCTTTTTTAGAATTACAATATCTCTTCCTTAAGATAGACAATTCAATGTTTCACTTTCCAAATTTCGTTTTGTTTTTGTTTTTTGTTTTTTGTTTTTTTTTGTTTTTGTTTGTTTTTCTTTTTTTTTGTTTTTTTTTGTTTTTGTTTTTGCTTTTTTTTCCCTTTTTTTCCCTTTTATTCAAGCCTTGTGCACAGCCCATGCGTTCTTAAGTTCTCGATATTCGTAACGCTCGCCAGCACACAAATCGCGAGCGCAAAGCGGGTGCTTGGGGGGGTGGGGGGCACCAGAGCAGCAACGACACATCTGCCGACTGATGAGGCGGCGCTACAGCAGCTTAGAGCACTACATCCCCTACCGGACCTTGTACTGCAGTACCGGCAGCTGCGTGGCATCTTGTCATCCTGGATCGAACCCGCCTGGTCCCGGTACCCGGATACCGGGGGAGGTATCTCACAGGAGACCAGCGGTCCTCGGATACGCTGCTTCTGGAACCAAACCGCCACCGCCACGGGCCGTCTGTCGGCCTCCCATCCTAACCTTCAGGTTTGCCGACGTTGCCGTTGCAGAGGTTGACGGTGCTGACGCTGCTAGTGCTGCTGGCGTTTGCAGAGGGCAGTTTCAGGCGTCTGTATGCATAGCAGCACGTTTTGTTTTAGGTTGAACAGGTGCGCAGAGGGCAGTTTAAGGTCTCTGTGTGCATTGCAGCAGTTTTTGATTTAGGTTGAACAGGTGCGCAGAGGGCAATTTCAAGCCTCTGTGCGCATAGCAGCAGGGTTTGTTTTCGGTTTCAGAGGTGGAAAAGCACGGGAGGGGATTTGGTATTTTTGATTATGGAGATGAATCGGAGATTTATCTCCATTTTTTTCCAAGTTCGCTGCATGTGTGCGTGGATGCGGTGCGGGGCAGGGAGCGGGTGTCGCGTGCGCATGTTTGGGGGGGGGGGCGGGGGATAGGCCGGTCGCGCCCTCACGTGCTTGCGGTTGTGTGTGTGTGTGTGTGTGTGTGTGTGTGTGTGTGTGTGTGTGTGTGTGTGTGTGTGTGCGCGCGCGCGCGCACGCGTGTGTGCGTGCGCGCGTGCCTGCGTGCCTGCGTGCCTGCGTGCGTGTGTGCGTGTGTCTGTGTCTGTGTCTGTGTCTCTGTGTCTGTCTGTGTCTCTGTCTGTGTCTCTGTCTGGCCTGGGCTAAGCATGTTCTTCAAGGCCCAAAAGGACACGAATACAGTGGGTTTGGTCTGGCTGTCTGACTGTGGCGACACATGTGGTTCGAGGCCCCAAAAGATGCGGTTACATTATATAAGCTTCGGTTTGTTTTTGTTTGGCTGCCAAGCTGTGACCAAGCCTGTGATTCCAGTCCCCGACAGACGCAATTACGTTAAAAAAGCCTGGGTTTGGGTTTGGTTTGGCTGCCAGGCGGTGACCAAGTACGTGGTTCGAGGCCCAAACGACACGCACGTGGTCTCCATCCGGGATGCTTTTGTAGCAGCGCCGGGATGCGTCCTTCTGTGCGCCGACTACAGCCAAGTGAGTCTGTCCCTGCCCGCCCTCAGAGAGACCCTGCTCACCCCAGAGAGACCCTGCTCGCTCCCGAGAGACCCTGCTCGGCCCAGAGAGGCCCTGCTCGCCCTCAGAGGGACCCTGCTCGCCCCAGAGAGACCCTGCTCGCCTCAGAGAGACCCTGCTTGCTCCCAAGAGACCCTTCTCGCCCCAGAGAGACCCTGCTCGCATCAGAGAGACCCTGCTCGCCCCAGAGAGACCCTGCTCGCCCCACAGAGACCATGCACCCTGCGTTGTTTCCATGCAGACTTTGTTATACAATGTGCTACTTGCTACAATGTACAATGTGCACACATATTTTCTGCTACAGTCTGCGACAGTCTGCTACAGTCTGCTACAGTCTGCAATGTGCACATGTGCTGTGTGCTACAGTCTACAATGTTAACATGCGACGTGCTGCTTGCACTGCTACAATGTACAGTGTGCTGTATGCTATGTGCTGCAATATATGTACAATGTACACAATGTGCACATGTGCCACAATGTACAATGTACCATGGGCTACATTCTTCAATGTGCTGCACATGTGCTATGTCCTACAATTTCGATGTGCACATGTGCTATGTCATCAGGCAATTTCATCTTCATACTTACAAATGTCCTCACCACTGGTTGTCAGCTTGCATATTCGATTTTAGTGTCCCATATTTGTCGTCCTCGTGACTGGAATGTATCTATCGAGGGATGATAGAGCTGCGGCTGGTGGCCCCCCTGATTACTAATGGGGGGAGTGGGACGGCGGATCGGTGGCCGCCACAATTCCTGATGGGGGGAGTGGAGAGACCGGTCAGGGCAGATAGAGCTGTGGCTGGTGGCCGCCCTGACAACTAATGGGGGGAGTGGGGAGGCCGGTCAGGGCAGATAGAGCTGCGGCTGGTGGCCGCCCTGATTACTAATTGGGGGTGAGGGACGGCCGATCGGCAGCCGCCTCAATTCCTGATGGGGGGAGTGGGGAGGCCGGTCAGGGCAGATAGAGCTGCGGCTGGTGGCCGCCCTGATTACTAATTGGGGGTGTGGGACGGCCGATCGGCAGCCGCCTCAATTCCTGATGGGGGAGTGGGGAGGCCGGTCAGGGCAGATAGAGCTGCGGCTGGTGGCTCCCTGATTACTAATTGGGGGTGTGGGACGGCCGATCGGCAGCCGCCTCAATTCCTGATGGGGGAAGTGGGGAGGCCGGTCGGGGCAGATAGAGCTGTGGCTGGTGGCCGCCTAGATTAGTAATAGGCGGGGTGAGGTGGCCGCCTCAATTACTAATGGGGGGAGTGGGGCGGCCGGTCGGGGCAGATAGAGCTGCGGCTGGTGGCCGCCTAGATTAGTAATAGGCGGGGTGAGGTGGCCGCCTCAATTACTAATGGGGGGAGTGGGGCGGCCGGTCGGGGCAGATAGAGCTGCGGCTGGTGGCCGCCTAGATTAGTAATAGGCGGGGTGAGGTGGCCGCCTCAATTACTAATGGGGGGAGTGGGGCGGCCGGTCGGGGCAGATAGAGCTGCGGCTGGTGGCCGCCTAGATTAGTAATAGGCGGGGTGAGGTGGCCGCCTCAATTAGTAATGGGGGGAGTGGGGCGGCCGGTCGGGGCAGATAGAGCTGCGGCTGGTGGCTCACTTGAGCCGGGACCCCGCCCTGCTGGAGGTGCTGGCCCGAGCCGGCCTGGAGGGGGACGCCTTCTCCCTCCTGGCCTCCAGATGGCTCCACAAGGCCTCCCCTGGTGCTCCCCCCGCCCCTCCCGGAAGATCCCGCATGCTAGTGCTTGAGGGACCCTGACACCTTCTGGAAACGCTCATGGTGGAAGCGTGCGTATATGTCTGTGCATGCGTTTATCAATATGTGTTTATGTGTTACTACTCCCCCCCCCCAAACACACACACACACACACACACACACACACACACAAACACACACACACACACACACACACACACGCATGCAAACACACACACACACACACATACACTTACACACACACACACACACACAGACATGTACGCGCATGCACACACACAAACACACACACTCAGACATGAACGTGCACGGGCGTGCGCGCGCGCGCGCACGCACACACACACAGACACAGACACACACACACACACACACACATGCACACACACACACACACACACACACACACAAACACACACAGTCACCCGCCCACCGGCATGCGCCCACCCCGGTCATATTCCACTGCGCACGTTCACGACTGAATGACGCCCTGGGTGATGCAACTGGGCAAAGAGTCCGGGGCTACAAACAGGAAGCAAGGAGAACATCCAGGAAGAGTAGCAAGGGCTTATGGGGACCGTCCCAAGCGGGAAAGATGGGATGGGGTTGTCTCCCATAACTTTGGGAAAACTAGTAATTATCATTACGGGAAAGATCCTGGTAACTGTGGAGGTTATTTTAATGATAATGTTTTTCAGGAGGTCTGGTAACGCCGGAGGAGAGGGCGCTGGCCAAGCGCGTGACGTATGGCATCATCTACGGCCAGACGGCATTTGGTCTGAAGGCTGGCTTGGACGTGTCGCAAGCGGAGGCTCGGGACCTGATCGCTGACTTCCTTGCCTCCTTCCATGGGGTAGGGGGCCCCTACTGGGGACGCCAACTCCCCACTCCCTACAGGTTTAAGTGCGGCTGTATGTGTGTGTGTGTGTGTGTGTGTGTGTGTGTGTGTGTGTGTGTGTGTGTGTGTGTGTGTGTGTGTGTGTGTGCGCGCGCGCGCGTGCGCACACGCATGCGTGCGTGCCCTTTTCTTGCACAAACTAGAAAGTCTTAAAGTTTTGGATTTCGATTTCCAACGTCCCGTTTTGCTTGCTTTTCTCTTCGCCTTTGGTAGGCAACATTTGCATCTTCCAACTCATAAAGGCACGACAGGTGATGTAGAGGCGAGGTAGATGGAGGACTACAAGTGCTTTCCCATCAGTGTCTGTGCCAGCAGGCGAAGAAAACAAAGTAAACTTGAAAAAGATGTTGGGCTGGGATAGGAAGGAGGAGGAGAAGGAGGAACAGAAGGAGGAAGATGAGGGGGAAGGAGCATATTAGCTAGAGTGAAGTGGCAAAGGAGGTGATGGGGAAGTGGTGGATCCTCCGGAGGTATTCTAATTAGGCGCACTAGATCGGCGGGTCGGAGGTGTTACAATAATGGAAAGGATCTGATGGTTGTCACTTCTGAGGGGAGCGG
>KV908351.1:528677-536177 GCA_002005505.1 Botryococcus braunii
CAGGACTGTGATGGAGCAGGTTCAGTTGATGGAGCAGCAAACAGGAATAGTTCTTGAAGAGAACCTCAGCTGGTCTGCAGTATCCGGAATGTTTACGTAAAAATTACGTGTAAGCACGAGGAGGAAGCTTCAGCCTGCGCTTCGATTGAGGGGTTCAACAGAAACAGAGCACGAATAACGTTTGATTTTACGAGCTGGGGCCTGGTCATTGCAGGGACGCGGTGATTCATAGGGTTATGACGATGTGACGCATTGCCTCAAGAACAGTCCACAAATAACACTTCGCCTCCCCCCCAAATGCGGGGGACATGCATATATGATTACATAATCATATGTGTCCCATATATGGACCGTACATGACATGCATATGAGGTGTTACATCTAACGTGATGATGTAACCGGAACTTGTAGTCATTGTAGTGGTGGGGCAATTCATAAACGTCATGACGGTCACGTGATGATGATTGCCGGGTGACGGCATGCCGGGGTGAACCAGGCCGTCCTGCATGGTTGAACCGGTGTAAAGCACGCCGTCATATCGCCTTGAAAGGAAAGGAAATGTAACCAGTGGAAAGGAAAGACATGACGAGAAAGTAAAGGAGGGGAAAGAAAGAACAGGAGAGGACAGGACTGGAAAGGAGAGGATTGAAAAAAAGGGGCGTCCCACTCTTGTAAACGAAAGGGAACACGGTCTAGCTTGAAACGCATTACTGTTTCAAGCGAAATTGCGGTTTGGGCCGGCGAAACTGGGCTGGTCCCTTTGGGCTGATCCCACTCTTGCAACAGAAATTTTCAAGGAAGTTACTTGCTCTAACGGATGTTACGTTTGGCTAGCCTCGTGGGCGGGAGAGATGCGCCATGTACAAAACCGATTTTCTTTAAAGAAGTTTAAGAGTAATCTCGAACAACCTCGAAGCTGACGAGGTGCACCACGTGATTTACAATACAATGTCAATCACGTGATTGATGGCGTCCTGACGAGCTCCAGGTACGTCATGGCGTCGTGAGCATCAGGAGGCGCCCTTACCCAGAAAGACTGAGCAAACTCAGTCTTTCTGGGTAAGGGCGCCCCCTGATGCTCATAAATGTCCTTTACCAACTGAGTTTCAGACGGAACGGTGGTTCTCTTATTTTGATCTGAGAGACTATGCGATATGGATACACACAGACACCCCCCCCCCCCACACACACACACACACACACACACACACACACACACACACACACACACACACACACACACACACACACACACACACACATTCTGTGGTGGTGGCTGGTCTGGTTGAGAAGGCACGCAGTAATTACTATTACAATTCAGCAGGCCCCAGGCTTAACTTCATTGTGTGCGACAACGTCCCCACTGACAGTACCGTGGACATATCTAGTGGACATATCCTGTATATGACTGAGGATTATGGTGAGAATTAGCCAGTGAATTAGGCGTCGCCGTGTGCACATGTGGCGTCAGGTGAAGTCAGACCGACCTACGCAGAGTATACTGGGGAAGACTTAAGAAGCTTCCTCGCCGCCGGTTACTCTGTATATCACGGGAAAAGGCGTCGCTGTACGGCGACGCGTGTGACTTCAGGCCGACCAACGTAGCTACTATAGGGTATACCCTAGCCCTATAGATTATGCTGGTATAGGGTCTACTGTGGAACTCTTAAGAAGGTTCCTCGCTGCCGGTTCAAGTATCTTGCAGTATCCTACAGCTGCAGCTGCGCAGAAAATGGGGTGGCTCGCACGAACTGTCTTCGTTGGTTTGAGTAAAGATACTTCTAAAAGATACACAGCAGAGACCTGAAGCTTGGTCCGGCGGCATCCTGGAACCTCCTTGTACCGGGAGTTTCGACTCCATAGATATATCCGGCGCTCAGCCTGTAAGTATAATGCCCGAGTGCCTATGATCTAGAGCAAATACTGATATCTTCATTGTGTCCACAACCATGCGCAAAGCTCTGTAAGTCTCACAAGGACCTCGATTCGGTTCATATTGCCTTCCACCTGCGTTCGTAAGCTTAGAACTCTCTTAAGGGACGCCCTGTGCACACTCTAGAGAATGAAAACCTCATTCCCAAATTTTTGATCAGCACTTGCTTGGAGGTTTTCAGTTTTCAGTAGTGTAAAAGTTTATGTACACGCGTAAAACTCAATCATTTCAACAGGCCTGCACTTAGGTGCAGGTAGTTCTAGAAAATCACACAGGTGCACCGGTGCAACACGTGTTACCAGCTATCTGGCAATTTCTTTTACCTCTGGTATACCGGTAATTCGAGTCCGAGCTTGCAAACTCCACTTGTTTTTAGGCCAAGCTTGCCCTATTAACAGGGATTCAGCTCACTTGACATTCAGCCTTAATTTTAAAAGCCTGACATGAAGTTACTGTATATGCATGGCCCGAAATCTGTTTGGCGTGGTCCCCCGGACATGATCACGCTCTCTCGACTTTTTTCTTGTTTTGGGGATGCTTCAGGTGCTCAAGCTCGAACGACCCAGCCGTGAACGGCGCCTTGAAAACCCAAACATGGATTGGCAAGGTCTTAACAATGATTTAAAACTAGAAATACTGAAGCATCTTTCCCTTCGGCAGCAAGCTAAGACGGCGGCTGTCTCGGTCGAATTCAACGCAATGTACAAGAACCGGCTGAACCAGAAGCACATGGCCATAAAGGGATTCCTGACTACCCAAGTTCGAGATGCGGGTGCTTCCCAAGTGCCTGCTCGTGCTTCAGAGTCAGTAGAGAGATTTTTGCAAGGGCAGGATGTCATCACTGGTCGTGGACCAAATTGCCTCAGACGCATGTATCCAAGACCCTCTGGACCCTACTATGGTCAATGGGGTTCAGGAGACCTTCAGCACCTGCATATTGGAATGGAACAACGCCAACCGTATGATATCTTAGAAGAGTCCGTGTCCAATTTTGAATTCCGAGTACATGGCATTGGACATGGACGTATCATGCGAGCGCTGTGCGCATGGCTCCTACGAGTAGCTATTTATGTAATAGCTATTTGGAACCATGTGCGCAGCATGATTAGGATGATGTACGATACTATAGTGGAGCTCAATCACATTAGAAAGGATGCGGGCTACTTACAACTGCTGATAGCTCTCCCTATCTACAGCACCCTCTACATTCATTTTGTAGTGTCAGTACTATTTTCAGTACTAATACCACACGACTGGCAAATTCTGGATCGTTCCTTGATCATTGAAATATTCGCGCCATTGCCTCCAGGAGCTGCAATACAATTGTTGCAACATATCCGCTGGGCCAGGAGGAGGAGAAGGAAGACGTTAAGAATGTCAATCCAAAATGACGTATGGGTCGATTGGGGCAGGTGGAAGTGGTACAAATGCATTGCAAGTCTGAAAGCAGACTCTCCTGATGACCTGAAGTGGATGCTAGGCCTCCTCCTGAAGGTGTCTGACATACTGACCCAGGAAGCCAGAAAGCATGGGTGCCACGACCCTCGTCTCATCCGGGGCAGACTCATGTCACATATACAAGGGTTTGTGCAAGGGATTCCAATTTCAAGCATTCTTGAAAGCGAAACCCTGCAAGCTATCTCGGCCGTGTGGACATTCCAAAATCCTGGTCAGGCGCTCAGGGAGCTGTTGAACGATTGAGGATTTACATATGCATGGGGACAACCCTCCCCCTGCACCTTCTTAAGGACCTTGGGAAGTGCAGGGCCAACTTGACAATGCCCCAGGATTATGAAAAGGTGTTAAAAAGGCTTCATGAATGAGTAGCTTGGTGCGTTGGCGTCCCCCTGCCATGTAATGAATCCATGTCTTTCGAATGACATGGCGCTTCGATCCGCCTTAACTCTATTGATCGTCCTATGTTACACTCTCTCTCTCTCTTCTCTCTCTCTCTTTCTTCTCTCTCTCTCTCTCTCTCTCTTCTCTCTCTCTCCTCTCTCTCCTCCTCTCTCTCTCTCTCCTCTCTCTCTCTCTCTCTCTCTCTCTCTCTCTCTCCTCTCTCTCTCCTCTCTCTCTCCTCTCCTCTCTCTCTCTCTCCCCCCCCCCCCCCCCCCCCCCCCCCCCCCCCCCCCCCCCCCCCCCCCCCCCCCCCCCCCCCCCCCCCCCCCCCCCCCCCCCCCCCCCCCCCCCCCCCCCCCCCCCCCCCCCCCCCCCCCCCCCCCCCCCCCCCCCCCCCCCCCCCTCTCTCCCTCTCTCTCTCTCTCTCCTCTCTCTCCTCTCTCTCTCTCTCCCTCTCTCTCCTCCTCTCTCTCCTCTCTCCTCTCTCTCTCTCTCTCTCTCTCTCTCTCTCTCTCTCTCTCTCTCTCTCTCTCTCTCTCCCTCTCTCTCTCTCCCTCTCTCTCCCTCTCTCTCCCTAGGGAGAGAAAGAGAGAGAGGCCTCCCCCTTTTTTTAAAACTCTTGCAAAACCCTCACCCAATCTCCGACCAAGCGTCTTAAGACTGTAAAATTCGGTCGCTGCCATTATTGATGGCCAACATTTCTGATGGAGTACCCCTCGAGCTCGGCGCTCGGCTCAGCGGGTATATAACCTATGAATGCCCTAGGCCGATAAGGTATGCTATGTATAGGGTACAGCGCTAGCGTGTTTGCTGTGGAGGACTTAAATAAGAAGCTTCCCCGCTGCCGGTTGAACTATATTGCAGTATACCGTAGCTGCGCAGAGATGTCACCGTGGCTCTCACTAGTTGTATTCGTTATACTGAGTACAGAACTCCCAAAAGATGCACAGGTAAAGTTTGAACCTTAGCCCGGCGACATCCTAAAACTCCGTGGACTGGGAGCTTCGACTCCATAGATATATCTGGCGCTCAGCCTGTAAGAATAATGCCTGAGTGTCTATTATTGACAGTAAATGCTGATATATGTTTTACGTCTGTAGCTAAAATCATGTGCACAGCTCCAAATATCGTTAAAGGACTTCGATTTCGTTCATGTTGCCTTCAGCCCTGCGATCCTAAGCTTAGGACTCCTTTAACGGACGCCTTGTGCACACTCTAGCGGAAAAAAACTTGAGGCCCAACTTCTGTATCAGCAAGTACTTGGAGCATTTCAGAAGTTAGCTTTTATCTACATGCGTAAGACACAGTCCGTTTAAGAGGCCTCCGCCTAGGCGCAGGCAGTCCGAGAAAATTACACCTGGAAACTTCTGGTAATTCGAGTCCGAGCGTGGTAATTCGAGTCCAAACTTGGTCATTCTAGTCCAAGCTTACTTAAGTAGCAGGCATTGAGCATACCTGCCATTCAGCTCTATTTGTAAATCCTGACAGAGAATTCCTTCTTCGAAGTTCTCTACAATTCTAACAGGAAGTCACTCTATCGATAGACAGATTCTGCAGATGCCTGAAATCTTTTTTGGCGTGGTCCCCCCGAAGTTCAAATCATATGATCAGGTTCTATCCATTTTTTGGTTTGGGGATGGATGAGGTGCTCAAGCGAGAAAGACCTAGCTGTGAGCGGCGCCATATAAAACCAAGCCATGGGATGGCAAGACCTTCCAGATGATGTCCAACAGATAATCCTGGAGCATCTTTTTCCTTTGAAGGTGATGAATTCATCACCCTCTACTTTTCATTTTGTATTGTCACCCCTGCTAGCACCACACGACTGGCGAGTTCTGGATCGTGGCTTGATCATTGAAATGTTCCAGCCATTGCCTCCAGGAGCTGCACAACAACATATATCCTTGGCCAGGAGGAGTAAAACGAACGAGTTTAGAATGTTCATCTGCAATTAATAATGGGCCAATTGGTGGTGGTGGAAGTGGTACGAGTGCGATATAAATCTAACAGCAAATTCTCCCGATGACCTGAAGTGGATGCTAGGCATCCTCCTATGAAGGTGAAGTATGAAGGTGTCTGACATGCTGACCCAGGAAGCTAAAAGGAATGGGTGCCACGACCCTCGTTTCATCCGGGACAGACTTGTGGGCACACATTTTCCCGGGGTTCTACAAGGTTTGGACCAGGGGCTCTTGATACCGTGCAAGCTATCTCGGCCGTATGGACATTTGAAACGACTGATCCGGTGCTCACGGAACTGTTGAAGGAGTGAGGTTTACCTATGCATGGTGACACAACCCCCCACCCCCCCCCCCCCAACATTCTGAAGGGCTTGAGAAGTACAGAGCCAACATGACAAGGTTCCCTAGAGTTCTGATCAGATGTTAAGAAGGCTTCAGGAGTAGCTTGGTGCGTTGGCATCCCTCTGCCCTGTAATGAATGACATGGCGAATTTGATGTCGCCTTAACTCTATTGATCGTCCTATGTTACTTCCCCCCCCTCTCTCTCTCTCCCTCTCTCTCCCTCTCTCTCTCTCTCTCTCTCTCTCCTCTCTCTCTCTCTCTCTCTCTCTCTCTCTCTCTCTCTCTCTCTCTCTCTCTCCCTCTCTCCCTCTCTCTCTCTCTCTCTCTCTCTGGGGGGGGGCTCGAGAGAGAGAGAGAGAGAGAGAGAGAGAGAGAGAGAGAGAGAGAGAGAGGAGAGAGAGAGAGAGAGAGAGAGAGAGAGAGAGAGAGATAGAGATAGAGATAGAGAGAGAGGGGGGGGGGATCTTCGCCGGCGTGGTTCACGAAGAGCGGGGTGCGCAGCATGCACGACTGGAGAAAAGAAAGAGAGATCGTGCCGGCGTGGTTCACGAAGATCAAGATGCGTAGCACGCACGACTGCAGAAAACCTTGCAGCGTTAGGCTGGACACGGCTAAGCAGCCAATCTTGAATGTGGGACAACCTGTCCAAGGGTGAATTGCCAGTCTGGAATGTGTTACAATCTGTACAATGCTGGGGCGCCATTCTGGAGGGTGGTATAATCTGTACAATGCTGGGCCGCCAGCCTGGAATGTGGTACAACCTGTACAAAGGTGAGTTCCCAGTCTGGAATGTGGCACAATCTGTACAATGGAGGGGCGCCAGTCTGGAATGTGGTACAACCTGTACAAGGGTGAGTTGTGAGTCTGGCATGTGGTACAACCTGTACAATGCTGAAGTGTCTGGATATCCACAATTTACAGTTGGAACAGTTCAAAGAATGTTCTTTGAACATTGACCTGCCCAGTGAAATTCTTCTGCTTGTGCCGAGAACACCAAACAAATCGTCAAGCAACATTAACAAAACGCCATCTTAAGCTTCCTAGAAACTCATGAACAACGTATGGTACAATCTTCATGAAGAGGTACAATCCGATCAGGTACTGATCAGGTACAACATACGGTACAACCTTCAGGTAACGGCCTGCCGATACGCTCCCCACTCTTACTAGCTGGGGGGAGTGCACACTCCCGAGCTAGTACTTGCAGGCACCGTGTACCCCAGTTGGTACCTGCAGGTACCGTGCACCCCAGCTGGTACCTGTAGGTACCGTGTACACTTGTAAATACCTCTAGTGGTAAGTACTTGACCCATGTGCTCATCGGCCCCACTAATTTAAGTGATGGCCCAACGAACTGGCACAAATAAAATGAATTGCTAACATCTAGAAAGGTGTTGCCTCATTAGACTCGGTGCCTTAACACT
>KV908351.1:543677-566177 GCA_002005505.1 Botryococcus braunii
CTACAGCCTACATCGATTCCCACACCACACCACATCACATCACCACAGCCTACATCGATTCCCACACCACATCATCCCAGCCTACATCGATTCCCACACCACACCACACCACATCACCCCAGCCTACATCGATTCCCACACCACACCACATCACATCACCTCACTACAGCCTAGAGCAATTCCCACACCACACCACATCACCTCACTACAGCCTACATCGGTTCCCACACCACACCACACCATAGCACCTCATCACAGCCTACATTGATTCCCACACCACACCACATCACCTCACTACAGCCTAGATCAATTCCCACACCACACCACACCACACCACCTCACCTCATCGCAGCCTACATTGATTCCCACACCACACCACATCACCTCACCACAGCCTACAATACCACCAGCTATCATCGTGGCGCACTATTGCGCTTCCTACTTGTGATACCCCACGGAATGATGCTGCTTCACAAACTGCAGCCTTCACGCCAGCACACACCTCTGCAATCCGCACAACATTTTCATACCAAATAACGCATCACACATCCACACTACCCTACCACATAGCCCACCCTTTATCTCACCACACACACAAGAGTGGCATAACAAAGATCCGCTGTTTGTGTGGCGAGATCTCAGCATCTTTCTTCTCGGGCGTGATTATTTCGTAGTGGCACTTATACGAGGCTGCATCAGGGATTGGGAGCCACATGGGGGAGGATGGGGGAATTCTACCCCTTTGATTAACTTCTTGGTTGCAAGTTTAGAGCCACCGAACGTGAGAGCCCATACTTGAGGGCTTAATTACTGAGCAATATTCGCTGATTTAAACAGGGATTCGTATGTTGCAATGTTTACTTTGCAGTCTAACGAACCGCAGGTGCAACCGGGCTCTTTCGTGTAACCCCCTACACGACTGCACGTACGCGCACTGTCCCAAATGCAAAACGGTTTCTGGAGAAGGGAGTTATTTGAGCACAGCGCTCGCCATACAAATCCAAATTTCAATTTCTCGCACAAGAGGCTAAGCAAGTAGACCATTGCCGAGGCCCCAAGATGGTTGTGGCACATTTCAGGAGTGGCGCACCGGCATATTTAATCGTAAATTTCCAGGATGATCAATATGGCTTCCCGTCAAGGCGTGGCATATACAAGTTACAGAGGCACGGTGAGCGTAGCCCTGTTGGATTCGGCTGGTTCACGGTTCCAACCTTGATGAACGGGCGAACCCTGTCTGTGCAATCTAAAACTACTAAATGAACATAACTTCCAGATTTGTTCGTTGAGCGTAATGAATGAGGCTACGTATCCCACAATGTCCCTGTCAACGGGTAACGGCTATGATCGGCTCGGGTCGGGAACGTCCGAGGTGCCTTAGAAAACAAGGAATCTGCGGAGGCATGATTGACTATAATGTTTTATGCACTTGCACTCCTTGCTTTCATGGTAGCAGAGGACCACAGATTCCACGGTCATGTGTTGCGACATAGGGGCGGTAAGGAGACCAGATCTGCCACCCTGAGCCCGTGATCAACGTGTTGGGGTTCCAAAGTACTACAGTACAATCCATGAGTTCCTTCATGGGGATTCCATTTGAATGAACGATCCAGGTCGTTCCATTTGGTTGAGTCACAACGTTATTTTCACTTTGTGTAGTTAAGTTTTTTTTAATAACCAGAATGACTATGTACAATTGAGAACGTGTTTTCGCATGTAATCGCTGTATATCGGTTCTCGCCATTCACAAATAGTTGAGATAAGCAGCATCGATACAGCCCTTTCCCTCTGACAATATCACACTCAGTCTGCTGCATTCACGACGCAAGAAACGGGAGTTTGGTAAGACGAAAGGAGGAGTGCAAGGAGGCAGCACTGTACACTTATCACGGCAGTGTTGGCTGAAAGGATGAGCGCGTGGAATGAAGAGGGTTTGGAAATGTGAGTGCTGTCCGGTTTGGCATACGTGGAAGCTGTAACCAAGGACCTATGGCCTCCTTGTTAAAGGTACGGCCGCAGCCGATCCTTGCTGAGGTTGATACGCGTGGGACTTAAACGTAGGCTATCGGTAGCATCTACATCGTTTTAAAAATGTCATAGGAAGGATCTGTCTCTGCGTATTAGACCCGGGAAAACGTTGTTTTAGAAGTTGAAGCCGTCTTCAAGTTCCTTTCAGAGGGCCAAACAGAGTTCATTGTCAATAACTCCAGCAACATGCTCTGGGCGTTCAATGCAATGCATTGTCGCCTATATGAAGTCCTGGGCTTTGTCTGGCATCAGTCTGAGGGGTTCTTCCCCAGGAACAGAAACATTCCCATTGCGAACCAGCCGCAGGTCTTGAAGACGCATAGCATATGCAAAGTTTTGCGATCCCTTATCATCATAACTTTGAATGGAATGCTCTGCTCATTTTGGCAATGCGGCTTCAGAGTGCCCTGCACCTTTGGCAGCAGGGTCAGGGACACCAGTAGGGCATCTTGAGCAGTACAGTGGGCCGGATCATGCACTCTCTACACTTGTTCCAGTACACAAGTGGGGGATCACAAATGGTACACACCTGGGAGACCACAAATGGTATACCCCTGGGGGACCATATGCCAGCAAACTAGTGGCACTGACTCAAAAGCGTGCCACCTGGGAATTTGTCTGCTACATCTGGGGCATGGGAATTCTGAAGGCAATGATCATGACGCAATTGAAGTCTGCTGCATCTGGGCTATGGGAGTGCTGAAGGCCATGATCATGATGCAATTGAAGACTGCTGCATCTGGGCTATGGGAGTGCTGAAGGCCATGAGCATGATGCAACTGAAGTCTGTTGCATCTGGCTATGGGAGTTCTGATGGCAACGATCAACTTGATGCATGCTGTTGCCCGCAGAGGCTGAACCCGGAAATCTCGCACTACCGGGATCGGCGCTTCCAGGGCACCCAGGAGGAGTTTGAGGAGCGGCTGCGGACCTCCACCACATTGTATCTCGGCAATCTGTCCTTCTACACTACCGAAGAGCAGATCTATGAGGTGTGCACCCCTGCGTGTGTTCTTCCTCCCCCCCCCCCTCCCCTCTGTCTGCCACCTCTCTCTGTCTTCGTCCCCTCCCTCCCCCCCCGCCCCCCCCCCCTCTCTCTCTCTCTCCTCTCTCTCTCTCTCTCTCTCTCTCTCTCTCTCTCTCTCTCTCTCTCTCTCTCTCTCTCTTTGTGTGTGTGTGTTGTGTGTGTGTGTGTGTGTGTGTGTGTATGTGTGTGCGCGTGCGCGCTTGCGTGCGTGCATGCGTGTGCGTGTGCGTATGTGTGTGCAAGTGCGTGCGCGTCTGTCTGTCTGCCCGTGTGCGCTTGTGCATTTGTGTGTGCGCGCACAGCGCGCGCGGGCTATCAGGAATGGTTGCGCTTAGGTGAGTGTGTGCGGTGTGTGCGCGAGCGCGCGGCATGCATAATGCGTGCGTACAGGAGGAAATGGGGGGGGGGGCAATGCACAGGTGTTCTCGCGAGCCGGGAACGTGGAGCGCATCATCATGGGCCTCGACAAGATGCGCATGACGCCCTGCGGCTTTTGCTTTGTGACGTACTACAGCCGGGCGGATGCAGAGGACGCCGTTAAGTACCTGTCCGGAATGCTGATGGATGACCGACCCGTCCGCGTTGACTTCGACTGGGGCTTCCAGGAGGGCCGCCAGTTTGGACGTGGCCGGAGCGGTGGACAGGTTCTCCACTTCCCACCCTCTCTTTCTCCCGTCCCCCCCGCAACCTGCGCCCCCCTTCTCTCTCCCCCTTCACACTCTCTCTCTCCTCTCTCTCTCTCTCTCTCTCCTCTCTCTCTCTCTCTCTCCTTCTCTCTCTCTCCTCTTCTCTCTCCCCCCCCCCCCCCCCCCTCTCTCTCTCTCTCTCTCTCTCTCTCTCTCTCTCTCTCTCTCTTCTCTCTCTCTCTCTCTCTCTCTCTCTCTCCTCTCTCTCTCTCTCTCTCTCTCTCTCTCTCTCTCTCTCTCTCTCTCTCTCTCTCTTCTCCCCCCCCCACCCCCCGCGGGGGGAGGCCCCCAAGGCCCTCTCGCCGCCCTCTCTCTCTCCTCCCCCCCCCCGCCCTCCCCCTCTCTGCTTCTCCCCCTGCCCTCCCCCCTTCTCTCTCTGTCTGCATGTGCGTGTGCGTGTGTGGTGTGTGTGTGTGTGTGTGTGTGTGTGTGTGTGTGTGTGTGTGTGTGTGTGTGTGTGTGTGTGTTGTGTGTGTGTTGGGGGGGGGAGAGGGAGAGGAGGATTCGCGCGTGCGAGAGTTAGGAGGGAGGGAAAACCCGGGGGGGGGGGTGGGGGAGGCAGGGAGCAGAAGAGCAAGATTCTGGAGGGGGATGTAAGCAGATGAGTGGTGCAGGGCACCCCCGCCCCCCCGGATTTTTTTTTTTTTTAATTTTTTTTTTTTTTTTTTTTTTTTTGGGGGGGGGGAAGGCGGGACGGCGGGGAGAGACACCGAGACAATAAAGAGGTTTGTAGGATAACCGCGGCCCGGAACACGCCACCGACTAGCAAAGGCACGCAGTGTTTGGTGGGAGCGGCAGCTCTTTTGCACTGCGGTGCGGTGCGGAGCGGAGAATTGCCAGTGGCTTGACCAGTGGGGAGGGGATGTCCGGGGTACAGGTGCGGGACGAGTACCGCACGGACTACGACGAGGGGCGCGGGGGCTTTGGAAATATTGTGAAGCAGGAGCTGGCAAGCCGGCAGCAGCAGGTGGCCCAGCAGATGGGCATGTACTCCGAGGGACAGGACATGGACGATGCCCTCGAGGAGCCTGCCGCTGTACCGCCCGAGGCGGTGGAAGACGCCCCCACTGATATGGTGGATTAGCACTGCTGAGCTGTACAGCCAGCACGTTCTGCGGGACAGGACATGGACGGTGCCCAAGAGGAGCCTGCCGTTGTACCGCCCAAGGCGCAGGACGATGCTCCCGCTGACATGGTGGAGTAGGAGCATTGAGCTGTACAGCCGGGGCGTTCTGCCGGACGGGACATGGACGATGCCCTCGAGGAGCCTGCCGTTGTACCGCCCGAGGTGCAGGACGACGCTTCCGCTGTGACCTGGTGGAGTGGAAGGGTCGAGAGTAGGAGGTATTCCGCGGGACAGTCTTGGTGGTGGTGCAGACGAAAAAGTCTGCTTTGTACCGTGGGCGGAGCAGAAAGACACTCCCGCTGATAGGGAAGGCTAGGATCGAGGAGCTGCACAACCCGGCAGACCCAGGGGGAAGGAGCTGTGCAGCCCGGCCGACTAATATGCCGGAGCTGTACAGCCCGGTAGACAAGGGTGCGGGAGTTGTACAGCCTGGCAGACCAATATGCGGGAGCTGTACAGCCCGGTAGACCCAGGATGGAGGCGTTGTGTCCAGCCCGGCAGACTAATATGCCGGAGCTGTACACTCCGGGGAGACCAGGGTGGAGGAGCTGTACAGCCCAGCAGACTAGGATGGCGGGACTGTACTGCACAGCAGACTAGGATGGCAGACTTGTACAGCCGGGCAAACTAATATGTCGGAGCTGTACAGCCCGGTATGTTGCGAGGGATGGAGCCTGAGATAGGTGAGCACGGAGAGCCTGGGTTTGTGCAAAGAGGGAGAGCACGACGATGTTTCCTGAGTCAGGAAACTTGGAGGAAGGAATCCTGACACATTCCAATGCACACGGAAAGCACAGATGGAGAGCCTGGGGATGTGCCAAGGGGAGGGTGTGAAGATGTTTCTGATGCAAAATCGGATGGACACGCCAAGCCTCTGCTTCTCGTGTTCCAGGAGAGGAGCAGGATGGTTGTTCTGGTTCACCTTGATGTGCAGCAGCCCGCTCTTCTGGCATTTGCAGGAGCACAGGGATGGCTTTGATTTTCTTCGATGTACCTTTATACAAATGACAGGCTGATTTGCGGACACAAATTCACAGGATGGTTTTGCTTTGATGTATGCAAATAACAGGATGGTTTGTGTACACATGAATCGCAGGATGGTTTGCTGGATGTATGTAAAGACTTCAGTAGATTAATCGCAGGAGGGTTTGGTTCCTTCTGATGCAATACACAACGAGCCTGCATGCCTGGACCTGCTTGGCTGCCTACCACGGAAGACTGCTCCCCTGTCTTACCACTTTTGACTTGGTTTACTGCTTCGTTTGTTTTACTATTTTGTTTTACCGGATTTTTTGTTGCTTGTGTTGCTTGCTGGTTGAGAACCCTACTTTCACCTCTAGAGTATTCAGCTGAGTGCGCTGAAGTCCTGCCTGCCCGTAGGCGTCAGGTTACCCATGTATACATGGTTACGTAACCCTGGCGTCACATGGGTCTGCAGTCAGTAAGCCACACGCCTGCCCCTAGGGTTACGAGGGCTTGCATACTGGGTGCTCAGCAAGCAACACCTGTGCACGCAAGACATAATTGATGTGCAAGCTCGCAAATATCAATTAGACTAATTATGATTACAAATGTTCTTAAGACTAGACTAAAAGACTGATTATAATTACAATTGTTCTTCAGACTAGACTAAACGACTAATTACTGTTGTACTTAAGAAGTGGAACAGTGAAGCGCTGCAGCTGGGTAACTGCAAGCCGAATACTTGGCCATGGGAGATTGGGCATGAGAAACATAGATATATATGTACATGGGCATGGGAGATTCTGAATTTTTTCTGCCTAAGGTATGTAGTATAGTGATGTGTCCCATGTATGGGTCATGACTGATCAGTTGACTTTATCCCCAATGGCCAGCTGGGTTGACTTGCTCACAGCAGTTGACTTGCTGATCGTCATGACATCAACAAGCTTGAGGTATTGCGTATGCATAAGCAATGCGTATGCGTATGCATAAGCACTGCGTATGTGTATGCACAAGCACTGCATATACGTATGCATAAGCAATGAGTATGCGTATGCATAAGCAATACGTATGCGTAAGCAATGCGTATGCGCGTTAACAAGCAATGCGTATGCGTGTGCACAAGCAATGCGTATGCGTGTGCATAAGCACTGCGTGTGCGTATGCATAAGCAATGCTTCTGCGTGTGCGTATGCATAAGCAATGCTCATGCGTGTGCATAAGCAATGCGTATGCGATGCATAAGCAATGCGTATGAATATGCATAAGCAATGCGTATGCGTATGCGTATGCGTATGCATATGCATATCCATAAGCAACACAGGAGCAAAAGAGAAGGAAGTGCAAAAGGAAGACCATTTCAAGCAACGCACATGCCCCGGCCATGGCCAGTTCCCTCAGGCATAGACCGGTACCTGAGTACATGTTTTTTGAAACGCTACCAGATGGTACACGGAGCCCTTATCCCAGCCCCGGCTGCCGAAGCTTGCAAGCCAGGTAACACATACATACATGGACATGTTTTACATGTACTTGTACATGTACTTCCATGATGGCTACAACCACGTGGTTATAACCATCATGGTGCACCACGTGCACGTGGACGTGGCGCCGGCTAGCGCTAAGTAATGATCATGTCATGACATGTCATTTCTTCTGCCATATCTCTTTATTTCACAATTGACTCGTTGCAACCCACAACATGGACGCTGGCTAAATGTACTACATAGCTGTGTAGTACAGTATAATGTAATTAATTAATATGTAAGTAAACATTTATACCTATATAAAAATAATATCGGAATGAATAATGATAGATTGATATTGATGTGAAAAAGAACCTTCATATAATTTATATACGTGGATATGAAAAATAACCTTTCGTATTTTTCTGGAAGGGAAGATCTGGAAGGCAGAAAGAAAATTCGAATTCCCCTCTTAAATTTATAAAGGATTAATCCTAATACTATAAAAGGTTTCGAAACAAGGGGATTCCCTCCTTAAGAGGATTTATCCATGTTAACATTAATAAATATAAGTATATTTAAAAATATAGTTGTACAATATATAGTTGTAAATGTAAATTTACATGTAATCGAATGACATCTGTCCAGTCCCGGGCAGGATATCATCGATGGCATAGGAAATTTCCTTTTAAAAGGAAGATGGATGACATGTACATGTCATCTATCTTTACATGTGCACAACCTGATATGGGAGCCTAATCAAGACTCAACTCTGACGACTCGACTTAGAGCGTGTTAACACGCCCTAAGTCGTTGCAACGTCGCATGGCAAATTTGCCGTTAAAGGTGCAAGAACCGGCGCCGGCCGGCGCGAATGGTGGCAGGCAGCTGCAAGCAGCCTTAGAAAGTGAGAGACCCATATGCATGTGCTTGCAGCCCGCATACATGCCGCGAACCTGAGTACATACTTAAAAATTAAGTACACAGCTGTACATGTACGTATACTGCTACAGCTATATATAGCTGTATAGCTACGTGTAAACACTGCGCAGTGCACATGCCCTACTTGTACAGCGTCTGGCTGCACCCAAGTGCAGCCAGCAGGATAGGCTTCACTCTTTGTACTTACACTGTACAGGCCCTATATGTACAGTGTCTGCAGAGTACTTACACTGTACAGGCCCTATATGTACAGTGTCTGTACAGGCCCTACATGTGCAGTCCAGCTGGCTGCACCCAAGTAAACGGACCGGGCATGACTTTACGCATGGGGAAGGCCTTTATAAAGAGCATTAACCAGCGAAAAAGGCATGTTGAACTGCCGTTTGGCACCACCGTGTAACGTCAGATTGACGTACAATTGTACTGTGATAGTATAGTGTACACTATATACTAGTGCTGTGCAGGACTCGAGAAGCTTCCGCGCCGCCGGTTGTAAGTATACTGCGCAGAAATGCCAACCTAAACCAAGCTTGCAATATGATGGATAGGTTCAGAAAGAGAACACCTAAATATTGGACGAAGTTATCCGAACGTTAGTCCCGTGACTCGTGAAAAGCCTTGCAAGTCCAAGCTTGGGGGATCAAGCGCCTCGATATCTGCCGCTCAGCCTGCTGGTGCAAGTAAGTAAGATGCGTGAGTGTCTATCATAACGATTTTAGTTTTCTGTTTCTGGCTACACACATGTTCACTGCTCTTTGGAAGATCACGATTCCGGCCATATTACCTTCCCCCCTACGGCCTCCGTTCCTACGCAGGTGATGTCTCCCACTCTAAGGAGTGGAAAAGCCATGGAAGAGTTATTAATTTGGCAATATCTTGCATCATTTCAGTAATCAGGAGAAAAGTACGCAGATAAGCTCATTCCAATCCGTCTAACGGCCGTTCATGATCACTCTAAGCAAGCGGGATTAAGTTTACTTGAATTTCAGCCCCAATTGTTTAAAACTAACAGGAATTTGGCATGGTCTCTGGAAATGATCACTTTCTTTCAACGTTTTGGTTTTTGGGGGTGCTTCAGATGCTCAAACGCGAACGACCCGGCTGTTGATGGCGCGATGTAGCACGAAACATGGAATGGACAGACCTTGGAAATGATGTCAAATTACGAGTATTAGACCATCTGTCTCTTCGGCAGCAAGCACAGACGGCGGCTGTGTCAGTCGACTTCAATGTGAAGTACAAGGACCGCCTGACCCGGACGCATAAAGCCTTAAAGGAATTACTGAGTTCTGGAAACTATGATGCGGGTGGTTCCCAAGTGCCTGCTCGTGTGTCAGAGACAGTAGAGCTACTGTTGCAAGGGGTGGGCATCTTCGCTGGTCTTGGGTACTGGTGGCTCGAACGCATCCTGCCACCACGTGATCACCGCCATCAATTTGGTGCAGGAATTCTTCAAGGTGTGCGTTTTGAAATACGCCAATTCATGTCGATGCGTGTCACTGCGATCATGCTGCTTGCGATCATGCTGCTCCCATGGGTTCTATTGGATCTCCTTCCGGCAAGGGAAAATAAGGGCTCCCATGGGTTTGTAGTGCGGATCAGAAGCTTGATAGCTTTCCTGATCAGAACCATGAAAGCTTTCCTCTTTTACATCACCCTCCATGCAAGTGTGTTTGCAGTGGCAGCACTACACGACTGGCGACTTCTGTATCGCCGCCTGACCATTTCCTCCACGGCCTGGGGGTTTCAAATGTCTATTCAAGTCCAGTCGTGGGTCAATTGGGGCTGGTGGAAATGGTACAAGTGTATTGTAAGACTAGAAGCAAACTCTCCTGATGACCTGAAGTGGATGCTAGGCATCCTCCTAATGGTGTCTGACATACTGACCCAGGAGTCAAAAAGGCATGGGTGCCACGACCCTCGTCTCATCCGGAGCAGACTCATATGCACAGAATGCAACTGCACGCATGGGGTTCTGGATAGTGAAACCCTGCAAGCTGTCTCGGTCGTGTGGACATTTAAATTGAATGACCCGGTGCTCATGGCACTGTTGAAAAATTGAGGCTTACATTTGTATGGTGACCCACAGTTCCCCCAAGGGCCTGAAGAAGTACAGGACTAAGCCAGCAAAGTGCCTAGCTGTGACACTTTGCTGATTTGGTCCTGCAGGGTTTTGATTAGGTGTTAAGAAGCCTTCATGAGTAGCTTAATACGTTGGCATCCCTCTACAATCTAACGAATGACCTAAAATTTCCATGCCCTTGCACTTTTTCTTCCTATGATCCTCTGTGTGTGTGTGTGTGTGTGTGTGTGTGTGTGTGTGTGTGTTCGTGGAACTGTGAGTGTGTGTGTGTGTGTGTGTGTGTGTGTGAGAGAGAGAGAGAGAGAGAGAGAGAGAGAGAGAGAGAGAGAGAGAGAGAGAGAGAGAGAGAGAGAGAGAGAGAGAGAGAGAGAGAGAGAGAGAGAGAGAGAGAGAGAGAGAGAGAGAGCGAGAGCGCACGCGCGCCTGCCCTTTATATCCCCCCCCCCCCCCCACGCGGGGCGGGGATTATCTCGAGACACAAGATGTGAAGCTCTTCATGCCAGTTATAAAATCTGCACACCCAACCCCCACTAGTGCTGGCAGGAAACAAAAACTCAAAGGGTCAAACAGGGGCGGAATGGGTTCCAACTACATCCAAAAGCACCTTGGTAAATGAAGTCCAACACCACAAACAAGGTCTCGTATGCATGCCAATTGCAGCGTAAGCCTTGCACAATATATTGCAGGCAGTTCGATTTCGCAAGAAAGCCAGCCATTACATGAAAACCAGCCCTCCAACTGACTGCATAATTTACATGTTCAACACCCCGCATTAGGGAACTCCTGTCTAATGTGTCTGCTCCCCTGTTGAAACAAGAACCATGAGTGCAGAGTGCACATATTTGCTACAAATCTGCTGAATTTACATCTAGACGCCTGATTAATGCACTTTAGTCCACAAGCCCGCACAGTTAAAGTAGCCCAACAAATGCATTGTCAAAACTGAATCACAAACATCAAAGGAGGTTCACTTTTATTAAAGACCGCTTAATACAATGGTTATTGCTGAAGCCCTCAGGGTCAAAGATAAAAGTACAATGGGTTGTAAATAACAGTACAGCTCCTTGGAGCCGGCACACCCGTAGCCACAACAGGCGACCAACTTACACAGATGCTAAGCTCACTACAACTACGAAAAGCCTCGTTTTCCAAAAAAAGGTGGTGTTTAAAAACACCAGTTGTTTTGAAGCTTTGGAATGCCTTCCTGCGGGCAGGGGGCTTAAGCACGCTCTCCACGGATGCGGCGAGCCAATTGGATATCCTTGGGCATAATGGTTACACGCTTAGCATGAATAGCTGCCAAGTTGGTGTCCTCAAACAGGCCAACGAGGTACGCTTCAGCTGCTTCCTGCAGGGCCAGAACTGCAGAGCTCTGGAAGCGGAGATCAGTCTTGAAGTCCTGAGCAATCTCGCGGACAAGACGTTGGAAAGGCAATTTCCGGATGAGCAGTTCAGTGGACTTCTGGTATTTCCGAATCTCACGCAGCGCCACCGTTCCAGGCCTGTAGCGATGGGGCTTCTTCACTCCACCTGCATACCAGTGGCACGAACCTTCACGACTCGAAAACGCCACAAAAATTGCGACATTAAAGGAGGAGCTGAGTTGCTAATAATTTGGCGAAAATCGCAGACTGACAGTACCTGTTGCAGGCGCTGACTTGCGAGCAGCTTTTGTAGCCAGCTGCTTCCGGGGTGCCTTGCCCCCTGTAGACTTACGAGCTGTTTGCTTCGTGCGCGCCATCGTTAAAGTTTATGTGCAGTTTGCGTTACAGCAGCGGCATGTGCTGAGGCGGATCTGTTGCATCTCACAAGTTGCCTGCGGAATTGTTGATTTCGATGTTCGTGCAGTAGTGTATCGACCCTGCACAGTCGACGCAGTCACGTGGCGCGTCAAACGCACACTGTCCCTGCAGGCTGCAATGCAGGGTCTGGACGAGTGCAATGGCAGCTAGCTCCGGTCGACCAAAGGTCAAAACCCCATCTCGGAAGGCCGCGGCGTACAGAGGTTCGCGGATATCTTTAAACAGCTGTGAAGGGAATCGGGGGCGTCTGTATCGTACTAGTTTTGAGTTTCGCACCTTGAAGTTTTTCTTTATATATCTTTCAAGCTAAAATGACAGGACGTGGCAAAGGAGGAAAGGGCCTCGGAAAGGGTGGCGCTAAGCGTCATCGCAAGGTCCTCCGTGATAATATCCAAGGTGCGGCAATTTAAGTGCACAAGCTTATGCATGGCGTCAGATTAATTTCGATGTAACGTACAGCTCTTCAGGGAAATGGCCTTTGTGTGCCCTTTTCAAGAGAATTCTGTGGTGGCTGACCATATGGTTCTTGCCTTCAGGTATTACAAAGCCTGCCATTCGACGGCTCGCTCGTCGTGGAGGTGTCAAGCGCATATCGGGCTTGATCTATGAGGAGACACGCGGTGTGCTTAAAGTCTTCCTTGAGAATGTCATTCGCGATGCCGTGACTTATACTGAGCATGCTCGCCGGAAGACCGTGACTGCATTCGACGTCGTCTATGCCCTCAAGCGCCAGGGCAGGACCCTGTACGGTTTCGGAGGTTAAGCTTTCCAGCCTCAACTCTCAGGTGCAGCAAACAACTGGTGTTTATTGAACACCACCCAAGGAAAGGGAAATTTAATAGCAATGAAGGAAGGTCCCTGTCGTCGGGCTGTTGCGGCCTTTCTGTTGGCATGTAGTTAGTGGCTAACAACTGTTAAAGTTTCAGCAGAGTGCCAGCCTAGCACCATGACTAGCCATAAGCCAAGAGCATGAAACTTGGACGGCAAGGGAATCAAAGTGGAGAATATCATGAATGTGACCTGTAGACCAATGTTTTGACACCAACAGAGCAATGTGTGAACTTCATAGTAGCAAACCATTGCTTGGAGAGAAATCCCGGGTGAAGATCTTGTCCAGAACCCTGGTACCCCTGCATGGCTTTCACGTGCACCTGGCGTTATTAATTGGAAGCGAGCAAAATTGTAGTATATTTCTGATACAGAACCATATTTTTGATATTAGTTTTAGAATATACAGTGGGTGTGTGTGTGTGTGCGTGCGTGCGTGCGTGCATGCGTGCGTGCGCGCGCGCGCGCGCGTGTGTGTGTGTGTGTGTGTGTGTGTGTGTGTGTGTGTGTGTGTGTGTGCGCGTGCGTGCGTGCGCACGCGTACGTGCGGGCGTGTGCATGCCAGCGAGCCGTAAAAGCAAGTTTTATGTAGAATTAATATTCCTTTTTGGTAGTCAGAATTAACGCTTCTGGCAGACTTTGATATAGTTTTCGAGGCCCGTGCCAGACACTTCCAAGGGATTTAATGGTTTTGGCGCAAGTGCCCAAACATGCCTTCAGGACTTCAAGGCCTGCCATGTCGCCTAGTGTGCTGGTGCGAACAAGCTTCTTGTTTTGTGCTGTTCGGGGATGTAAGGCTGTTGACAGGTCGAATAATGGGTACCACAGTGGCCTGGTTTTCTACGTTGGTGATGGTAACGTTGTGGTCCGCAACAAAATGGTCCGCAACAAAAATACTGGACATGTGCACACATGCCTTAGGTTTTTAACGGCTCGGAAGAATTAAAATAATCAAAGAAATGAATTAGCGCTGATTTGGTAGAGTGTGTGCATTTGCACGCGCGCGCGCGTATGTGTGTGTGTGTGTGTGGCGTTTGCGTGCGTGCGTGCGTGCGTGTGTGTGTGTGTGTGTGTGTGTGTGTGTGTGTGTGTGTGTGTGTGTGTGTGTGTTTGTGTTTGTGTGGGGAGGGGGGGGGGTGGCTGGCTGTCTGTCTTCCCCCCCCCCCCTTTCCCTCCCTCCCTCTACAAATCTTGCAGCTTGCAAGAGTTGGTAGCTCGGTGTGTGGGAGCAATGTTGGCCCCCTCCCAGGTGTCATCAACAATTTCACTTCTGGATGGATTGGCCGGACCTCAGCATGGGGCTGCGCATGGGGCTAACTTGAAGCCGTAAATTGCCATGTCTGGCCAGTGGACGCTTAACAACTCTGTTGCCTCCGGTGGATGGGAAGAGAAGAAAAGGCAAGCAGCAACTCTGGCGGGGTCCTGGGGGCTTCTCCTGCAAAATCGTTTGATTGTACCATCTGGGTTACTACCGTCACGCGGCAAATTTGCAAAGATCCTATTCAAATGAAGTAGCATTTGTAGCCAAGACCAAGACCTTGTTGCACGCTGCGGCTACCTGGCAGTGTCAATGTTGTGGTCAGACGCGCCTCTAGGCCTTCACTGTTCCTCACCGATTACAAGCAGAACACCCTTGCTGAGGATCAAAATGTCGTTGTACTCGATGTCACATGCTTAAGCCCATGCGTAATGCCAGCACGACCTGTGTCAGTTTTGACAGGACCGTCACCCCTGCTTTGCAGTACACCGCTATAGGTGGTAGTACCCGGCTCACGCCTTGAATTGCTCTTTGATTGCCCTCCCCAGAGTTCAGAGCCCAAAGATATCTTTGGCAAGGTGATTACAAATGTATCTTGCTACGTGTGTGCTGCCTCGCTTCAGTCATGCAGGCTTCTTGCCGCAGGCTGCATTAAGGCTCAGTCTCATGGCCCCCTGGGTCTGCATCTGCATCTGATCGAGGCAGCGAAATTTGAACTCTCAGGGGCTACCTTGCAAAGCCCCAGTGCAAGTGATGCCAAGAAGAACATAGGCAACCCTATATAGTTGGACCACGACCGTGTGCACGAGGTCGTCCCTCAGTACCTCGCACTGCTGGGAGCCCCTGCGTTGCAAATGGCTTCGAGTTGTTCAATGACAGCGAGCATTGGTTTAAATTGTTTAGCACAGCACTTCTCCGGGAAGAGGTAATCACCAGCTTGGATCAGGACAGCTGCTATCCCCAGTGGGACTCTCCACTAGGGACCCCCCACTCCTGCCAGTGGCCAGGCCTGAGGTCTGAAGAGCGTTGCCAACCTCACCATTGCTTCAAGGCAGAGACGGCCGCCATTTCCCTTAGTGCCCGGAACCAGAGCTGCTGTGATGTGCGTTCCAGCACAAGCTAATATGTTATGCTGCCTTACTGCCGGGCCAACGGCCGGAATGACATTTCACGAATAATCCTGTGTGGAGTTGGCTTTTTCCACCAAACGCCCTTGTCTTCAAAGGGAACCCAGCGCGCTCACTAACAAGCAAAGCAGGACATGCGGAGGATTAGGAAGGGCGAAGAATGATAGTGACCTTACTAGGTATATGCTATTATCACCTGTGGCCTGTTGACTGCCCTCGGTGGCTATGTCAGAGCTCTTGCCTTTGAAGTAGGGCAAGTCGACTGAAGTTCGCTGCTGGTCTATTCCCAACCCATTGATCTAAGATGACAAGGCTCCATATGTACAGCATGGCAGATGCAGGATTAACCTTGAAAATGTGCATAACAAGCAAAATTAGCAAGCATTGGCACAGCCTGTTGAGGCTTCAATCCTATGACATGCATCGAAAGGTGATGCTGATTACTGCTGACGACCTACTAAAGACACTGCCTGCGGGAACACTGCCTGCCCATCAAACCATCACCATTGCTGACTACGGCTCCCTGTCACAACGTGAAACATATTGCATATAAATGAGACCAACGAAAAAGTTTCTGCTGAAATCAAACAGGATTAATAGCTGCCTGAGGTTGACTTTCAGCACTCCTGTGCATCCCCTTAAGCACTAAAGCATTCGATGCATTTTGCATTGGTTTTGTCTGTAAGTCTGTAAGTCTGTAAGTCACAGTAAACAGCTGCCAGGCTACAATACCTTAGTGTGCGTAATTGATTATACAAGAACTAACCGTGCCAGTCCGCCCAACCAACTTCCACGTGGAAAGAAATATTACGCTTTTCCCACCATAATGTCTGGATGTGCCTGTCATCCAAATGATGGCATCCATCCACCGTACTGCAGTTCCAAGTAAAAGCCACACTTTTGTTGAAGTCCCATGGGAGAGCTTCAAATTATTTCGCTGTGAATGTTTCCAGGCAAGAGAGCGTGGGATAGGGACAGTTTTTTGGTTTTTTTTTTTTTTTTTTTTGGGGGGGGGGGGGGGGCGGAGATGGAAACGGGGGGTGAGAGAGCGGGAGGGGAGCGGAGCAGGGAGAGAGAGAGAGAGAGAGAGAGAGAGAGAGAGAGAGAGAGAGAGAGAGAGAGAGAGAGAGAGAGAGAGAGAGAGAGAGAGAGAGAGAGAGAGAGAGAGAGAGAGAGAGAGAGAGAGAGAGAGGGAGAGCTTCAAATTATTTCGCTGTGAATGTTTCCAGGCAAGAGAGCGTGGGATAGGGACAGTTTTTTGGATTTTTTTGGGGGGAGGGGGGGGCGGAGATGGAAACGGGGGGTGAGACAGCGGGAGGGGAGCGGAGCAGGGAGAGAGAGAGAGAGAGAGAGAGAGAGAGAGAGAGAGAGAGAGAGAGAGAGAGAGAGAGAGAGAGAGAGAGAGAGAGAGCATGCGAGACATGCAGGGGGGGGGGGGTAGGAGGAGAGGGGGAATTGAAGGCAGGAGGGAGGACCTCACAGTCCTCAAGCATGGGCATTAAAGCAAGGAGAATATGTATTGCTTGTCAGCGGCTACATCTTTACCAAGCACCTGGGTTATCGGAGCGTTTGAGAGTGTGATGAAAGGCTTGCTGTACTGTCGACGATATACTCAAGCACCCCTGCAGGTGTCTTGCTTGGTATGTGGGTACGATGATGATTGCTACAAGAACTGGTACTAAGAGTCATATGCGTTACAGATTACCCTACGGGATGAATTTAACACAGCCATGTGATTAATGCTCTAGACTGAATAAATCCTTCTACATTCATTTGCAGCACTTGCCCAATGAAACTATCAGAATACACCTTAGAGAAGGGCTGAATATTAAATTTACACAAACTCCTCCAAGCACCAGTGCACAGTAAATACAAAACTGCACAACAGACTCGCAGTGATTACACTCTCAGCTGACACAAGAAGTAACTCCAGAAGTTCCAACCCATGTGCCCATATCCTGGCTATCCATCGATCTTCTACTCTTTTCCCTGTCAGCTATCCCACTAAAAAAAGGGATCCAAGTCACTGGCCCACCTGTAACTACCCAGCATCCAGAGGTGCAGAAACCTGTGTTCTTAACAAAGTGGTAAAGAGCAAGAAATGTTGAGTGAGCGCATAGAACTTTTCCACTGAAATTGGTGGTGTTTATAAAACACCAGTTTGAGAAAATAGCATTGTACCAAGCACATCAAGCAGATGTGAACTTGGTGACAGCCTTGGTGCCCTCAGACACAGCGTGCTTCGCCAGCTCTCCAGGCAAAATCAGACGGACAGCAGTCTGAATCTCCCGGGAGGTCACAGTGGGCTTCTTGTTGTAGCGAGCCAACACAGCAGTCTCCGTGGCAATCTGCACAGTCCACAAACAACCAAAATAAAAAGGCTGCTGTGTTTACAATTTCTCAACAATGAATTCAGAAAAGGTTGTTATTTTATTCAGTTTGAATGATACTAAAATGGACCGAGTGCAATATATTCAGAAGTATTACAGATCGAATATTAAAAGGCACGTCATTATTGTTGGCGTCATTATTGTTGGTGTCAGTCCACGTTATATTTGGCTCACAACATGAAGTGAACAAACTTACCTTTTCAAAGATATCGTTGATGAAGGAATTTAGGATGCTCATAGCCTTCGAAGAGATACCAGTGTCCGGATGAACCTGCTTCAGCACCTTGTAAATATAGATTTTGTAGGTCTCATGCTTGCTGGGCTTGCGCTTCTTGGCACCACCGGCCTTGGCTGCGACCTTCTTGGCAGGTTTCTTCTCAGCCTTGGGAGCCATGATATAAACTTTTGCAAATGATTTGAACGGGAAACGCGATAACTTTTTGTCAGGTCCGAGCGAGCGGCATGCAGAAGGTTGAAGTCGAGGGCCTCTGTGCGCCGAGCACGGCCAATCAGAAGCAGGCTTGGCCACGTGACTCGTCCTTGGCCATTGTCGACAACTGGTTCATTGGCCAGAACCGCGGCGCATAGCCATAATCTGCTCAATTGCAATCGAGATCGAGATCGATCAGGAACATAGGCTAAAACACGCAACGCTTCTCATCTTGGGACATAGGCTAAAGCACGCAAAGCTCCTCCCTCATATATTAACAAAATGACGGGTCGCGGAAAGGGTAAGACTGCTGGAAAGAAGTCTGTGAGCAAAAGTGCTAAGGCCGGGTTGCAATTCCCGGTCGGCCGTATTGCTCGGTACCTGAAGAAAGGCAAGTATGCCAGCCGCATTGGAGCTGGTGCCCCAGTGTACCTAGCGGCAGTCCTGGAGTACTTGGCTGCTGAGGTCCTGGAATTGGCTGGCAACGCTGCCCGGGACAACAAGAAGAACAGGATTGTAAGTGCCCCATAGGGCAGGGAGCTGAACTTGATTGTCGTGATACATTTTAACCAGGCCTGGGAATCGAACCCATAGTATCATATTTGTTACTCTGGATGTTTTACTACAGCTAATTGTGTGTGACTGCAGCTGTTCCAACTTTTACACAGTTAAATATTGAGTTTTAGATGAACGTAGATTACAGAATTTCTGTCGTGTAATGGCTTAGCACTAAACACTGTTACGTTTGCTACAGGTGCCCCGCCACATTCAGTTGGCTGTCCGCAACGACGAGGAGTTGAGCAAGCTGCTCTCAGGGGTCACCATCGCTGCTGGGGGTGTTCTTCCAAACATTCACTCAGTGCTGCTGCCAAAGAAGACTGGCAAAAAGGAGGCCGAGTAAGAGCTTTGGGAGCCACTTCTCCAAAACAATCAACTGGTGTTTATTAAACACCACCCAGAATTTGGGAAGTTTCCATGTTCATTCTATAGTAGCTTAAGTGGAACTGTGAATTCACAGATTCTGACAAATGACTCTATACAGAGGTCATTGTGCTGTTGAGGCATGGGACAAAGCCACAAATGTTGGGCTGGAGTTTGTACGGGCCTGTAACCCATTATTGCAGTTCATGCTGTTTGACCTAGAGGTTTCGGCTTGGTGCTAAAGGTAACCCAGTACACAACAGTAATGCATGCCCTCACTTAGCTTAATGGAGATTGCATGGGGATCTGTGAAGGTTGCACCGTATGCAGTATTGCTTCAATGCAGTTTTATGTTACTCTGATTGTTCCTGTCCTGTTATAGAGTCTTCGAAAGCACTGTAATAAGATGTACCAATGTTATTGATTCTCCAAGAGGTGATGGACAGTGCTTTTTGCCTTGAAATGAATAGTGGGTACTCCCAGCGTTCCATGCAGTTAGGTTGTGGGGTTTAGGGCTGATTATTCTTAGACACTCACTGGCTGCATAAAAGATTTATATGCCAAATAGAGTGAGTCTATGAGTTGTTCATGGAAGTTGTGAACCTAAGGATTTTGGTCTATTTTCAACTTTGACTGGCTCTTGGGGTGTTCCAAAACTATATGTTAGATTTGTTTCTCCTTCCGGCGGGGTCCGCTGAAAATTGAGTGGATAGGAGAGATAGCAAATTGAAATTCTTGCAAAACAGCAAAAAAACAAAGACAGTTGCCAGCCAGCACTCACTTAGTGCTGCCAGTCTGATGTCGGCAAACCTCTGTGAAGACAGCAATTTGTAATACCTTTTAATGATACTGTAATATAATGGCATACTGGGAGCCTTTTTCAGTTTGTCCACCTGGCTGGGATTTCACATTGCAATCATTAATTGCTGAGCAAACCTCTTGCCACACTCATGTAATATGAGTATGAGTATTTCACCGGGGTCCCGTGGGGACGCAAGACTCAAGGTAGGGGGATTTGTAACCTGACTAGGATTGGGTGGGAAGAGCTCGGGTCGGATCCGTGTTATCGTCGTCCTTCTGGATAAGGCCTCGTGTCAAGTGCATTACGGCAATTGGTACCAGGTTGTAGCGTAACTCAAGGGAGTGTCCCGAGTTGGCAGCAACAAGGACACATAATGTAACAGATTTCCGTGCATGCATCATGAATCTTACCCTTTTGAACCTTGAATTGCTCTACTCTTACAGGTGGTTAACCACCAATACCACCTGTAAGAGTGGAGCAATTGAAGGTTCAGAAAGGTAGGAAACGAGGCGTAGAGGCTTCATGATGCTTGCACGGAAATCTCTTACAATATGTGTCCTTGTTGCTGCCGACTAGGGACATGCCCTTGAGCTACGCTACAACCTAGTACCACGTGTAGCCGTACACGTACCCGAGGCCTTATCCGTGTTATCAGGGACCTTCTGGATAAGGCCTCTCTTCAACTCAAATCATATTGACCGTTGCGGTCTGTTTACTTCCATCTTGGTGAGCTGCCATTGCAAGTTAAATTGTCGTCGATGTAGGGGTTTGCAGTCTCTAACCCCACTGAAAAGCAATATTGCGCAGAGTTACGTAACTTTTTTGCAATTAACTAGCGTAGCAGATAGGGCAGATGTCATGGAATATGGAGATGGAAGAACCACTGCTTGTCTGCTGGCTTTGCTCGTTGACTTCACCATTCTACTCGTGGGAGTATGCACCTGTATATATAGGACATACCATAGGATGACTAGCATAGTGGCTCGACACACCGTCTTCCATAAGTTGAAATAATGTTCAGCCTTTGCAAGCAAAATTCCAGGATACCTGGTGTGCTGAAACTCCAGCGCCTCCCTGCAGTTCCTCTGTACAAGATTCATGGGAAACTGCCAGGCTTTCCCACCACCCGCAGAACTCCTCACGGGTCTTGGTCATGCGCTTTCCAAGAGTCAAGGCGATACAAACGAGGCCTTCATCCAGGCTCTGCAGAATAAGACAGCCTTGGAACTCCCAATCACGACCAACCTTAAACAGGTCTCCTATGCAGGGGTACCCCAAAAACTCTCGTAACCCAACCTACGACACGCCCCCAACAATCGAACGGCGACATGCTTTCAACCAAGCTGATAACATGTTCTTTCAGAGCACTGGCCATGGTTTGAATGAGCCCACAGTCTGGTACGCAATGCACAAGCACAGGGGAGTCCCTGTGACCAACTGTATCAACAGCAAGCCACCTGACTACAGCTATGTGAACCACAACCCCGACAGTTGTGCACCGGGCTAACCACCCACTGACCAGCCTGAGCCCGCAGGACCAGCTGAGTGTTCCTTGAACTTGCCTCGTGTGACAGCATTGAGGTGACAACATCAATCATGCAGGACCAGTTCCATACTTGCAATCTTAACGCTAGGGAGCCTGCATGTCCAGATACAGTCAGCAACTCCATTTCGGAGTCTGCTTTCAACGTCCAAGCTCGCTTTACACAGACACACTGGTAGGGAGACCCAACTCTCGACGCAGAGCCTCCAACTCCATCATGAATTCCTGCTTCAATGTCCAGGCTCCTTCGACCTGAAAACTCTGCAGCAGCTTCAGGCCAAGCAGGGGCCGGAGCTCTTCCAGACCCAAAGCCTTCGGGAACTGGACCCTACGACGGCGAGCCCAGGTCCCATATGACCCTCGGCGCAAAAGCAGAGGACGCATCCACGTATGCTTTGCGAGGAATCTCAGGATGCTTTCCTGGCGCGAGACCATCCAGACGTGGTTGATACTCAAGGACAAGCTCTGCAAGTTTGTAAGCAGGGCCAGCCAGCGGATGGTTGCCTCCTCTAGGCCCTCGTGGAGCACCCATTCCAGCTGCAACTCTCGGAGTCGGGAAAGCCTTGACAGAGCCATCAAGTTGGCCTCCGAGGGTCCCCGGATTCCTTCGTCTCCATTAGTCCATGAGGTGACTTGAAGGTGGGTCAGGCGGGTCAGACACGACAAGCCGCCAAACAGCACTCCGCAAAGACGCGGATTCAACGACAGGTTCAGATGCTCCACGGCAGTGATTTTCCGTGTCAGCATGTCTATCTCCCAGTCAGTGTTCCGGCCCACCAATCGAACGTCCAGATGGCGCAGGCCAGGCAGGGCAGCAAACAAGAGGGGCCCACATTCAACTGCAGGCTGCACGTCGAGCCTGGTCAGGCTTGGGACCGCGACTGCCGCCCACGGCCAGTAGCCGTCGTACACGAGCCCAATGGGAGACACGTCGTGGATGCGAAGGCTTTGCAGAAACTGCAAGGTGCGCAGAACGCGTCGGAACTCTCGGACAGCCTGTGACAGGTCCGCTGGCGCTTCCCCACTCGCACACAAGCTCAGGCTGCCGAGAGCCGTGAGCTTCTCAAGGCAGGAAAAG
>KV908351.1:568677-583677 GCA_002005505.1 Botryococcus braunii
CTCCCTCTCTCTCTCTCCCTCTCCCTCCCTCTCCCTCCCTCTCTCTCTCTCTCTCTCTCTCTCTCTCTCTCTCTCTCTCTCTCTCTCTCTCTCTCTCTCTCTCTCTCTCTCTCTCTCTCTCTCTCTCTCTCTCTCTCTCTCTCTCTCTCTCTCTCTCTCTCTCTCTCCCTCCCTCCCTCCCTCCCTCCTCCCTCCCTCCCTCCCTCCCTCCCTCCTCTCTCTCTCTCTCTCTCTCTCTCTCTCTCTCCTCTCTCTCTCTCTCTCTCTCTCTCTCTCTCTCTCTCTCTCTCTCTCTCTCTCTCTCTCTCTCTCTCTCTCTCTCGCTCGCTCTCGTGTGCACGCATGCTAGCGCATGGGTGTGAGCTCGGTCGTGTGCACACCCGCCCATGTGCTGGAGTGGGCGTGCATCGGTAACCACCATCCATGGACGGCGGGAGGAGTTGAGTGCTAGTCTGTGAAGTTTGACAGCTACAAGGACTCTTGGCGGGGTTTCAACGGCGACCTTTCCACTGCAGGACTCATTGCGCCCATGCGGGCTTATATATATAAATTGGTATGCGGTTAGAATAGGCTTCACTCTTAATTCTAAATACAATTTGTTCATATAATGAAGGTAATTACTGGCCAAACCAGCTGGTTGCACCTTACTGCCGAGATTGGGCTTTTCAGGCCAGAAAAGCTTCAGAAGTTCTGTATTGGCCATGGGGTCTGACTCCGGCCATCAAAAGCTGCTGAAAACAGTAGTGTGCGCAGGTTTCAATTCCACGTGGCCGTGACGGGAAAATGAAATCGGCAACCCTCCTGCAGGTCCGGCTCTTTCTCAGGTTTCGTCTTGCTGTTCATGGCCTTCCCATTGACATGGGCCGCAGACACCGGCTTCCGCGCCCGTGTGATATGTGTGGCTCCTCTGTGGCTGATGATCACCACTTTGTTTTTCACCGTCCCGCTCTTGCTGCGGTGCGGGACCGTTACCCCCACTTGTTTGTGGGTCCTTCTAGATCTCTTCGGCAGTTCATTTGGCACGCTGACTTTTAGCATAATGGCATCATCAAAACAGAATTTGTAGAATTGGAATTGGTATAAAAATCCCTGTAACTCACACTCTTCTGAGTAAGTGAACTGTGCCCAAGTGAAGCTTGTAGAAGTGGACGAAACACGACCAAGCAAACGGGACAGGAGCTTGATAAGGGATACTCAAGACTATTACAATAACAACTAATCTAATGATGTTGCAATTACCTGTAACTCACACTCTTCTGAGTAAGTGAACTGTGCCCAAGTGAAGCTTGTAGAAGTGGACGAAACACGACCAAGCAAACGGGACAGGAGCTTGATAAGGGATACTCAAGACTGACTGATCCCTTTGGACACTTCCTATTTATACTAACTAAGAAGACTATTCATTTATTAGCCTCCTGACAGGTTTGCAACTCCAGATCTTAAAAGAGTACGGGCACGATCAAGTTTGCATGCCTCAGTACCATGCACTGGAATTTCAATGTACCTCATGACTCGACATGGTCGTCGATGAATAGTACGAATCTCGGTCGATGCTAATCTCGAATCTGAAAGGCTCGGAACTTTAACTCACCACCGAGATAAACCTCGAATCAGACACCAAGGACCGCAGGACTTAAAGTCTCACGATCGATGAGATCCGGTATAGTATACCTTACTAGAAAACAACCAGAAAACAGCCCGAAATTGTACCAGGGCCACTATAAATCACTATGAGTATCAATTTACCTTAAAGTACCATACAGTACAAACATACTCAAGTGAACTAAGATTGTACCTTAATGTTTATGAGCATTCTTAATATTATAAACCCTTGAAATGAATTGATGTAGCTCACAAACATGCTAAGATGAAATGACCCAACATGTTGAAGAAATACCTAAGGTATACATGTTAGTGTCCATTTTTCTAACACCTCCCCTCATGTGTAGGGAGAAACATCTCTAAAAATATTGTTTGAAAATAGGTCACAAATTTATTTAAGACCTGCCATTGCTCTAAGCTTGGCAAAAGTGACCTTTGAAAGTACCTTAGTGAAGAAATCAGCAATATTCTCACTGGTAGCCACATACTTTGGCTCAATTGCTCCATTCTCCACCTCATCTCTGACCCTGTGGTACCTTACAGCAATGTGTTTAGTCCTGGATGAAATGGGAATCCCCTTCACATTAGCAAGGGCCCCAGTATTGTCAGTGTAAACCACAATACTACCAGGATTTTCACCAAAGTCAGTAATCAACTTGGTGAACCACAGTGCCTCCTGAACTCCAGTGCACAAGGAGATAAACTCAGCTTCAACAGTAGACAAAGCAACTATTGGTTGCAACTTGCTACCCCATGAAACTGCAGCTGACCCAGACATGAAACAAACCCAGAGGTGGACTTTCTACCATCCAAATCCCCTGCATAATCTGAGTCAACAAAGGCAATAAAACCTTTGTCACTCTTCTCCCACACAGGCCCCAAATTCTTAGTACCAGCAAGATATTTTAAGACATGCATGCCAGCACTGAGATGTGTATTTGAAGGGGCATTTGCAAAACGTGCAAGAATACCAGTAGCATATGACAGATCAGGCCTAATTGTGTTGGCCAAATATAAAATGCCCCCCACAAGTTCCCTGTACCTGTTGTCTTTAGGCAAGGGATCCCCTGAATTCTTCTGCAACTTGAATGAATTATCCAGGGGTGTAGCCTTGGGGTTGCAGCCTGTCATGCCAAAACTGTCCAAAATGTCAGTGATTAGCTTCTCATTTGATAACTTCACTGACTTTAGACTACCATCTAAATACCTTTCAAAGGTAATCTGCATGCCCAAAAAGTGTCGGGCCTCCCCTAAATCCTTCACTGCAAACTTACTTGCAAGGAGAGACTTCACTTCAGAGATACATTTGGGGTCCTGAGAAACAATGAGAATATCATCCACATATAAAAGTAGATAAACAGTCTCAGAACTATCTCTCTGCAGTATACATAAAGATGGGTCTGCATCAGAAATGACAAAACCAGCAGATTTTAGAAAACTGCTGATAGTGACATACCAGGCCCTAGGAGCCTGTTTAAGCCCATACAAGGCTTTATGCAACCTGCAGACAGTGTTAGGCCCACCAATGTGAAACCCCTCTGGCTGCTGAATGAAGACCTCCTCTTCAAGGTCTCCATGCAAAAATGCAGTGCTCACATCCATTTGATGGACCTGCATGTTTCTCTCAACTGCTTTAGACAACACATATCTTAGAGTTGAGTGCTTGGAAACTGGTGCATACACTTCAGTGTAATCAACACCATAAATTTGTTTAAAGCCTTTGGCCACAAGCCTAGCCTTAAACCTCTCAATCTCTCCAGTTTCAGAAAGTTTTACTTGGTAAACCCACTTAACAGGAAGAGCCTTCTTCTTGGTTTTGTCATCAACCACAACATATGACCAGGTCGTTAGTGCTTTCAATGAATTCGTCTCGTCTTGCATTGCACTGACCCACTTGTCACTCTCAGGTGAATTTATTGCATCTATGTACTTTGCTGGCTCAATTATCAGTGTGTCCTTTTGCACTTGCACATAACCACTGAAAATTTCAACTGAATTTGTTTCATTTTGGAGTACTGTGTTCCTAACTCTGTCAGGATATCTACCCCCAAAGAGACCAGCAGGTGAGTGTGAGACCCCAGCTCCTAGAAAATCAAACTCAACAGGCTCAAGTTGGACATCAGGAGCCTCATTAACTATACCTTGTTGGAGGACCACTTGTGGAACATCCTGAACGGGACGCGGGTCCGAGCCATGGGATTCAGGGCCTACAATGTCCTGATTTTCCCCAAGGTTAGTGTTTTCTTGACTTATAAACTTAGCCCTTTCAAGGTTTAGCTGATCAAACCTTATGACACTTGGATCAGTGCCTAGAGGGTCTAAAGAAACAGGAGACAAGTCTTCAGAAGTTTCATGCACATCTTCCCCAATGATTGCAGTTTCAGAATCTTCAGGAAAATCCTCTTCATCATTCACCACATCAAGGAGATCAGGCATTTCATCATCATCAGACAAGGCCTCCTCAAACTTGACAAATTGTCTTGCACACACTGTGACTTTGGAATCCATGAGGACACGATAATTCTTGCTGTGTCCATCATAGCCCAAGAAAATACCCTCCTTACTGACAGGGCTAAATTTACCATCCCTTTTGGACTTTTCAATCATGACATGACACTTGCTCCCAAAAACACGTAAGTGACTGACATCAGGAACAGTGCCAAACCACATCTCAAATGGGGTCTTATCATGATTTGAAACTGCAGACAAATTTCTAACATAGTTTGCAGTTAAGAGAGAGTCACCCCAATATTCTGGTGGTAGTCTCGAGGCAGTCAGCATGGCTCTGGCTTTCTCCTGCAGAGTCCTGTTCAGCCTCTCAATTTTCCCATTTTGTTGATGTGCATATGGTGCAGTCTTTTGGTGGACTGCACCATTTTTCCTGCAGAACTTTTCTAAACCAGAAAACTCAGTACCATTGTCGGTCCTGATGAACTTAACCTTGCACTCATGCTGGGTCTGCCACTCAGTCAATAAATTAACTGCCTCTCTTGATGCATCTGCCTTTGACTTGAGTAGAATGGTTGCTGACATCTCAGAAAATTCATCTAAGACATTAAGTGCATACTTCTCATCATCATAAGTTTCTGGTGAGACTGGACCCATAAGGTCCATATGCACAACTTCTAATTTACTAGTGCAAGCAGTGCCTGTTGGTTTAAAAGGCTGCACAGTTTGTTTCCCATGCAAGCAGGCACTGCAGACACCTCTCGTACCAATAGAACTTGAGAAATCAGAAGAGGGGAGTTTCATTCCCTTGACCATTTTTCCCTTCATCATTCTTACCATGTAGGCTGGAGACAAGTGCCCCAGCCTCTGATGCCACAGGTCTGCATCCCTGTGAAGCACCTGAACATTGCATGCCTCCACAAACTTAGTTTCTGGATGAAAAGAAACATGCTTGTCTGGTAGAGCTAAGTCCACCAGCCACTGATAGGGGAAAGCATGCTCAGCATTTCCCAAATGGTACCCATTAGAATCTGTGAGATAACACTCTATCCCCATGATATTGACATTAATACCATCTAAATATGCCTTGCCCACTGATAGAAGATACTTCTTGCTAGAGGGAACATGCTTGACATTATGCAAGAACAAAGAACTGCCAGACTCGAGGAACACTTGCATGGAACCTTCTCCTACAATTTCCTCAGACTTGCCATTTGCCACAATCAGGCGTTGTGGCACATCAAACTTGACATAATCTATCATGTTTTCACTTGAAGGAGAAATGTGATCAGTTGAACCTGAATCTATAAGCCAAGCAGGAAGAGAAGGTTGGGAGATTACTGTATCCCTTTGCACACAATTAGTTTGTGCCCTCCTCTCCTGTGCTGCAAGCTTAGGACACGTTGCTTTGATGTGTCCTGGATTCCTGCAGTACTGACAAATTAGTACAGGCCTTCCCTGCTGTTGAAATGCAGGTTGCCCTGTCCCTGAATTTTCACGGTTAGTATTTTTAGGCACTTCTGCCTGGTGAGCACCTGGACCAGCCCCACCTGAACCACCTTGCCTGCCTGCAGGCTGACCACCCCCACCTTGATTCCTATAAGGTTTGGGGTTTGAGGTGTTTGATGGATTATATGGCTTCTTTGCTTGAAGATCCATATATGTTAACTCAAGAACATGCTGGAGTTGGTGCACATTTGGATAGTTGTTGCACACAGACAGCTGTAAACGCCTATCTACCTCATACTCTTCAGTGAGGCCTTCAATAATCATAGAGCACTGGCAAACCTCAGAACATTGCTCTCCTAGTGATTTGAGGTTGTTTGCAATTTTTCTGCACCTTAACACGTAGTCAGATGGTTTTTCACCTGGCTTCATGGCAAATAACTTTTGCTCCCTGTGGAGGCTCATCAGCCTAGCTGCTGCTCTAGCGTTAAACACCTGCAGCAGCTTGTTCCACATATGGTAAGCACTTGTCAAGTCAGTAATCTGAACAGAATACTGCTCAGTACATGCTTGAGTGATAATGGTTTGAGCCTTGAAATCATCATAAGCTCCCTGATAATCATCATGAACACAGTAATTGACATTCATTTCCCACAACATAGCATACACTTGCTTTGTCCATGTCAACCAATTGGTATCATTCAGCTTGACTAACTCTATCTTTGGAGTTAACTTCTGATGGGAAGAGAACGAAGGGCCAGTGGTTGGATTTATATTGGGCAGACCAGGAATACCTACGTTTGCAAATTGACCTTGCCCAGAACTATATGGTGGCCCCTGACTATGAGGAGGACCACCCCAACCACCACCACCTGGTCCACCAGGACCGCCTGGACCACGAGGACCGCCTGGTCCTCCAGGACCACCAGGACCACCCCCACCAAAGCCACCAGGAACATTCCCACCAGAGCCCGGATAGACAGGGTATTGCGGGTAGTTGCCTGAGACTGGTGGAGGATGCCAAATCGAGCTTGCTCCTCCAGGGGGACCCCCACTGTATGGTGGCCCACCTCCAGGAGGTCCACTGCCTGAGCTGTATGGGTAGCCACCACCAGGAGGGCCTCCAGCTGGAATTGCTGAAGCTGACGTTGACACTCCAAAGTTGGATGGTACCTGCACACTAGCTGGCTGCACCAAGGTTGGATTAGAAATTTGGTTCAGCGTTGAGGCAGGTAGTGAAATGGGGATCATGCCCCCAGTAGCCAGTGGTAAATAAACGGTTGCCTGTGCACTAGCTACTGATGTTGCTGGAACTATTGCGCCACTAGTAATGACTGGAACGCTAGCTGGCTGGACTGTCACAGCAGGATATTGCGAAACGGGTACTTGTAAAGGACCACTGGTAAGTGTCCTGGACCCTGAAACTGCAGACTGTGAAGGTCTGCGCAAAACCCTAGGTGCGCTTGAAACAGGAACAGGATTAATCCTGACTGCTCTTCTGACACTGCTAGGATCTAAAGGAAGGTTGGAAGGCATACCACTAGGAGGAGAGATGCCTGAGCTTACAGCAGGAGCAGCTACAGCTAGAGGTTGACCAGCAGGATCAGCAGGAAGAGACTCAGAGTGATCATAGTCCCCGTATAGATACTCATCACTTACCTCCCCTGCGTGGCGCCCCTCAGCTTCACTGTCCTCCGTTGAGCTGTTGGCACCTGCACCTGCACTAGAGGTGTAGCCCCTTGAGTAAGATTGTTCAAAGCTCTCATTATTGTAAACAGTTGAGGGATCATCCTCAATCATAATTGGTACTTCATATGATTCTTCAGGATTAGCATAGGGTGGCACAGTATATGTACCACTCATTGCATGAAAATAATGTAGTCAGCACAAACTCTAACAAGTAGAGCTCTCCAGCGACCACCCCAGCCTTCCCAAAGGAAAGCTGCCTTCACCAATAACCAACTTCTCTCCCACTGCCTTAGCCACCAGGGCTCAGTCAGTCGAGAAGTCCAACCAGAGTAACCCACCAGAAGACAACAAGAGTCCTTCTACCTGACACGGTGGTCTGCGTAGACCCCGTGCAGGCTTAGGTGCTCTTTAGTCTTTAAAAGAATGCTATGAGAAGCAGAACGTAGAAAGCTGCGAGGCTTCTTTACGTAGAAAGGTCCCGTACGCCGGGAGACGATAATACCATAAGCGATTTAATCGCCGATACCATTTAGCATAATGGCATCATCAAAACAGAATTTGTAGAATTGGAATTGGTATAAAAATCCCTGTAACTCACACTCTTCTGAGTAAGTGAACTGTGCCCAAGTGAAGCTTGTAGAAGTGGACGAAACACGACCAAGCAAACGGGACAGGAGCTTGATAAGGGATACTCAAGACTATTACAATAACAACTAGTCTAATGATGTTGCAATTACCTGTAACTCACACTCTTCTGAGTAAGTGAACTGTGCCCAAGTGAAGCTTGTAGAAGTGGACGAAACACGACCAAGCAAACGGGACAGGAGCTTGATAAGGGATACTCAAGACTGACTGATCCCTTTGGACACTTCCTATTTATACTAACTAAGAAGACTATTCATTTATTAGCCTCCTGACAGGTTTGCAACTCCAGATCTTAAAAGAGTACGGGCACGATCAAGTTTGCATGCCTCAGTACCATGCACTGGAATTTCAATGTACCTCATGACTCGACATGGTCGTCGATGAATAGTACGAATCTCGGTCGATGCTAATCTCGAATCTGAAAGACTCGGAACTTTAACTCACCACCGAGATAAACCTCGAATCAGACACCAAGGACCGCAGGACTTAAAGTCTCACGATCGATGAGATCCGGTATAGTATACCTTACTAGAAAACAACCAGAAAACAGCCCGAAATTGTGCCAGGGCCACTATAAATCACTATGAGTGTCAATTTACCTTAAAGTACCATACAGTACAAACATACTCAAGTGAACTAAGATTGTACCTTAATGTTTATGAGCATTCTTAATATTATAAACCCTTGAAATGAATTGATGTAGCTCACAAACATGCTAAGATGAAATGACCCAACATGTTGAAGAAATACCGAAGGTATACATGTTAGTGTCCATTTTTCTAACATGACTTGCGTGCGGTTGTCTCCTTTATCTCGGATTCTCTCCAGGCTCGTGCTGATTTACGCCGGCTACGGTGACTTGGCCGCAGCCACGTCTGTGGCTGCCCCACCTTATCCCCCCTTCCTTCCCCTTTTCGTTTGCTCCGTTATGTTTTCGATCTTCGTTTGGCCACCTCTTGTGGTCCGTTCTTCATAGTTTCGGCTGGTGTGTGTGTTGTGGACATCCCAGCATGCCCCAGTGGCTGGACAGATGTACCTTCTTCTGCGGGCCCCACGAGTTTTGAGTCCACGGCAAAACGTGTGAAACAGGGCCGGTACAAAGTCCCGGTAACGTGATAGGTTTATGCCGCAGCCCATGTTTGCCTGGGTCCCTGCCGCGATCTAAGGCCCAGCGTATTACGATCTTTTATCATCACCTTCACAGGTAAGGCCAGTCACCATCAAAGGCGAACGTTTTAGATCTGTAAACGAAGCTCCTGAGTACTTGCTAGTCCGGCTGATTATTTTTCGGGTAGAACGGTGTTAGTGTCCCGTTCGTATGCAGACTGTGCCGGCACCACCGGCTCTGGGGAGGAAATTTGGTTTATAGTCAAATCAATATAGACACGTTTATTGATACGAAGGCTTTTTCAGCGCGTTGCAGAATGGCTGCAGCTAGAGGCTTCCTGCAATCTTGCTGGAGTGTTCCTGGAATCTACGCGTGATGTCGCCTGCGAAACGCTCAATGAGCCAGGTGAGCTATTATATATTGGAGTTTCCAATCATCTGATGACTTATGTTTATAGCGGAGGAGGCATTTGTCTGACGTACTGAACGTACTTAGGAGCCTTTGAGATCCACCTTGGTATACATTACAGCCCGAATGAGGTTCACATCCAGTCGATGCCTCTCCATTACATCCCTATGAAAGTTTTTACTGCATCAGAATCAATTACCAGGGAATCCAGTAGGCATGGCTTGCAGTTTACAAATGCTAAAGTGTTGCAGGACGTTATGTGGGCAGGGCTACTCCTGCTGCAAACAATCCCAAATTATTGTAGGTTTGCTGTTTTTGGCTGTCTCTAGTCTAATCGTGGTCCGATATGGTGTTGCTGTTAGTTATGGGATGTGTATGTGGTCTACGTGTCCTAGCCCGAGCAGTACTGCAGCACCCCAGCTGGAGATATAACTCTGTTATTGGTATTTTAGAATTGAAAGCATATATATATTCAAGCCTTGCCTGAATTGGGAGGAGAGGATTCCCGCATGTCAGATCCAAGGTGCTCCACTCGTCCGCGTCACACACTCAGATCAAGCATGTCTGCATGGTCTTGGCAGCCAGCACCTAGGACCAAAGATAGGGTTGAGCGACATTCGTGAAAAATTTGTGTATTTCAATGAAATCAGTTCAAAACAAGAAGGGATGTGGACAGCGTAACCCAAGTGGAGAATTAGATATGGAGAAAGATCGAACTACTGGCGGGTTTGGGCACGCACTGCCTAATCTAGTATAGTTCAAGGCCAGACGAGGAACAGAGCGTCGCGTTGCCTTTCAGAATCTTTGGAGAGAAGAACTCCTTGGGAGAAGATGTGTGTGTGTGTGTGTGTGTGTGTGTGTGTGTGTGTGTGTGTGTGTGTGTGTGTGTGTGTGTGTGTGTGTGTGTGTGTGTGTGTGTGTGTGGAAACCTTGGAAACGTGTTCTTGCACACCTGTTGCAACGGCAGGGCGGTAACGAGCCCAACTGTCTGCCCTCCATCGTTTTCATTTGAAGTGGAGCACGCCTGCTGAGAATTTTGTTGCAGGACATGGGGAAGAGAAATGGAAAGGTGAAAGGGGGGGGGGGGAGGGGAGGGGGGAGAGGGGAACAAGGGAAGTCTTAGGTTGGATATGTTCGGGTCCCTCAGGGGGTGGTCCCCCCAGCAGCAAGCCCGGCGGTTCCCCGGACGGCTTCCGCAACGTCGGGCGACGGTCAGCGGATGACCAGGGCCTCGGTGGACAAGCAGACCCGCAAGCTGCGCTCTGGTACCACGCTCCCCATGGCGGGAGCGGGTGCCCCAGGTGACTCTCCTCTGTTCGTCATTTCCCCCGGGATTCCTGCGGAACCTGATTCTCTCATTTGGACGAGTGCACCCGTGTGCCTGTCGGTGGGTGGGTGTGTGTGTGTGTGTGTGTGTGTGTGTGTGTGTGTGTGTGTGTGTGTGTGTGTGTGTGTGTGTGTTGTGTGTGTGTGTGTGTGTGTGTGTGTGTGTGTGTGTGTGTGTGTGTGTGTGTGTGTGTGTGTGTGTGTGTGTGTGTGTGTGTGTGGTATTGAAGAAAGGGCATGCACGTGCGCGCGCGCGCGCGCACACACACACATACACACACACGCACACACACACACACACACACTCTCACTCTCTCACTCACACACACACACACACACACACACACACACACACACACACACACACACACACACACACACACACACACACACACACACACACACACGCGCGCGCGCGCGCGCGCAGCACGAGTCACCGGTCAGAAGGGTGGGGATGGGACAGGTCTTCTATTTCTGTCCTTTACTCTGCGATGCCCCTTTTGGGTATAGCAGGTTGGCAGTTCTTGGTGCTTTGTCCAGTTCACCTCCCTCCATCCTTCCACCCCTCCTTCACGCATTTCACACATACACCCAGTTTTTCCCCTTTTTTGGGGTGCTGGCCCGGGGGGGGGGGGGGTTCAGAGTCTTACGAAAGTTTGGTTAGAAGAACAGGTGTTTGCTTCATCTTGCTCTTCTTCTGAAACAGCTACTGATTCTCCTTATCAACAGCTACTGATTTGTTTTTCAGTGCTGGCCGTTCTTATTTCTTGCTTGCTGCTGATGCTTGTTGGGTGTTGGCTTCTTTTGCTTGCTGCAGGCTAGGGATGGCTGGGGTCCTGTGATGGTCGGGGTGTAGCCTACTTCAACTTCCTTTTGTGCCTGTTGGTTTTGATGAACGCTTTAGGCGCTTTTGGGCGCTTTTTTCAGACGCCTTCCTTGCGTCTTTCTCTCTTCCTTGTGTCCAGCTCTCCCCCCCTCTTCTCCCCCCCCCTCTCTCTCCCTTTCTCCCTTCCTCTACCTCTCCCTCCCTGCCTCCCTCTACCTCTCCCTCCCTCCCTCCCTCCCTACCTCCCTCCCTCTCCAACACCTCTGCTCCTGTCTTCTGACGCCTTCCCTGAATCCTCCTTCCCCAGCCTTGTGTCTCCCTCCCCCTGTCTTCCTGTGTCCTGAGGGGGGGCGGGGGGGAGGGCAGTACTCCTGCTGGAGGGGCTACATGAGGGGCAGGAGCGCTTGCTGAAGAAGAGCCCCGACGATGGGAGCAAGAGTGTTCGGGCCTCCAAGCACTCTCCCGCAGTCTCCATGGCGGCCGCTGGTCCCCAGAGACCCGAGGGGGACCAACCTGTCAGTCCCCCCGGACCAGGGCCCCCAGGTGCGCCCCAATCGCGAGCACAACCTACTCCAAGACATAGTGCTTGCACGCGCGCGCGCGCGCGCGCGCGCGTGTGTGTGTGTGTGTGTGTGTGTGTGTGTGTGTGTGTGTGTGTGGGGGGGGGGGGGGTGTGTGGGGGGTGTGTGTGTGTGTGTGGGTGTGTGTGTGTGTGTGTGTGTGTGTGTGTGTGTGTGTGTGTGTGTGTGTGCGTGCGTGACAAGAGAGAGGGGAGGCGGGAAGGGGGAGGGAGATGGGGGAAGGGAGAGGGAGAGAGGGGAGGCGGGAAGGGACAGGGAGAGAGAAGGGGGAGGGGGGAGAGGGAGGAGGGAGGGAGGGAAGGAGGGGGAGGGAGGGAGGGGAGGGCGGGGGGGGGGAGAGAGAGAGAGAGAGAGAGAGAGAGAGAGAGAGAGAGAGAGAGAGAGAGAGAGAGAGAGAGAGAGAGAGAGAGAGAGAGAGAGAGAGAGAGAGAGAGAGAGAGAGCCCGCGAGCTGGCGCGAGAAAGAGAGAGGGGGGGGGTGTATGAAAACCTAGGGGGCCCTCATGAGTAACATAGGGGAAGGCCATCGTGGTCATCTGGAGAATGGGGCACCAGCGAGTGAGGAGGTCCTCACGACTTATGTCTGTGGATGTAGGGAGCCCGAGGGAGCAGCGCCCAGGGAGCGGCAGGGCCACCAGGACCGCCACAGCCCGCAGCACCCGGCAAAGCGTGCATAGCATGTCCCGCACACCTCCGTATTCTGTGGCTTCCTTGGTTGCTCTGTCTGCGGCATCTGGGCGGTCCCCGGGGACCGCTGTACAACGGCCCTCCTCCCGTGGTTTGCCCCTCCCCCCCCCGCCCCGCGGGGGGACCAGTGGAAATGGGTGGGAGAAGAGGGGCAGTGGGGTTGTGTCTGTGGTCCGGATATCAATCATGGCTCCTGTGTTCTGGAATGCCTGGCTTGTCACTAAGGATGGTCTTGGTATATCTGTCTGTCTGTCTGTCTGTCTGATTCTCTCACTAAGAGGGGGGGAGGGGGAGAGAAGGGGGGGGAGAGAGAGGGGGGGAGGGAGGGAGGGAGCGATGGAGGGAGGGAGCGAGGGAGCGAGAGCGGGCGTGAGCGCGAGGGGGGGGGGAGGGAGGGAGGGAGGGAGGGGGGGGAGAGAGAGAGAGAGAGAGAGAGAGAGAGAGAGAGAGAGAGAGAGAGAGAGAGGAGAGAGGAGAGAGAGAGAGAGAGAGAGAGAGAGAGAGAGAGAGAGAGAATGGGGGTGGAGGGGTAGAGGGGGAGAGCATATGTGAGTTTCTGTCATTTCAGTTATGCCGTCTTGCAACTGCTTTGATCCTGCACATACTCTTTTTGGTCGGGTCACACATTTGTGTTTTAGAGTCTGCCCAGCCGCTCGCCGTCCCGGGGGCGAATGATCCTGGTCAGTCACGCACGCCCCCAAGAGGTGCACAATCAGCATATGGCCAGTGATACAGTTCACCAGTGACTTCTGACACCCCAGTATTCATCTAGACTTGAAATTTTAGACTTCATCTAGACTTGATATGCTTGTGAATTACAGGCACCAGGGAGACCTGGTATCTTGCATGCTGGTATGCCGAAGCCGGGTTTTTTTTTTTTTTTTTTTTTTCCTTTTTTTGGGGGGGGGGGGGCGGTCAACACCACAAATGGCACAAACATTCTACACCACAAAGTGCCACAACATTTTTTGAAGTCCCTGTTTGGGGCAAGTTCAGGCATAGATTCCAGAGAGGCATCCACTGTGGGTTCGCCTCTCCAGACGCCCACGGTACCGGTCCCCGCGGATCCAGACTCGGGGGAACCGCTGACGCCCCGCAGCAGTGGGCGGCGCGGGCGAGGGGGAGAGCCACCGCGCACAGATCCACCACCCGCAGGTGCGGGGGAGGGGTCTGGTACCCTGGGGGAGGGCCGGAGGTCTTCCCGGGGGGAGGCTGGGCGGGAGGGCCCAAACTCCGCAGGTCCGCCGGGGCGTATCGGTACCCTGCGGGGTCCTCAGCGGTCCCGTGGGGAGCCAACTTCTCCAAGGGATGCTCCCGCCGGTCCCATGGATGACCCAGGGTCCCCTGAGCCAAGAAGGCGGCTCCGGAGCAGCGACGGGGGTACCGCCGGCCCCCAGGGATTAGTCCCTGGGGGCCATACTTCTCCTCTCCCCGGCCGGATAGCTTCCGCTCCTCCTCCAATCCCACACGGGTGCGTTTGCCTTTTGCTTTTTATTCCATCTCCAGAGGCCCCATTTGCAGTTTCCTCATCTCCACATGCTGCATCCCTCCATTTCTTGCTTCATTGCTTGCCGCTTCTTCCTTTCTTCCCTTCATTTGTTTCATGTTTCAAACTCGCCCGGGTGTGTATGTGCCTCTCCTGGTATGTCGTCTCCAAATACGTCTTTTTCCGTGTCCCCGTCTTCTGTGTTAGGCTGTGCCCCTGGCCGTTTATCTTTCAGCTTTGTTGCAAAATTTGGCAGACATCGCCAGCTCCTTGTCTCTTTGTCACATGGTTTGTCACGTGCTTTGAACGAAACCCTCCCTGCCCTCCTCGCGTGCTTACGCCAGACCCACGCGCACCAAAGCCTCTTTCTTCCCCCACTCTCTTCTCTCCCGCCCCTGCTCTCCGCGTCCTCCCTCCCTCCCTCCGCTCCCTCCCTGCCTTCCCCTTCTGCCCTCCCTCCGTTCCCTGCCCTCGCTTCCGGTCGTGCCGAGGAGCGTAAAAGCAGGTTCCACACAAATTCAGGCAATCTTGCAGTTGTGGACAGTCTGGGCGGGTCTTCCATGAGCGCGTGTGTGTGTGTGTGTGTGCGCGCGCACACACACACACACACACCCAAAAACACACACACACGCACGCACGCGCACACACAGCGCGCAGAAAGAATGTCGTGACTGACATGCAGGCCTTGTCAGAATTTGAACCTGGGTCTGGTCTCCACTCAGCAGGCGCTGATGCCGCTACCACTGGAG
>KV908351.1:588677-593677 GCA_002005505.1 Botryococcus braunii
TCTGGATGGGAAAACACGGGATGCGGAGGGCAAAACCATGTGTACCGCCGTCCCGCAGGATAAGGACCGCACCCGCGGAAGAGCGGAGCGGGACGCAGAGGAGGGCGACGGAGATTATGCCGCGACCAGTGAGGAGGAGGAGGGGGATGATGAGGGCACGATGGACCTGGAGGAGGAGAGGGCTGCTCGCGAAGGCTTGAACCTCAAGGTGCGCCCCCTCCGGGATTAGGGTTTTAGGGTTTAGACTTGTTCCGTCGGGGCCGCTCGCGAAGGCTTGAGCGTCAAGGTGCGCCCCCCTCCAGGATTAGGGTTTAGGGTTTAGAGTTGTTCCTGTGGGGCTGTTCGTGGAGGCCTGAACGTCAAGGTGCACCCCCCTCCGGGATCAGGGTTTAAGGTTTAGGGTTTAGAGTTGTTCCGCTGGGGCCATTCGCGAAGGCCTGGAAGTCAAGGTGTGCCCCGCTCCAGGATGAGGGTTTAAGGGTCTAGGGCTTAGAGTTGTTCCGTTGGGGCTGCTCGCGAAGGCCTGAACGTCAAGGTGCGTACCCCTCCAGGATTAGGGTTTAAGGGCTTAGGGTTTAGAGTTACTCCATTGGGGCCGCTCGCGGAGGCCTGAACGTCAAGGTGCGCCCCCTCGGACGTAATATCTGCTTCCTTACTTCCTTTCGCACAATGGCTGGTTCCGGATGTAGTATTTCCTTCCTTCCTCCAACGCAGCGTGCGCCCGGATGATCCTTGATCATTGTATTTTTGTGTACATCAAAAAAATGTATGCATCCAAGCAACCCCGCGCATACAGGAGGATTAGGGCTTTAGGGTCTAGGATTGAGACCCCCCACGCGTACGCAGCCGGCACACACACACGCCCTCTCTGACACCACAACCACTCCCCCGTGTGCACCCCGGGGCACCCCGCCCCCCCCCCCCCCACCCCCACACACACTCCAAACCCCACTGAATTTAAGGGCACGCGCACAACCCTTCCGCGTGTGCCTCACCCCGCGCACCACAACTGCCAATCGGTTCAATCCGCTTCTTCGCTGCCCCACTTTCTCACAAAAGCTTTTCGCCATTTCGCCAGAACTCGCCTCATTTCGCCCCAGGTATAAGTTCTGTTAAGTTCGCCCGGCCAGCCACAACCGCGTCGTCTGTGACAGGGATCAACCCTGCACAACCGAGAGGACATGGGAAGGGTGAGAGATGTCGGCTTTTTTCCGGATGTCGCGGGCCGGGGTGTTTTGAGTGACCGGCCCCACGTGGAAAAAAAATAAAATAAAATAAAATAAAATAAAATTTACGGGGGTTGTATAGAATGCTCCAGATGTTATCATCAACGCACTTCGCTCGTATTGATTTCCGGCTCGTGGCGGGGGGAGCCAGGAGGAGGACGCGGCAGTCGCCGCGGCGACGAAGGACGACGCAGACATGCCGATGCGGGAGGTGCTGACGCGGTACGCCCTCGAGGCCGGAATCCCGATCGAGGAGTTCCTCGCGAAGTTCTCGTCCAGCCTCGACGAGCCGGCTTTCGCCGTTCCGGCGCCCGGAACGAGAGCTTCCGGTGCCCAGGAGCAGGAATTCGGGCGCGGGAAACGAGCCCGCAAATCCGCCTTAGGCGTCAGCGACGGAGGGACGGGGCCCTCCCCAAAGCAGGCCCAGGACCCGAAGGACAGGCTCGACGCTGCCGAGCGGGACGGTAGTGCACGTGCGTTCAGTGCCTCCTCTCCCCCCCCCCAAAAAAAAAGCCTACAGGGTTTAGGGTTTTAGGGTTTAACATAAACCCTAAACCCTCCAACCCTGAATTCCTAAACCCTAAATCCCTTGCTTCTCTCACACCACCCGCTCCTCCCCTCCCTCCCTCCCCCTCCTTCCTCCCCCCCTCTCTCTCTCTCTCCCCCTCTCGCTCTCTCTCTCTCTCTCTCTCTCTCTCTCTCTCTCCCTCTCTCTCTCTCTCTCTCTCTCTCTCTCTCTCTGTGCCTGTGTGTGTGTGTGTGTGTGTGTGTGTGTGTGTGTGTGTGTTTCGCGCGCACGCGTGCGTGCGTGGCGGGAGGGGGGGAGTGGGAGTGAGCGGGTGTGTGTTCTCTATCGCCACCTCCCCTTCTCTTCCCCCCTTCTGTCTGACAGTTTGGCGAACTCTCTCCCCCCCCTCCCTCCCTCCATCACCACTGCCATACGATAGCAGATGCTGCTCCCCCGGGCAGCATTCTAAAGATGTGTATGTTTTCTTTTTGTATATGCTCGAGTGAAGACGCGCTTTTAAAAACTAGTTCTAACCTGGAAGAAACAAACGACCGGTCTTTCCAACGCACACGCAAAGGCCGTTCATAGGGGGTCGGGGCTCGGGTGGGTTCGCAGAGGAGGGAGCAGCGCAAGGAGGGGCCAAGGGCAGAGGGGAGGGGGACGGCGGTGACGGCACCGCGGCTTTGCTTGGGGAGGAGTATCCTGATCAGGCAACCCGAGCAGGGCCTCCGGGGCCTGGGGAGACCGTAAAGCCTAAAAAGGCGGACCCGCCCACCCCCCGCCACGGGGGGGAGGCGCCCCGCCTCCCCCCTGACCGCGGCCGCCGCCGCGGCCGCAGGGCTGCGGCCGCGTCCTCCCCCGAGCCCGGCGAGGACCTGGACGCCACCCTCCCCCAGGTGAGTGAGGGAGTGGACCCTCCCCCGAGGTGTGTAAGGGAGGGGAATGGGGGGGGGAGAGAGCGTCGGGGGGGTGTGGAAGTGGGAGGGGTGGATTGAAGGGTAGGGGGAATTGGGGGAAGGCTTTTTTTTCGGTTGTTTCCCCCCCTTTCCCCGCGGGGGGGGGGGGCGCTGCGGGATGCCAGCCTCCCCCAGGTGTGAGAGGGAGTGGAAGGAGGGCAGGGGGGATTGGACGCCACCATCCCCCATGTGTGTGAGGGAAGTGGGATGGGGGATGGGGAGCTGTTGGAGAAGGCGTGGGGAAGTGCATTGGAGGATAGGGGGGCTAGGGGGACGAGTTTTTTTTTTTTTTTTTTTTTTTTTTTTTTTTTTTTTTTTTTTTTTGGGGGGGGGTGGTTGGACACCATTATCCCCCAGGTCTGGAAGGGAGTGGGATGGGGGATTTTGGGAGGAGTGGGGAAGTGCATTGAAGGGTAAGGGGGGGCGGGGGGAACCCCAATCCATCATCATGGAAACCCCAATCCATCGTTAGGGCGACCGTAAATCCAACGTCAAATGTTGAGGGGCCCCTTGCCGTGGGTGGACCTTCCGCAGGGCAATGCGACGGGGCGGGAACATCTGGAGAACGTGGCGCGCTTGGCGGGAGAGGCGCAACCCACCGGGCACACCCTCGAGACTGCCAAGGTGCATGCCAAGGTGCGCCCCTCCTGTACATGCTTTTCTAGATTCTTCTCTCCTCTCCCCCCTACCCCCACACCCCCTCTCTCCCACTCCCTCCCTCTCTCTCCCCCCTTTTTGAGGAGGGGGGGGAGGGAGAGAGAGGGGCACACACACACACACACACACACACACACACACACACGCACGCACGCACACACACACACACACACACACACACACACACACAGAGACACACACGCGCGCGCGCGGGCAGGGCCAGCCTGGCGGGGAAAATGACTGGGTGGTGGTGGGGGCGGTACAGCCGCCATTCCTGCTGAAGTACAGCCTGAGAGAGTACCAGCAGGTGGGGCTGGACTGGCTGGTCAGCATCTACACGCGGCGGCTGAACGGGATCCTGGCGGACGAGATGGGGCTGGGCAAGACCATCATGACCATCGCCCTCCTCGCCTACCTCGCCTGTGAAAAGTGCCGCCCCCGCCCTTTTCCCCTTCTCCCGCACCCCCCTCCCCCTTTCCCAACTCTGTGCGTGTGCGTGTGTGTTTTTGTGGGGGGGGGGGGGGGGAGAGGGGGAGAGAGGGAGAGGGGGGACGTGAGTGTGTGTGTGTGTGTGTGTGTGTGTGTGTGTTGGTTGGGAGGGGGGCGTTGTGTATGGGGGGGTGTGTGTATGTAGTGTGTGTGTGTGTGTGTGTGTGTGTGTGTGTGTGTGTGTGTGTGTGAAGAGATGGCTGCCCTTGTGTGTTGTGAGTGCAAATGCGCGCTTCAGCAGGTCAAGAGTGCACCCCAAGGAGCTACTGTACCGCAGGGGAGTGTGGGGGACCGTACCTGCTGGTCGCGGGCTGGGCTCGCCCCGCTTCGTGTACATGTCGAAGGAAGGACAGGAGAAAGGCGATGCCACTCATACTGTGGGGGAACCGGGTCTTAGGAAGGAATGGAAAAAATGTCTCTTTAGTATTGGGCCGGGGGGGGGGGGGGGCATTGTACCGCAGGGGAGTGTGGGGACCGCACCTGATCGTGGTGCCAACCTCGGTGATGTTGAAGTGGCAGACGGAGTTGTAAAAGTGATGCCACTCATGCTGGGGCTCGTGGGGGAACCGGTGTACTGCAGGGGAGTGTGGGGACCGCACCTGATCGTGGTCCCGACCTCGGTGATGCTAAATTGGCAGATGGAGTTCAAAAAGTGGTGCCCCGCCTTCAAGATGCTGACCTACTACGGCAGCGCCAAAGAGCGCAAGGCCAAGCGCCAGGGCTGGTCCAAGCCCAACGCCTTCCACATCTGCATCACGTCCTACACCCTGGTCCTCCAGGTTTCCTCTCTTCCCCTCTTTATCTTCCTTCCCAAACCCCCCCCCTTGGCTTGGCTTTCTCAGTGGAGTGGACGTAGCGGGGGTGTGTGTGTGTGTGTGGGGGGGGGGGGTGGGTGGAGTGTGTGTGATCGTGTGTGTGTGTGTGCGTGTGCGTGTGCGTGTGCGTGTGCGTGTGCGTGTGCGTGTGCGTGTGCGTGTGCGTGCGTGTGTGTGTGTGTGTGTGTGTGTGTGTGTGTGTGTGTGTGTGTGTGTGAGAGAGAGAGAGAGAGAGAGAGAGAGAGAGAAGAGAGAGAGAGAGAGAGAGAGAGAGAGAGAGAGAGAGAGAGACTGTGTATGGGTGCATGAGTGTGAGGGAGGGGAGGAAAGAGAGAGAGGGGGGGAGGAA
>KV908351.1:598677-601177 GCA_002005505.1 Botryococcus braunii
GCTACTCCCCTCCCTCGCTGCTCCCCTCCCTCACTAATCCAATCCCTCCCTCCCTCACTACTCCCCTCCCTCGCTGCTCCCCTCCCTCGCTACTCCCCTCCCTCGCTGCTCCCCTCCCTCACTAATCCAATCCCTCCCTCCCTCACTACTCCCCTCCTTCAGTAGTCCCCTCCCTTGCCGGGGCCCTCTTCTTTGCCAGCCCTTGAGTGAGGCACTTTTTTGCTTGTGATCATCCAATCCGGCATTTTCCTGCTTGCTCAGGACGGCCTGCGACCCAGTGTGTGTGTGTGTGTGTGTGTGTGTGTGTGTGTGTGTGTGTGCGTGCGCGCGCGCGTGTGTGTGTGTGTGTGTGTGTGTGTGTGCGCGCGCGCGTATGCGTGTGTGCGTGTGTGTGTGTGTGTGTGTGTGTGCGCGCGCGCGCGCGTGTGTGTGTGTGTGTGTGTGTGTGTGTGTGTGCGTATGCGTGTGTGCGTGTGTGTGTGTGTGTGTGTGCCTGTGTGCGTGCGCACTCGCGTGAAAAGGGAACTGCCATGTGTGCCTGTGCGCGCGCGCGCGCGCGCGCGTGTGTGTGTGTGTGTGTGTGTGTGTGTGTGTGTGTGTGTGTGTGTGTGTGTGTGTGTGTGTGTGTGTGTGTGTGTGCACGCGCACAAAAAGGGAACAAGGACAGATGTGGTGATTGAGAGGTATGGCAGTGCATCTGATGGTCCTAAGCTGCTTAAGAAGTTCGGCAGTGCCTCGGATGCTGCTTAAGAATGATGGCAGTGCATTGGTTGCCTCCGACTGGGCTGACTTGCCAATTGGGCACTGCATTGGATAAGCCCAACTGTGCCGATAGGTAAGGCAGAGGAGGATTTAGAGGTAAGGTAGAGGAGTATTTAGAGGTGAGGCGGAGGAGGGTTTAGAGGTAAGGCATGAGGAGGGTTTAAAGGTAAGCCGGAAGAGGGTTAGAGGTAAGGCGGAAGAGGGTTTAGAGGTGAGGCGGAGGAGGGTTTAGAGGTAAGGCATGAGGAGGGTTTAAAGTTAAGGCGGAAGAGGGTTGGAGGTAAGGCGGAAGAGGGTTTAGAGGTGAGGCGGAGGAGGGTTTAGAGGTAAGGCATGAGGAGGGTTTAAAGTTAAGGCAGAAGAGGGTTAGAGGTAAGGCGGAAGAGGGTTTAGAGGTGAGGCGGAGGAGGGTTTAGAGGTAAGGCATGAGGAGGGTTTAAAGTTAAGGCAGAAGAGGGTTAGAGGTAAGGCGGAAGAGGGTTTAGAGGTGAGGCGGATGAGGGTTTAGAGGTAAGGCATGAGGAGGGTTTAAAGTTAAGGCAGAAGAGGGTTAGAGGTAAGGCGGAAGAGGGTTTAGAGGTGAGGCGGAGGAGGGTTTAGAGGTAATGCATGAGGAGGGTTTAAAGTTAAGGCAGAAGAGGGTTAGAGGTATGGCGGAAGAGGGTTTAGAGGTGAGGCGGAGGAGGTTTTAGAGGTAAGGCAGCTGCATTGAATGGTCACAAGTGAGCTGACTGGGAGGTACGGCAGCGCGTGTGCGGCTTCCAACTCCACTCTGTCCCGCTCAGATGTTTGGTGCGAGAGCGAGACGCACTCCGATAGAACCGTTTTCTTACACTTTCCCTCTCTCTCTCTCTCTCTCTCTCTCTCTCTCTCTCTCTCTCTCTCTCTCTCTCTCTCTCTCTCTCTCTCTCTCTCTCTCTCTCTCTCTCTCTCTCTCTCTCTCTTAACTGTTTGTTACACCCTGCGGGCGTCGGGCACGCGAACCCCTTCCAGAAGAACCTGCATGTGGCGGGTCATCCGCACTTTGCCCTTCTCTTGTCCAACCTGGCAAGCACGCGAGGCCGGGCTGGGGCAAAACAAGGCGCTCGTGGAGGATGCGATCTCTCTTCATGGAGATGAAATAATCGGGTGTTTCTAATGAAAAAACAGATTCCAGCTTCAAAGGTACATCGTTTAACCAAAGCCACTCCGAGGGCTGGTCTGACCCCTTACGATGTAAAAGGTACATTGTACAACCAAATCGATGTACTGTTGGAGCGCAGGCGTACTATGAGCGGTTTGCGGGAGGGCTCCGCGTCGCATCGCAGCCTGATGCTCGGCAGGCCATAGCGCTGGTGAGGGCAGCGGCAAGGCACGCAGGCGGAGACAGGGCGCGGAAGCTGCTGGACGCACACGCCCGCAACGTGGCCCTCAGCGGGAGCCGCGGTTCCTGGGTACCGCTCATCGGGCGGGACACCGTCAAGGCCGTCTCGCTGGAGTTTCCCGTACCGCAAGTCCATCACCTCGCCCAGCAGGCACACCCCCCTCCCCCCCCTTCTCTCTCTCTCTCTCTCTCTCTCTCTCTCTCTCTCTCTCTCTCTCTCTCTCTCTCTCTCTCTCTCTCTCTCTCTCTCTCTCTCTCTCTCTCTCTCTCTCTCTCGGGTGCGCGGACCTCCCTCTCCATCTCTTAACTCCTCTCCCAAATCCTCAATTTCCCCAGCCTTTCAACTTCCATCTCTCTTTTCTCTTGTGCCGTACC
>KV908351.1:611177-618677 GCA_002005505.1 Botryococcus braunii
CTCTCTCTCTCTCTCTCTCTCTCTCTCTCTCTCTCTATCTCTCTCTCTCTCTCTCTCTCTCTCTCTCTCTCTCTCTCACACACACACACACACACACACACACACACACACACACACACACACACACACACACACACACACACACGCACGCACGCACGCACGCACACACGCACGCATGCAGACACACACACACATACACACACACACACACACACAAACCCCCCACCCCTTCACACACACACCCCGTCCCCGTCCCACTTCCCCCCCCCCCCCTTGCCCAAGAAGAGCCTTTCACCCTCCACCCCAAAAGACCACAAGAAGTGGGGTTGGGGAGGCTTCCAAAAAAATGGGAAAAGAAGGGAAAGATATAGAATGTAAAATAAACGGAAAAAAGGGTAAATGTCATGGCCAGCTTCGAGCTTCCGACTGGGAAGGGGCACGTGGGAAGGCTCAGAAGCGGCATGTGAGGAGGAGGGGAAGCTGGAGTACTCCCCAACAGGGCCTGTACCGCCGCCACCCAGCAGTACAACAGCGCCAGCGCCGCTGTACTCGATCCCGCGGCCCCCCCCACAGATCATGGTCCCCTGGGAGTCCGCGGAAGACCTTGTCCTGGCGGGCGCGGTCCACCGGGAGACCCTCCCTCCCGAGGAGGCCCATCATCCTCCCTCACAGGTGCCCCCTTAAGCTCGGCGTGTCTGCCCTTCCGATGTTCAAGCCCTTAAAACAGTCCAGTTCCAGATTTGGCTGGTACCAAATTTTTGTGGGGGCTTAGGATCTTTCTTTGTGGAAGCTAGTGGGCTTGGTTCAGACCTGGCTCATTTCCTGCAGATGAAATGGGTTGGGAGTTTGATATTGGAATGTGAAGAATGTGGTAGGATATGGTGGGTGAATCCTGACCGGAGGAAGAGGTTTTAATGCGCCTGCAGAAGAAAGGGGGGGGGGTGGCTGGGGTTGGAGGGAGTGATAAATACACACGCAGGGTCGCACTCCTACACCATGAAGAATCCGCTGCCCCCCCCCCTTCTCTCTCTCTCTCTCTCTCTCTCTCTCTCACACACACACACACACACACACATATACCCCCACACCCACAGACACAAACACACACTTACACTCTCACACACATACACAGTGAAAGAGAGGGGGAAAGGGGAGGGGGAGAGAGAGAGAGACAGAGAGAGAGAGAGAGAGAGAGAGAGAGAGAGATAGAGAGAGAGAGGGGGGGGAGGGGGAGAGGGAGAGGGAGAGCGTGCGCTCCAGCGAGAGGTTGTGTGCGGTGGAGGGCGGGAAGCGCAGAGAGTGGTTGGGCTGAGGGGATTTTTTGAACTCTTGGGGGGGACAGTTGCCAGTACCGGGGCCGCCGCCACCACCTGTACTGCCACAAGCGCAGGGTGTACCGCCACTGTCTTCTACAGCGGGAGCCTCCCTGGAGGCTGCGACGAGGCCGGTTCAAATCTCGGACGCTGTCTGGCAACGTATTTCGGAAGCCTTGCATTGTGGGGCAACGACCTCCAGCCTTCCCATAGCTTCCCAAATTCTACAGGTCCCTCCTCCGACCCCTGCAAAACACCTCCTCCAAACCCTACAGAACCTGCTTCTAAAGCCTGTAAAACCCTCCTCCAAACCCCACAAAACCTTCGTCTGAGGCCCTTGCGGGCTTGAGGCCTGATGGCAATTTTATTCACGGAGAGAAGCTCAGAGCCCTGAAAACCCTAGAGGGGCCCTCCTCCAAACCCTGTGTGCTCCCTGCCTCCCTCCCTGTCTCCCTCCCTCCCTCCCTCCCCCCCTCTCCATCCACCCCCTCCCTCCCTCCCTCCGCCCCTCCCTCCCTCCCCCTCCCTGGTACATATGTGTACAAGCAGATATTGCATATTTGGCTGTACAGATTCATATAAAAATGTGTGGGAAGGGCGAATAGGGTGTAAGAAGGGCGGATGGGGTGTGAGATGGGCCGATGTAGGGGTGAGAAGGGCTGACTGGAGTAGTCAAAGAAGCTGATGGGGTCGTGAAAGGGAATAATGGTGTGTGGGATGCAGTCGAAGAAGAGGAGCCCGGAGCAGTGCAAGAAGAGGTACGCGCAACTGGTGAGGGCCCGGCGGGGCGCTGTGGCTCAATCAGCAACCGATGGGCCCGACTGGGACCACTTCTCCCACAAGCTCTACCAGCTCCTCCAGGACCACTCCCTGAAGACTGAGGTGCTCTCTCCTATGGCCCCCCCCTCCCCTCCGCTCCCTCTCCCGTCCTCTCTTCGCAACTCACGCCTCTCTCCCCCTCTGTCTGTCTGTTGGATTGTCTGTCAAGTCTTCTGTATTTCCGCCTGTGTGTGTGTGTGTGTGTGTGTGTGTGTGTGTGTGTGTGTGTGTGTGTGCGTGTGTGTGTGTGTGTGTGTGAGAGTGTGTGTGTGTGTGTGTGTGTGAAAGAGAGAGAGAGAGAGAGAGAGAGAGAGAGAGAGAGAGAGAGAGAGAGAGAGAGAGAGAGAGAGAGAGAGAGAGAGAGAGAGAGAGAGAGAGAGAGAGAGAGAGAGAGAGAGAGAGAGAGAGAGAGAGAGACTGGGAGGCAAATAAGAGGGACAGACAGACAGACAGATAGGGGTAGGCTTCCGGGAGGCGGGCGGGCCTACAGCCAGCGCGTGTCCCCGAACCCCAAACCTTGGGCTCCATGCCCAGTGACATGCCCAGTCACATGCCAAGTCACATGCCCAGTCACATGCCTAGTCACATGCCAAGTTACATGCCGAGTCACATGCGCAGTCACATGCCAAGTCACATGCCAAGGCACACACCAAGCCACAGGCCAAGCCACATGCCAAGTCGCACGCCCAGTCGCATGCCCAGTCACATGGCAAGTCACATGCCAAGGCACATGCCCTGTCAAGTGTGGTGAGTGGGGTAGGCGGGGCGGGAGGGCAGGTGGTGACAAGACTGATATCGGAGGCGGGCACTCGGATGGTGGAGGCGCAGCCCATCACACCCACAGAGCACGGCTTCCTGCAGACGCTGTTGCAGGAGCTGCAGCGCATCGAAGTCGTGTATTCCAGCCCCGCCACCGTGGCTGCCAACGGGGTGCTTGAAGGTGGCCGCCCCTCCCTTCCCATGGAGGCCTTCGTGGCCGTTTTCGACTTTTTGGACCTTTGGATTCTTTGAATTCTGATTGTTTTGGATGTTTACTCTGTCGGATGGGATTGAAAACTGTTTTGGATGTTTGATGTGTAGGACGGTTTCGAATGGTTCAGATGGTTGCCAGATGGCTTTAATGTTTTGAATTTTTTGAATGTGTTGGATGTGTCTGAATGTCTTTAAACGCATTGATGGTCTCCATGTTTTGGATGTTCCTGAATGGTTTGGATGGTATGGATGTTTTGTGTGTTTTGGATGTGTTGCTTTGTTTTGAATGTCTTGAACGGTTTGCATGTTTGTGACTTTTTGAATGTTTTGAATGCATTGTACAATATTGGATGTTGTGAATGGTTTGGGTTTTTTGGATGGTTTTGGATGCTGACCAGGCAGCAGTGGGCCGTGTTGGTGCAACATGAGGCTGCTTTTCCTCTTTGGGTGCAACTGTGCCCGTTTTCTATTTATGTTTCTTGTCGAATGCCAAAGCAGGGTACAAAGTGTGGTACCGTGTGTGCCACATGGAAAGGGATGGCGATGAGGAGAAAAGAAGTGTGTGTAGCAGTGTGCTGTACAGTGCATGGCATACGGTAAAGGATGATGACAACAGAAATGAAATGCAACTGAAATTACAACTGAGATGCAAAAGAAATGAAACGAATTGCAATAGGTACAGTGTGTTGTACAATGTGTGGCGTATGGAAAAGGTCGACAAAGAGGAACAGGAAAAAGGCGTGTGGTACAACGTGCGGTACATTTCGACGCATGCAGTAAAGGATGCCGAGGGAGAAAAAGCAATTTTGTGGTACAGTTTGCAGTACAGGGCGTGCCGTATGGAAAAGGAAGACAAAACTTGAAATGTGTCACACCTTTTTTCTAAGCGCAAATATTGAATGTGTCGTTCAACATGCCTTACAACATGCGGTACAATTTGGGCGGTACAGGAGAGGACGCAAAGGATGTGGTGGTGAACGGAGAGGAGGCGAAGGGGATTCTGGACATGGTGGCCCGCAGCAACGGCTCCTACTCACGCAGCATCCTCCGCCAGCTGTACCCCCTCCTGGACGCCCTCCTCGCGGGCGGCGTTGCCGTGCGCCCCCCTCCCTCTTGCCGGCGTGCGTGCATATGTGTGTGTCTGTGTGTGTGTGTGTATGTGTGTGTGTGTGTGTGTGTGTGTGTGTGTGTGTGTGTGCGTGTGTGTGTGTGTGTGCGTGCGTGTGTGTGCGTGCATATGTGTGTGTGCGCTTTTGCGCGTATATGTGTGTGTGAGTGTGTGTGTGTGTGTGTGTGTGTGTGTGTGTGTGTGTGTGTGTGTGTGTGTGTGTGTGTGTGTGTGTGTGGGGGTCGCCAAGGAGGGAGGGAGGGGAGAGGGGGAGAGAATGTGAGCGGAGGGGAGGGGATGGGAGTGGAGGGGTGGGGAGGGGAGAGGGAGTGAGTTAGGGATATCCCCATACATATGTGTTCCCCGCCAGACGCACGGATTTGACGGAAGGGGGGGGGGAGGACAGGAAGGCAGAATGTGACTTGGGAGTGGGGATGCAGGCGGGGCATGCCAAGATGTTGCAGCTCCTGCAAGAGCCTGCGCCGCCCCCTGTACCGCATGTACAAACTGTACTGCCAGCGGCAATTCCCCGGCCCGTCGGGGTGGGGCCCCAGCAGTACCCCCAGCAGTATTTCAACCAGATGCCCTCGTACCCGGTCCCGAGCGGGCCCATCGCGGGACCTGGACCCGCGTGGCCCGCTTCCGGGGGCCCGCAGGGCCTTTCGGCAGCGTCCCCGCATGGGGCCCCACAGGGGTACCGGCCCGTGGGTTCCCCCAGTGTCCCCCAGTCCCAAATGCCCAGCTACCCATCGCCGGTCCCCCAGCAGCAAGGAGCCCCTGGCGGAGCGGCTGTCCCTGTCGTGGCACCGCAAGGGCTCCCTCCACCGCAGCAGTACAGTCTCCTGCAGCCCCCTGCAGCCATGGCCCCTCCTCATGTTGCGGGAGCCCCTAGTGCACCAAGTGGTGGTCTCCCTGCATCAGCAGTACATCCTTCTGGGTCAGCGGTGTACCATCCTCCTGGTTCAGCAGGACATCCTCCAGGTCCAGCAGTACATGCCTCCGGATCAGCAGTACATCCTGGGGGACCGGCCCTCCAGCAAGGCGGGCTTGGAGCTGGCATGGTAAGCCCCTCGTGGGGACCGAGATGAATATGATGTTGATGCGGTCCTGGGGTTCTAGTGCCCAACCTTTGCATCTCGGTTGGGAGGGGGGTGCTGGGTGGGTAGTAGCTCGGGGAGGGAGAGGAGGATGCTAGGAGGGGAAGTTGGAGGGAGGGGGAGAGGGGGCGAGGGATGGAGAGAGGGGGATAGAGGAGGGCCGTGACAGCCCATGTGTGTGTGTGGTGTGTGTGTGTGTGTGTGTGTGTGTGTGTTAGTGTCTGTGTGTGTGTGTGTGTGTGTAAGAGTCTGTGTGTGTGTGTGTGGGGGGGGGTGTTGGTGGTTGGGTGGCGAGTGACAGAGGGGGGAGAGAGGGGCGGGGGTTTAGGCTTGGGCATGTCCTTGTTGGTGTTAAGATATGTGGACGTTGTTGGTTTGAAATCATGTGGACATGGGGACTGTGGGGGTGTCTTTGCGGGTGTAAAGACAAAGTGTGTTGGTGGGGGCAGGTGGGGCAGCCCCCCATGCAACAGGCGGTACAGGGATCTATGCAAGCAGTACCACCAGCCGGTTCCCAGTCGGTACAGCAGCCAACACTGCAAGCGGTACAACCACATATGTACCAGGCAGTACAAGCTCTGGGCCATCATGTGGGGCAAGCACCTGCCCAGCAGCAGATGCAACAGCTGAGCCATCAGATGGTACAACCGGCTGGCCATCAGGTGGTACAGGGGGCCAGTATTCAGGCAGTACAGCCATCCAGTCAGCAGGCGGTATGGTCCCCTGCCCAGGTGCCCGGAATGCAACCCCAGCAAGTGGGACCGCACTTCCAGACAGGCATGGCAGGCTATAATGTATCGCAACACTATGGCAGTACAGTCATGACTGTATCGGCGGCAGAAGGGCAGCCCCAGGTGGCGGGACAGAACTTCCAGACAAGAATGGAGCGTGGTGTACAGCAAAACTATGGCGGTACGGCCGCGACGGCACCGACACCCGACGGGCAGGCCCGGCAGGCGGTACAGTACTACCCGACAAGCATGGCGGACTACGGTGTACCACAAAGCTTTGGCAATTTGGCGCCGATCGAGCTCCAACAGTGCAGACCTGCACAGTTCCCGCAAGGTGCCCCACTGGGACCATCCTTGCCTAATTTGGCAACTTCGACGCCACTTGTACCGCCTAATCTGTCACCAACTGTATCGCCTGGAGCCCTTGCCGGTGAGCAGCCTGCCATGTGCATCCATCGCAGTCTGTACCGCTGTCCAGTGTGTATTTCCTTGTGAAGGACATAGGGGAAGTGAAGAGGAAAAAGGAGGAGAAATTAAGGGAAATGGAGAGGGCAAAAAGGAACCTGGATTCATTTGGGTGTCCCCCAGTGACCTTGCTTGTTTTCTTACATGTGACTCAACAAGCCACGCCCCCCTCCTGCATCCTGGTTTGTGTTCCACTGTTTCGATTTGTGTGTGTGTGTGGGGGGGGGGGGGGTGTGGGTTTGTGTGTGTGTGTGTGTGTGTGTGTGTGTGTGTGTGTGTGTGTGTGCGTGTGTGCATGCGTGCATGCGCGCGCGCGCGTGTGTGTGTGTGTGTGTGTGTGTGTGTGTGTCCGGTTTTGTTTTTCCCTCTTTCGTTCTTTGTTTTGCTTTGTGTCGTGTGTTGCTGTCGTGTGTTATGTAATTTATTGTCATTCTGGTGGTTTTGGCTCAGTGTCCTTGTCCAGTTCAACATGGAGGACATGTTTTGGTGTTGGGATGTCATTGTTTGTCTCCCCCCAACCCCCCCCCAAAAAAGATAAAAAGGGGAAAATAAAATGTAAAAAGGGACAAAAAGTAAAGAAAGAAATAGAAGAATATACATTAAATTCTTTGATGCGCATGCCATCCCGGGGGTTTGGAAGGGGTGGAGGGAGTACTGGAAGGGGTTGGAGGGAGTGTTGGAAAGGGGCAGATGGGGTGTGGGAGGGGGGCGAGGGGGAGTTGCTGCTGCCCAGGGGATTACTATACATGGAAATCACTTGTGTTTTGGGTGTCACGCTCCGTCACATCTTGCGAAGTTTGGACCTGGACCTGTGGGAGGGTGTGTGGGCAAACTTGCCAGCGGGGTGCTCACATGGGCTCGCATGGGTGTCCTGAACAGGCAACGCTGTTGGAGGAAGTCCGACCGCCTCCCAAGGCCAAGCCAGCAGCGAAGAAAAGGTGAAGTACTTCCTGGCGCAGGTGCGCGGCCCCAGGTCTGATAAAGTTGTGGGGGGG
>KV908351.1:623677-698677 GCA_002005505.1 Botryococcus braunii
ACAGTCGCTTAATTCAGGCTGTACATGTACACATGTGCGCCACACTGTCCTATATAGTCGCCTGTAAACCTACACCGTACTTGTCGCTCTCTTATATATGCTTACGTATACGTAGGGGTACACCTATCGGACAAGGTCAGTCAGTTGTAATTGTACCTGTACATACACTCAAGAGTGTAACAGTGTGACTGCAGTCAGACTACAACACTGAGTGCACACGTGTACGTGCTTGTACAATCATAAATGAACATATCTTTAACTATGTACCTAACGTTACGCCTGGTTTCGCTGTCTCTAGGGACCTCAGCCATGGCCAGGTCTTACTTTACTTGCAATGTTTCGCTCGAGTATACAGCTGTCGAACAGTGGCATGTATGTTATATAACCCGCCAGCTAAACACATACGTATATACGTTATATATACGTTTAGCTGGCGTGTTATGCCACTAGTGCTGCTCGACAGTATGTGTGTTGGAGAAGTCACATGCACACGAATGCACACACACACACACACACACACACACACACACACACACACACACACACACACACACACACACACATGTACACATGTACACACACACATGTACACACACACACACACACACACACACACACACACACACACACACACACACACACACACATCGACAAAGAGTTTGCCGAGCAGCATATGCAGTGTGCCGTTCGCCAAACTCTAGTGGTAGCTGCATCTGATCGCAGTTTGCAAATTGAGATCAACACTTGCTTCCTGCAGCAGCTTGCCTCCCTAGACCTCATCTGCTTGCATAATATTAATTGAGGTCACGGTTCCTATTAATTGAGGTCACGGTTCAATAGTTAATCATAATATTAATTGAGGTCACGGTTCAATAGTTAATTATAAAATTTTAATTGAGGTCACGGTTCACGAGCTAGAGGTTGCGCAGACATGTATATACTATGCTGCGGCGTCTACATGGTGATCTGCTAATATGGACGTACGTGCATCTACGGACGTACGTGCGTGCACCTAACCGTGACGGACGTGTGTTGAGTTGTGAACATACATTATAGAATGCCTTGTGCTTTAGGTGATCTTCAAATGTACATTATTAGGATACGGGTCCACTATCCACATAAGGTACCTCAAGACACGTTCGCATGAGGTCTATTTCGAACATAAGGTACAATCTGATCTAGATTACGCGTTAGTGTGAAAGGACTATTAAAGCTGCGATCACCGCATAGTCGAGCAACTGGTTTGGAAAGATACTGGGCACATAAGGATGCCAGTCTTGTTCATGCAGTTGCATGTGTCTAAAGAGCAGACAGTCGTCAAGGACTGTAGCTGGAGAGGCACGAACTTACGACCTGTCTGCTTGCTTACAGGTGCGGTGACGCAGGGTGTGTATTGGTAATGTGTTCATGTTTGATTGCTTGTTTGGAAGTGAACCATCTTAGTGTACAATCAAGTCTCCCAAACAGCTAAGGGACGGAGTCTTGATTGAGTATAGGAAGGTACTTGCTTTCAGCCGTCCGGAGCTTATCCGTGTGTAGATGCTCATTGACAGATCAACGTGTAACGGAACTGGTTTGGAAAGATACTAGGCACATAAGGATGCCAGTCTTGTTCATGCAGTTGCATGTGTCTAAAGAGCAGACAGTCGTCAAGGACTGTAGCTGGAGAGGCACGAACTTACGACCTGTCTGCTTGCTTACAGGATACGCCACTGCCCATAACCTTTTTACAGGTTATGGGCCCACCCAACTCTGGGTGCTGAGGACAAGCCGATATGTGGTTCTTGGGCAAGGCAGTGGTGGCCAGCGGACACTACACAAGTCTACGCCAGTCCCACAGGGAGCGACAGCCCCGCAGTTTTGTACCCCGCCTTCATGTCGCAGTACGTGCTTCAGAATCCATTCGAATGGATTCTGAAATGCCAAGAAATCTTGGCAGTTTCATCCGCAAGGGGAGCTGGTGAAATCCCGGTTGGAAAGGGACAAGGCGGAAGGCCACCTTGGGGTGGAGGAGTGAAATTTTGAGTGCATATGGGAGGTTGTGTATGATTTTGGTCCTGAAGTTGTGAGTGTGTGGCTCAATGAGTTGAGAGAGGAAGTGATGCTCCTGTGTTACAGTAAGTGAAGTGGTTGAGAGGTGAACCAATAGAAAGGCTTCTTTTAAAGTCTGTCACACACTTAACGCTGGAGATCAAGGGGGTCAGATTTACAAAAGTAGTAATGAATGACCTCTACCCACTGACAGCACGTGTGATACTCAGCAGGAAGAAGTGGGTGGACCCTAGGGAGCCCCCACCCAGGTATTGGTAGACACCATGAGCAACAGTACAGGTACTGCAGCATGTGGATGGGCCTACATATGTGTTGTATGTGTATGCGTGTGTAAAGATGTCCATGAGCTAGGGCTTGAAAGACATTGATTGTGTGTGTAGACACAGCCAGGAGTTGGTGCAATATGGTGGTAAGGGACTTTTGGTTCCCCAGTCCACTGAGCACATTCTTATTGTGGTTTGCGCTGCTACTCGCTGATGGCTAGTCCCTAATGTTGAGGGTGAGAAAGGCTGATCAGGTGTCGCGTTCGGACTCGCTGATGGCTAGTCCCTAATGTTGAGGGTGAGACAGGCTGATCAGGTGTCGCGTTCGGACTCGCTGATGGCTTGCCCCTAATGTTGAGGGTGAGAAATGCTAAATCGGGAGTCGTGTGCCTCATTGAACTGTCGTGCAGTTGCGGAGTCAAGACCTCTTATCGGAACTGCTGTGTAATCAATGTCATGACTTGTCTTATGTGCCTGGCATTACTTCCATGTTTTCCAGAGTGTGAAACTAGACATTGACTGGTTGTGTCTGGTCAATGATGTGTAGTCAATGCGATGTGTGGCTGATGTTGTGTGGCCAACGCGGTTTTCAAAGTTTGAGTGGTCCTACATAGGGTCATAAATGGGTCCAGTGTGGCTTGTGAGACCTCTCTATGTGTGTCTGTGTATGTGGTGTTGTGAAAATCCCTAAGAAAGGTATTTTGACTTGGTGTTGAAAGTTTTTGGCTGACCAGGAGTGAGTTGTGGGTACCAGAAGGTTACAATTTTATCGTTGCGCAATGCATGCGCTTCACGCCCTGACCTACAATCTGGCATGGACCATGGGGTAATTGACCCAGAACGTTTAAGGGGATATACATGAATGACCTGGTGTTGAAAGTTTTTGGGCTGACCAGGAGTGAGTTCTGGGTACCAGAAGATTACAATTTTATCGTTGCGCAATGCATGCGCTTCACGCCCTTACCTACCCTCTGGCATGGACCATAGGGTAATTGACCCAGAATGTTTAAGGTGATATACATGAATGACCTGGTGTTGAAAGTTTTTGGGCTGACCAGGAGTGAGTTGTGGGTACCAGAAAGATTACAATTTTATCGTTGCGCAATGCATGCGCTTCACGCCCTGACCTACTGTCTGGCATGGACCATAGGGTAATTGACCCAGAAAGTTTAAGGTGATATACATGAATGACTCTAGGAATGCAAAGAGGTGCAGTTGGGGGAGAAATAGCTGCAAGTTAGTCTTAATCCATGGTGCGGGCTACACAATGGATATGAGTGTTAGATGGGCCAAATTATGAACACCAAAAAATTGCTAACATGTAAAGCTAATTCTGATATGACATGGAAAAGAATTGGTTTCTGAGGACACTGAATTAATTTGAAGAGTTTTGGGTTAATCTGTGACATAATGTGTGGTCAGGGGAAGCTCATCAGTTATCGTTGCGCGCGTGCGCGCGTTGCGCTTTTCGCGCATTTGGATGTTGAGTAGCCTGATGTCTAGTAGTGATGATGAAAAGGATCTACTGTGCTGAACATGAGGTTACTGATAGGTAACTGTGATGACCTTAGCTCCTCCAGCTGAGGATGGTGATATTTGACCCAACACACGTAAGCGTTGGTGACTTTGTAAGTCATGTGTATTGTTGCAGCAACGCCCTTAGAGATTGATCATAGTACTGATGGTGTATAGATAAGACTTCTTTTAAGGGTTATGTGTATAAATAGGGTAGAGGTGAGCTACCATCATTGTGACCAATACGAGTCAGCTTTGGGTGGTAGAATTGTCAGTTACAGACAATTCAATCCTAAGGCCTTGATGCATCGGTGCACCCTCACGTTAGAAAGCTAGACCGGGATAGCCGTTAAAATCAATGAAAGCTAGAGAGAGTTCTTAGAGATAGCCACAGAGCCAAGTTTGGTAGTTGTGGCCATATGTGAGAAATCTTGAAAAATTCCAGATGAAAGTTGTTGATATCCAGACTCTAAGTTATATAACATGAAACATAGTTGTTAGATGCGTTTTTGGGTGCACGTCGCTTGTAACGGTGTCTGTTTAGTCTTGATGCTTCAAATCCTTAACCAAATACAAGTATAGAGGTTGGAGAAATATAAGTTGATTGACGGACCGTGAAACATGTAATAGCACTTCCAGGGGAAGCAATGTGAGTTAGTGCAAGACAACTTGAAAGTACTCAAGCAGTAAGTCCTGGGTCATGTTGGTTGTGCAAGTATTGGCCTCCATATGGTGATAGAAAGGGAACTCACACAGGAAATCACGGTCGCAACTAGTGTCGATGTTGCGCCGCGGACAAAAGGGTCAGATGAAATGTATGGGGGGCTTTGAAAGTGAGGGGATGGATTTTGAGTTTACATGTATGTTTAGCTGTCATGATCATCATGACGGGTACGTATTAAATTCATGTCGTCATTTGAACCCGTCGAGGAGACTAGTGTTCAATTGTTGTCAGAGGTATTACTACGGTATACATGAGTGGTGTCTGTGGACTTAGAATAGCGTTGCAAAACGTTGGAAAGGGTGTGTGTGAGGATGGTCGTGAAGTTGATACTCCAATGTTCATGGACTTTGTGGCTAGCAGCATGCTCGAGTCCAAGGATGTGGAGTCAGTAGGGTCAGGCACTCCTGGCCATCGGTATTGTGAGCTTAAAGGGTCACTGCGGTACATTGCCAACACCACCAGATCTGACATTGCATAGGCAGTTGGTGTGTTGCCAAGGTACAGAATGAGCCCTACCACTTCGCACTGGAGTGAAGCCATTCGAGTGCTGAAGTATCTTAGGGACACCCGAGAGTTAGATTTAACTCTTGGAGGGAAGGTACGCGAGCGTGAAGGCTTTGTGGATGCCACTATGCTAGGGAGGCCATAGGAAAGGGGCTGGCAGATATCACCTATGTGGAATCTGCTCATTATGTGGCTGACGTATGACCAAACCACTTAACCAGTCCGTGGTGTTAGTCATAGGGATTCACTAGGACTGAGAAGATACACATAAAGCATGCAGGCAAGGGGAAGTGTTGAGTTGTGAACATACATTATAGAATGCCTTGTGCTTTAGGTGATCTTCAAATGTACATTATTAGGATACGTATCCTAATAATATACGGGTCCACTATCCACATAAGGTACCTCAAGACACGTTCGCATGAGGTCTATTTCGAACATAAGGTACAATCTGATCTAGATTACGCGTTAGTGTGAAAGGACTATTAAAGCTGCGATCACCGCATAGTCGAGCAACTGGTTTGGAAAGATACTGGGCACATAAGGATGCCAGTCTTGTTCATGCAGTTGCATGTGTCTAAAGAGCAGACAGTCGTCAAGGACTGTAGCTGGAGAGGCACGAACTTACGACCTGTCTGCTTGCTTACAGGTGCGGTGACGCAGGGTGTGTATTGGTAATGTGTTCATGTTTGATTGCTTGTTTGGAAGTGAACCATCTTAGTGTACAATCAAGTCTCCCAAACAGCTAAGGGACGGAGTCTTGATTGAGTATAGGAAGGTACTTGCTTTCAGCCGTCCGGAGCTTATCCGTGTGTAGATGCTCATTGACAGATCAACGTGTAACGGAACTGGTTTGGAAAGATACTAGGCACATAAGGATGCCAGTCTTGTTCATGCAGTTGCATGTGTCTAAAGAGCAGACAGTCGTCAAGGACTGTAGCTGGAGAGGCACGAACTTACGACCTGTCTGCTTGCTTACAGGATACGCCACTGCCCATAACCTTTTTACAACGTGCACGTGGTCAGCACATGACTCTGTGGTCGTCAGCACATCAGCATGCATGCAGACGCGGCAGCATAGTAGTAGTTGAACGGTTGGCAGTGATAGAACTTAACACCTGCATTTGTTTATAATAAACTGCGCCTGATAGAACTTAACGCCTGCAATAAACTTAATTATATTGCTTAAGAACACCCTTGTTGTGTTTGTGACGACGGCCTTGAGGCGTTAATGTGCCGATTCGTACGTACGGCAGCGCTCTCTTGAGAGATATCCAGCCTATAGGGTAGCTAGATAGGTAGCCTATAGTCTAGCTAGATCCTCACCCAGGCTAGATCCTCACCCAGGCTAGATCCTTACCCAGGCTAGATCCTCACCCAGCCTAGATCCTCACCCAGGCTAGATCCTCACCCAGGCTAGATCCTCACCCAGGCTAGATCCTCACCCAGCCTAGATCCTCACCCAGCCTAGATCCTCACGCAGCCTAGATCCTCACCCAGCCTAGATCCTCACGCAGCCTAGATCCTCACCCAGCCTAGATCCTCACGCAGCCTAGATCCTCACCCAGCCTAGATCCGAGAACAACAGGCTGCCCCTACTTGTGCCGCTCTCGCAGCCTCCTTGGCATAGGAGTCCTTGCCCATAAATGACCTGTTAACATTAATTACTGTTAACAATAACAATAACAATAACGTTATAGGTTTTGATAAAGACGTTGTTTCTGACGTGCTTCATTTGGCCTTGCTAAAGCGCCGGAAGCTTCTGGATCATTTGTGAGCCATCATGCACGCATACACGCGTATACATATTTGCGCAGCAGTCTGCTCACCAACAACTCTTCCTGTGCTACTGGCACAGGAAGATTTGGTGCACACACGCGGAGCGGAAGGCGACCTAGCGGAGGTCGCCGGGCCCCTAGGGGCCGCCGGCCCTGCGGGACTCCCGCCGCTGGAGCCTATTTATAGGACACCGGTGAAGTACGTCTTCGGATGTGCCCAAAGCTTGCATGCAGCTTCGTGCAGGAATCTTGGGAAAACGCCATTCTGTGTTCTATTTCATTTGTGTTGGCAATTAAATAAATAGATTTGTTTGATTCCTTACTTCACCACCTTTCCGTGCCAAGAAAAGGATACCCCCAGCAATCGGAAACGACTGAAGAAAGGCGAGGTCGGTCCGCGAGGGATCTGACAGAAATCTGATGCATCTTGTATGAAAGAATGTTTTAAAGTAGTAATTATGGCTTTAAGTCATGAAGGTCTTTGATTTGGCATTGCTTGCGGTGTTCTCTGACATGTCCACCCTGTTCGGAAGCGGCCCACACATTGATACGGCTTAGAAGATCGTGTGGCCTGTATTTGCTCTAAGAAAGCACGTCTTTATGACATTCGGTGGTGATGGGTTTCCGAAAATGGTGCCCGTGCCTTGTAAACGAAGATTGCATGCTCGAAGAAATACGCCAAGGGCCATCGGGTTTTTACAATTTACCACATCAAATAACGCTAAAACGTTCATATCGAAATATGTGGAGCGTATATTCCTGACTCGGAATCGAGCATACGGGTGTTTCTTGCACAGGTGGGGTCCATAAAGATCTCCGGCTCCATGCCGCCGACGTAATTCACACGAGACAGCAAAGTAACGCAAAGGGCTCTGCCCAAAGGGGCAAGGCCTGAGTACCACCCATGACGTCTGCAAGAGGGCAGGAGGAGCTTCACAGATTCGGAAGGCTGACATGCTCAGCTGCATCAGCACTCATCATCACTCTTCTTCTACCATTACTGCCCTCACCAGCCCTCTGTAACCCTGCAGAAATGCCTGCAAGTGCACCTGAGCTATCCACATCTTGGGCAGCAGCCAGCGCCGCCGCTCCAGACACCGAGCCAACTGAGGGACTGACCACCTCCTTCAAGGCGGTACACCGCCTCCCAACTTCCGGACCTGCAGAGGCCGAGGCACTGGACACAGAGGTCTTCCTCGGAGCAGAAACCCTAAAGGGCCGTCCCTACGTCCACGCCGCAGCCCCTTTCCATGCAAACCCTTCAGACAAAAAGGATTCCGCAAGCGGTCATCGCAGCTCGGCTCCCGTAGGCGCCAAGGGACCCTCCCCAAAGTTCTCCAACGTCGTGGCAGCGGCTGCCCGCAAGGCAGCAGACAAGCTGGACGACGCGAGCACTGACAGTCCCTCACAGGGCGCCGCTCCCTCCACAAGCGTCTTTCAGCATGGCGGGTACCCCGGCTTCGCCCCGTCAAAGCGCCCAGCGGTACACGCTCCCGCCCCAGCCAGAGACGATGAGGAGGACCCTGACACCGAATCTGCCGGTGCCCAGAAACCCAAAGTGCAGTCCGCGGCTCCCCTGGATGACGAGGAGGCTCCAGAGCAGACCGACACAATCAAGGCCCGCTCAGGGTACCCGGGGTTTGCCCCCAGCATCATGCATGACCTGGTCCGCCCCCCCGCGGAACCCATAGATGACGAGGAGACCGACGAGGCAGAGGCCGAGGGCAAGACCACGGAGCGGTCCCCCAAGGTATCGTTGTCGGGCAAGGCGCCGTCCCCAAGCAAGTCAAAGAAGTCCCCAGGTACCAAGGGCCCCGCGGCGGCCCCGCCGCCCATAACCTCAGCGGACGTCCGAGCCGTGGATCAGCGCGGGCAGCCCCCGCGGGCAGACACGGGCCGCCGTCGCGAGTCTCACAAGACCCGCACGGCAACGCACGCAGCCAAGGGCCCCGCCCAGGCTCCCAAGAGCTTGCCGCACGGGTCCCCGGTCCCAGCCGCGGAACCGGTCCCCGCCGCCGCCCCCAAGCCGGGATCCCCGCACCTCGCCCCTGCCCCCAAGCCTGCCTCCGGACCCGCGACTCCCGAGGAGCAAGCCATTGCTGCCGCTCTTCTCCTCCAAGCCCTCATGAACCAGACGTCCCTGGGAGCCTCCTCATATGGGCCCGAGACCGCCCCCATCCCCATCCCTCTCAGAGCGGGACCTCCATCCACAGCCGCGGAGGCTCCCGAGGTCCTGACCCCCCTTGGCCTCCTTCTCAACGGTCTCGGGGGACTGGAAAACAGCACAAAGAGGAGCGACCTTCAGTTGCTTACCAATATCGGCAACCGCCCGTGGTCCATGTTGGGCGAGTTTGGAACCGCGTTCGGGCTAATTGCGAACGGGAGCTACGCGCCCGCGCCGGCGCCCTGCCTGCCGAAAGAGGCGAACAAGACGTCGTTGGGAGCAGCAGACGAAAAGGTGGGGGCGGCACCCGGTCCCCGCAAGGCGGCCCCGGGTTCCCGGGGACCGCCGGCTCAGGCGCCATCGTCCAAGGCCCGCCCGCATGCTCCCGCCCCCGCCCCCGCGCACTCCGGAATCCCCCGCGCTCAGCTCATGTCCTCCTTCCTGGCCTTCGTCCAAAACCGCGCCCAGGTTTCCGACTACGCGACCGTGCAGCGGCTTGCGCGCCTCATGCGAGAGGGATCCTCCTCCGAGGATGAGGAATCTCAGCCCGAGGGTGCCGTCCCACCTTCTTTCTCTTTCCCATATGTATTTTCATACATTTTTTCACCCTTAGTCTCACATGTATATTTGATACACACACACAGAGGGGGAGAGACAGAAGGAGATGGGGGGTGGGGGCGGGAAAGAGGAATGGAATGGAGAAAGACAGCGCACCCTAATCCTGTCGGCCCTCCCTTTCCGTATGTCACCGAGACCAAAGTCGCCGACATCTTTGATTGATCTTCGCTTGATCGCCAACATCTTCGTTTGATCTGAAACCACCCATGAACGAATTCCCACGTACGGCCACGCTCTTGCATTCCTGCAATAATCCTCTGATAAATTGTTGCTTGTTCCAAGGCATCTAGTGATAGCACTACATCAGGATATGTCAGGATCTCCAATACCAGTATTCCGGTACCCTCCGTTCCAAGTAACTCAAATAGCCCGGGTAATTCTCGAATCAAAGGCGGGGCAGATTTGAAAGCAAGCACAAACACAATGACCACAACTTGTTTGTTGTTGTCGTAAACCCCAGACCCGAAAACCAAAGGCTTCCATGCTCGAGAAAAGGTAAAGTTTCTCTTCAAAGGTTCTCCCTACGCAAGCGAGAAGGACGAGCGGGGGCGTGTGCGTGCAGAGGCGGCTGCTGCCACAGAGGAGGAGGAGAGCTTGTCAACATCCCCGCTGACTCTGGGAGAGGAGGATGGCATGCCGGAGCTCCCGACCCGCGCGACGCTGTCGGAGATCGCCGACGACGCCGCCGAGGACGCGGGAGCGGAGATGGGCATCCACATGGGCCGCCCCTCTCGCAACGACAACAAAATCCACCTCACCCTCAACCCCGCCTCCATTGCCGAGAGCGCGCAGGTGCCCCCTGCCGCCATACCCAAACTAAGTTTTTCAAAGTTTAGGGTTTACATGGTTTCCAAGGGGTTCGGGTTGCAGGGTCTTTGTAGGTTTTGGGGGGTCGCAGGAGGTTTGGGTTTACAGGGTTTGGAGGGCCCTCCTTGCTCTACCACGCCCTGCATTACTTTACCGCTCCCTTCTGTGCGTCTGTGCTGCTGCTTTCCCAGTGACTCCCTCTCCCAGTGACTCTTTTCTCCCATCCTCCCCCCCCCCCCACCACATCGATTCTCAGCCACTCCGCAAGGCCGCTTTCCCTCGCTCTTGGGGAATGGGGGACTGCAACCGTGTTGCTGGATGTGCCTGCCTGTAACAGTGTTACTAACAGCTCTTCTGGATGAGCACTGGATCTGTGATGAGATCCGGTTGCGCTCCCGCAGGCGGTAGTGGACTCACTGCGGGACCAGCAGCCCGAGATTTCGGTTGAAGATACCCCGGAGACGGCCCCCAAGGAGGCCAGTGCTGAGGGAGTGGAGGCGGCTCCCAAGGCGGCTCCAAAGGCCAAAGACACCGCAGCGGAGGCTCCATCAGACTCCGAGGCTTTGCCCGAGCCCATTGACATCCTGCCCTCTGTGACTGTGGAAGGGGAGACCGGTCCCCAGCCCAGCGGACTAGGCTCCCGCGACGTGACGCTGAGCTTGGACCCCGAAGAAATAACCCAGGTGAGAGCCTGTGCGCTTTCTGCCGGTCTTCTTGTAACAATCGCATGTCACATGGATTTTGTGAAGCACATGGTGTCAGATTAGTCTAGGGGCACCAAGCGGCACAAAACACATCCAGGAGAGAGAGAGAGGGGGAGAGAGAGAGAGAGAGAGAGAGAGAGAGGGAGAGAGAGAGAGAGAAAGTCCGCAGGGCACTTCAATAAACACCCTAAGCCATATAGATGCTCTTGTCTTGAACCGCTCGCAGCCCCTTGATTAATTTGCCACCACGTGCTTCACATGGTCCATTTGACCTCTTGGCCCATGTGAACACGTAGGGGCCCGTATGACTTGCTATCGAATGCACTATGTGGACCAATTTACGACCCCTGTGCAGTCTGTTGGCGTTGGTTGTGAGTCCTGGTGAGAATCTGTTGCCCCATGTGGTACCCCCGAGGGCCGTGTGACTTAGCACGAATGCAGTTTGTTGACCCATGTGGGTACCCTGGCGTGCCATGTGATCCGAATGACTAATTCATAATTCAGCCCACAGGCTCGGAACCCATGTGGTCTGTCATGTGCTCATGTGGCCTTGTCCTCTCCAAAGCAGTTGGTACTCGTAACTTATGACACAGGTTTAACTCATGAACCAGCAAGGGAGTAGAAACTCTAGATACGCAATCACTGTGCCCTGGGGAAGAGATGAGCCTGTAGAGGGGGTGTTCAAGCCGCACTGGAATTCTTTAGATTTCGAACTTGCTGTCCCTTTGTTGGGGTTCACACAGATAAAGAAGGCAATGTGCCAGACATTGGGGAGGGGGGAGGGGGTAAAAATGGATTTGAATGCGGTGCCTGAGGAATGTTGCGGGAATCGAACCTGCAGGACGTTGTGACGCGTGCGCTCCCAATCAACATTCACACAGATGATGACGACTCCCCAGAGGATGCGGCTAGCGCAGAATCTGACGGTTCAAATAACAAGGCGAGAGCACCCCTCGCCTCGCCCGCCCACGCGCCAACCACAGGGGCCAAGGCAAAGGCGCAGGCTCCCGCTCCGGCGCGCAAGGCCCCGGTTCCCCTGGTGGCCCGCCGGGCCCGCATGAGCAATCGGGGCCTGCCCGCTCCCGCCCGGGGTCCCGCTGCGGCACCCACGGCCACCCAGGCGGAAGCCCAGAAGCCCACCGAGTCCCCCGCGCTTGCCGCATCCAAGGCGCATGCCGCCGAGAAGGCCCAGAAGAGCGAAGAAGCCGAGCAGGAAGCTGAGGCGGAATCCGATGCCGAAGTGTCTCCCAAACCCACCCCCAAAAAGGCCCCTAAGGACACAGTCCGCCTCACTCTGGATCCCAACTCGTTTGTGGAGGTGTGTTCCCCACCCATGTCCAAGCCCTAAACCCATCATGAAGGCTATGGCAGCATAGTGTATACATTGTCCGTCCTCATTTTCCAATCCACCCCTATCTTGCACCGCATGTTTTCTTAGAAAACCACCTCCCACCTCACTCCCCCACCCCTCTCTTCCGCCCCGCCTTACAACCCTTTCTTCCGTCCCGCCTACCCCTCACCACACCCACAGTGCCCTCCTCCCCCCCCCCCCCCCCAAATCACCTAGCCCTGACGCCTGTCCATGAAAATGAATGTCAAATCTTGCCTGTCACTCTATGGGAGTCCCAACCCTAATCACTGGGAAAATCATTGGGAGTCCCAACCCTAATTTTAGGGTACAGGGCCCTAATCTGTAGGCCCTGTCAAGCTCACGCTGGCGCCTTGGCATGCAGGGGGTGCTGGAGCCCCTGGCTCAGACTCGTCCGATTGAGATCCAGGGCGACGAGCCCACCGCGGACTCGGAATCCGCCGCCGCGTCGGAGTCCGACTCACTCGAAGAGGATGCCGATCCCTCGCCCGCCCCCAAGAAGCCCGCGCCCACGACAAAGAAGGCCACACCCGCGCCCGCGCCCGCCCCGCGCAACGCGGTGCTGTATCCCGCGCACGGGCTGGTGCCCGCGGCTGCGCCCGTGGCCGCCGAGGAGGGCGAGAAGGATGACACAAGCTCCGACACCGCCGCGCGGGACGAATCCGTCGGACCAGACGACGAGCAGCCTGAAAAGGCAACACCCTCTATGGAGGCGTCCGAAGAGGAAAGCGCATCCGAGCCCGACAGCGGCCCTCGCATCCGCCTCACCCTCGACCCTTCTTCCTTCTACGAGGTGCCCTCCCTCCCCCACTCCTTCTGGCCTTCCCCACCTATTATGCCCTCCCTTGCCCCTTATGCCACCCTCTGCCCATTCCTCCATCCCCCCCCCCCGGCCGCTCTCTCTCTCACTCGTGTGTGTGTGTGTGTGTGTGTGTGTGTGTGTGTGTGTGTGTGTGTGTGTGTGTGTGTGTGCATGTAAGGGGTGTCGCACAGGACGATGAGCTTTTGCTTGCCACAGATGCAACCCTGTGAATCAAACATTGTGCGCCGACAGATTTTTATGCACGCGTACCGCAAGATGCGAACTGTTCGTACTCACTCTAGAGCTCACAAAGTGGCTTCGTTGCAGCCCGAGTTATTCAGAGGACTCCTTTGAAAGGAGCCCTGGGGTCGCTGATGGAAAATGCGGTACAATGTACTTCAAATTATTAAATCATTCTTAAAGAGCTTGTACGGTGCCGGGGGACGTCTGCAGAATGTGATGAGCATGATTCAGGCGGGCATGCCAGCACGGCCCCCCAACTTCGACTTGGATTCTGCCCTGCCGTTGGAAAACATCTTCGCGAGCGCGAGGCCGCGGGGCGCTGGCAGCGGCGGGGTGCTGGGCTCAGCCTTCCAAACGTTGCGGCAGAGCAGCTTCGGTCGCAACGTGACGGCCTTTTTCGAGCGCCTCGGCTTCAACGAACAAGTGACCCCGATCGTGGACTCCGGGTTCGTCGGCGAAATGGCCTCTGCGGTACTGGCGGCGGTACAGGATCCAGCGTCGCAGCCGAGCGTCCGCGCTCTTGCCCGACAGGGCCGCTCCTTTTTGCAGGGCTCCAGCGCCTTCCGCTACTTGGAGGTTTGCCCTAACCCTAATCCCGTACCCTTAAAACCTGTAGGCTACTTGGAGGTTTACCCTGACCCTAATCCCGTAAACCCTAAAACCCGTAGGCTACTTGGAGGTGGGACTTTCCCCACTGGAGCTTGGACAATCATTAGTTAAGGGAGCTTGAAAAATCTTAGTTCTTGTGAGAGTTTCTCCATCTCACTGGTCTGCAGAGGCTGCTCAGTGTATACAGCGTGGGGTTGTGTTTTTGTTTGTGTGTGTGTGCGTGCGCGGTTTATATTCAGTTTTTAGGGTGCTTGTGTGTGTGTGTGTGTGTGTGTGTGTGTGTGTGTGTGTGTGTGTGTGTGTGTGTGTGTGTGTGTGTGTGATTGGGTGTGTGGGTGTGTGATGGGCACGCAAAATCATGGATTACCGCAAAGGCATGCATTTCAGATGGCTTTGAGTGTATGAAAGAGTTGACGTGGCGGGAAGTCGTCTTTTGCGAGTCTTTCGTCATAGTAAGTACATCCGGCTGTGATTGGGCAGAAAACGTTGAACAAGGCGGGAGTCCCGGTGGCGCACTCGCTGATGAGCTCGCCGCTCATACTGGCCACCCGCACCTCCGTCGACAACCTCCCCACCACGCAGATGCAGTCGGGCCTGGACCGCCTGTCCCAGTTCCTCCAGGTTTCAACCCCCTCCAACACACACTTACACACACATGGTAGCTTAATAACAAGCATGGCAACCTATCACACACACTCACTCACACTCACACATGGCAGCTTGATAATGCACGTTAACTTGTCGCACGCACACACATGGTGGCTTGATCACACATATTAACTTGTCATGCGTGCGCGCGCGCATACACACACACACACACCACACACACACACACACACAAAACTGTGCCTGGCTCCCGTTCCCTTCACCGCATGGCCGCAAATGAGCAGCCCTATCGGGGAAGGGCTACCCAATTGCATGATGCCATAATCCAGTTGCCCACACTCATACCCAACACTGCACACTCTGTACGGGCTCCAAAACTGACACACATCAAGTTAGTGTGCTTCCATACTCTGCCATGTTGGGTGCTGCTTCTATCACCCTGCCATATTAGGCAACGCTTCTTCCACTACGCAATATTAGGCGATGCTGCCTTTACCCTGTCGTAAACTGCCACTCTTTCTTCCACTCCGCAATATTAGGCAATGCTGCCTTTACCCTGTCGTAAACTGCCACTCTTTCTTCCACTCCGCAATATTAGGCGATGCTGCCTTTACCCTGTCGTACAACTGCCACTCTTTCTTCCACGCTGCCATGTTAGGCGCTGCTCCCTTTTCCCTGTCATAAACGGCCAATTCTTCTTCGACTCTGCCATATGAGGCGATGCTTCCTATACTCTGTCATAAACGGCCAATTCTTCTTCGACTCTGCCATATGAGGCGATGCTTCCTATACTCTGTCATAAACGGCCAATTCTTCTTCGACCCTGCCATATGAGGCAATGAGTTATACCCCCTGACCCACTGGGGGAGCAGGGAGGAGCACGGAACATGTCAGGGGCGGGTTCCAGAGGGCTGCCGAGCGGGATGCGGCAGGGAGCCCTAAACGCTCTGAGCTCACAGGCCCAGGCCCTGGCTGTGCTGGGCTACTGGTCCATGGACAACCCTGCAGCAAATGTGATTCAGACGCTGGTGGCTCGCCCCCGCGTCAACGGTGCGTTCCACTCCCACCCCCTTCCGATATTTTTTCAAAGCCACTTTCTTTAAGTTTCGACTCTTTGGAAATATCTTTGCTGATGATTCAGTTGTAGGTGTACTTTGCTTATCAAACAGAGTAGTTTTATCATCTTTTCTCAGAGAAGGCTTCAAACGTTTGGCCCAATTCGTGGATCCAATCGCGCTATTAAGAAAAATTTTAAAATTCGATGCTATAAACAGTTTTTATCAGTCAAAACTTTGTTGATAATATTTTGTCGTTTATTTGTTGTTGTTGTTGTTATCTGTTTTGCCCCCCCCCCCCGTCTTGCTTGCTGAAAGATCACAGTAAGAAAATGAACATCTAGTGTCAAGAGGAGTTTTGGTCGTTTGGATGGAGACGCTGCAATAACAGCTGCTGAATACAGATGATGTATGCGCTGCAGAGACAATCCCGACTGCCAATATCACGGGATCCCTCCTGAATAACATTGAGCAAGCACGCGGTGCGCACCCTCAACATCCCCCCCCCCCACCCACCCCACACAACATTTACACAGACATACGCACATTGGCATTTCTACACATTTACATTTATACACAGGCACATTGGCACTTGTGCAGACACTCAATCATGTCATTATGTCCGCCCCCAATGCATTTTACGCTCACGATGAAACCAAGTCTTTGCGGGTTCTGTCCGCTTGCGGACATGCCCACGTCTGTGCACACTGTGCAATTCCAAATGAGAACAAGGTGGAGCCCCACGAATGGGAACGAATTGAAGAAACCGCCCATATAAACGATTCGTCCATCAATCCATTCCGTCCAGTTCCTCCTGGATTCATCGCGAAATTTTCTTCCGTAGGCAATGCAACAAGTAAATGGAAAGAAGACTTCTGATTGCAAGCTTTATTCCTATGTGGCTATGGGCAACAAGATACTTAGTCTTGCCGTCAGTGTGTCCACGTGTCATCGGTGCTCTTATAGATTTCTTATAATCCCAACACAATATAAATAATCCCTAATCAAAATCTTGTATTTCACGCCTCTGACCATCATCGAGCGGCACGGCAATCCGCAGAAAACTTCGGCAACTTCACCAGCAACCTGCGCAACTCCGGCCCCCTGCCGCTCCCTCAGAACCCGCTGATGCCCACAAACCCGGTGACCACGGGGACCGGGAGCGGGCCCACCAACCCGCCCACTTCATCTCCCTCCCCTTCTTCATCGTCGGGCGCAGTCGCTGCCGCAGCACCGCAGCCGACGTCGACGGTAGAGCGGGAGGTGCCGGCGGCAATAGCCGCTGCGCCCGGCCCGCAGGTTACCTTTTTAGGCATCGGCTCGTGGCCTCAGTGGGGCTCGCAGAATGCCGAGCGCGTCCTGCCCGCTTCCGCCACGGGGACCCTGCTCACCATTCTGCGTACCTGGCGTACCGCCCTGGCCGCGGGCGCCGGCGGCTCGGTCAACCCCGGGGGCTCGGTCACGGTTAACGTGTCGGCGTCTGCCAGCGCCCCCAGCGTCGAGCAGGTGGGTGACCTCGGTCCCTGAGCCCGCCAGGGGGACCTTCCCATCTTATTAGCATCCCTCTTGCATCTAAATTGATTTGCTTTGTACAGGATTTCTGTGCCCTCCTCTACCGCATATCTGTCACAAGGAGGTGCCTGATTCCCTTATGTTTATGTCGCTGTTATGTCCCTGTTATCTTTTTATGTCGATGTTACCCTTTTCTTTTGTTAAGGGCACTGGGTGTGCTCCTTCTTCCTTTTGTGTAAGTTCTTTGTGTTAGCCGGTGCTAGACGGAAGACTCAGAATGCCGATGGTCCATTGAAGTTAATCCAGATTGTTTCCCCACCAAAAAATCTACAAAAGAAATTGCAAGACATAGTTTGCAGAAAACGTTTTGACTCCATTACATTTCTTGCCCCAAAAACGGCCGCGAGACACGTCTGCAACCCCCCAAAACACTTTCTTCACCTAAACAAACTGCTCAAACCTTTGGAGACGAGAACGTTTCAAACCTGCATTTTTTGTTGCGGTGCAGATTGCGGCCACGATTCAAAGCTTGCTGGGCCCCCCCAGACCCCAGAGCAACGGGGCGGGCGCAACTGATGCTGCAGCAGCAGGGAGCTCACACGGGACCCCCAAGGCGCCCGCTCCCGCGGAGGCCCTCATTGCGTCTGCAGAGGAAGCAGCGGGGCGGCACGTTGAGGTCCGCAGGGGAGAGACACCCTGGGATCCCAACAACCTGCAGGTGCCGTCCTCCGCTGCTTCCTCTGCTGCGTAATCCTGGCCTTGCCCATCTCCCACTTTACTAATCAGTGCCTAACTAAGCCACAAACGTTCTGGCGATTTTCCGGGGGTTGGTAGGTTTCTCGGGTGTGAGGCGCTATAGGGTTTTAGCAGCTTGACGCTTAAAAGACTCGCTTATGGGTTTTGATCCGAGATGTAGGGTTTTAAGGAGCTTGACGCTCCAAAGAATCATCCGATGGCTTCAATTCGATATATAGGGTTTGAGGAGCTTGGCTCTTGATCCGAGCTTTAGGGTTTATGGTGCTTGACGCTCTAAAGACTCATCCGAGATGGCTTTCGATCCAAGCCTTAGGGTTTAAGAAGCTATCCGGGATTAAGTAGGCAGGGAATTTAGGTAGTGAAGGGAGGACCCCGAAAAATTTGTCGGGGAAGGGCCTGGAGAGCACCAAGCGGGGTTTGATCCGCGGACTGAATGAATGACGTGTCCTGCTCCCCTCCCCCCTCCCTAACTCCGTAAGGGACACGAGTCTTTTTCCAGTTCATATATCAAATAGTCACAGCGAGTAAGGACCAAAAAAAAAGGAGGGCGGGGCACGAAGGTCTGGGTGTGAGGCTCTTAGGATTGCTTTGAAGGGAGACAAGCACCCCAATGCAAGTCAGGGACCTTCCAGGTTTTTCTTTCTGGGACCGACCTGGACGCTCCCGCAGGCACAGTTCTGACAGGGGGTTGTCTTTCCCAATGGACTGATATATGGGGGGCCGGGCTGTCTTCCAGCACCTGCATGAGAGCAGGTTTGGGCCGGTCCAAGGGCTCAGGGCCTCTTTAGCACTGCTGGTGTTGGTTTTTCCCGCCCGGGGGGGGGGGTTGTTACTTTATTGCTGACATATGCAAATCGCTGATCCAGAAAACCCCCCGATGGACTCGAACCGCACGTGTACTGTTGCATTTCATTGGTTTATTGGGCCGCTTCACACCCAATGCAATTCAGCTTTGCATTTTATCCTTTAATGGCCACATCACAACTGATTTTGCTTTGATCTAAGCACGTGTGCTCGGGGGAGCGGGCGAGTGAAGGATTGCGACATCAAGATTCAACAGCCGAGGCATTGCTGAATCTGACTGGGGGATCGGACTGGGGGATCGGCCCTCGTCTAGTTTTTGAGACTGCCACAGGAATCCCAATCCTTTCTACAGGTCTACCTAGGCCAGGAACGAGAGAGAATGCAGATCTCCACCCCGGGGGAGGGGGGGGATGAGAGATGTAGTGAGAGAGGGAGGAAGGGAGAGAGGGAGAGGGAGTAGAACTTGGCAAATGTCCCCAAAAATGTCAAAAAAAAACCGTATTTGGGTACCAGCTAGAAAGGTGCGGTAGTGATAAAGCAGTCGAAACAGCATCGGGCCTTGCTCTGTTCGAATCCCGCGGCATGAGAAAAGCCCACAGCGCAGGTCTGCCGGTCTTTTTTTGCGGCTTCCACCTCGCTGGGGGCAGGGGAGGGCACTACTGGGTAGCTAAGCAAGACATGCGTTCATGCTTTATTAAGATTACAACATTAAGATATTGAACAGATTCGTGAATGTCTGTGCGACATTGTCAAGCTATTGGATATCCAATGAGTCGTCGTGAACACCTGCGCGACCAGCATAAAGTGGCCGCAGGCAGAGATGAGAATGGCGCTGCCAGCTCTTGCAGGCTCCAATTGGAGAGGTGACAACACACATGAGCTACGCAAGTACAAAAGCACAGAAAAGAAAGGATAGGAAACATTTTCACACCCAGACCGAGCCGTTGCGGCCTGATGGGGTGAAGATAGAAATGGAAGTATATAAGGTCGCATGTCTGCCCTGCCGCAAAATGAACCCTCCCCCTCTTGCTCGTCTGTACGTCCTTCCTCGTTCGGCGAGGACCATACAAGGGTTTTCAAATCCCTGGACCCTAGTCGCGTAAACCCTTTTTGCAGGGTTTTAGGGCTTCAGAACCCTTATCCCACTGTAGTTCAGATCGAATGCTCACCCTACCGTGCGTGTTCACAAGTCTACAATGTCCATATTTGGGGACATGTTTATGTAAGCGGGAAGGCATATCCCTTTCAACGTTCCATCACTCAATGGGGTGGGAGCAACCAGTAACGGATAGGAATAACAAAAAGCCCTTTTTCCTCTTCCATGCCCATCCCCAAAACTCTTTTACTCCGGATAAATTGTAGAATGTCCACTCCAAGTGAATCCAAAAGTGTGTTGGCTGCTTTTCCTAGCGCCTCAGCACCTTTCCACCTTCCTGCCCTGCTTTATTTAGAGCATGCGTATGTGTGTGCCCTTGTGTATGTCTTTGACTGTGTGTGCATTTGCCTGTTCGCCAGTGCATGTGAGGGTGTGTGTGTGTGTGTGCATGTGCCTCTTTGCCAGTGCATGTGTGTGTCTATTCGCCAGTGCATGTGAGGGTGGGTGTGTGTGTGTGTGTGTGTGCGCGCGCGCGCGTGTGTGTGTGTGTGTGTGTGTGTGTGTGTGTGTGTGTGTGCGTGCGCCAGTGTGGCCTTAAACCCCTCTGCCAGCTGGACTAATTGCCATTCTTTTACGACTGGAATGCTGCAACCACCATCCTCTTCAGAGAATCGAGCACACTCATCCGGGGCGATGCATCTGGATTCAACAGGGGGCGGTGGGCACGAATTTCCGGTATCAACAGCACGTGTGGCTTGGCAGTCCTGCCCCTGAGCAAGCAATGATCCTGTCAACAGTCACAATGATCAATTGAGATTCACACATACAAACTTGCGGGTGCGCGTGCACACACGGCGTGTGCTATTCAAAGGGCGGGGAAGGGGGCCTGCAAAGATTGGGGGGAGCCACTCCCATGAAACGTGGGGGGCAAGCACTGGAGAAGGAGACGAAAAGGACTGATGCAGGACAGAAGGGTCTGGAAGTGATACTGATCCTCAACTGCAAATGATGGGGATCCTCAACTGGAAGTGATGGGGATCCTCACTGGAAGTGATGGGGATCCTCAACTCGAAGAAGTTTTTATTGTAAAAAACGAAAAGACCCCCGACTGATTGCCATGACTGGCCTAAGGGGACAGAGGGGAGACCATGTGCGCATACATTCCCACAGTACCTATGACTGCACACACACACACACACACACACACACACACACACAATAGGTATGACTGGTTGCAAACACACAATAACTATGATTGCATGCTAGCGCACACACATACGCACATGCAGTACTTGTGACTGAACGCGTGCGCACGCGGACAGACACACACACACGAACAAGGAGAACTCAGTTCTGGAGGCCGCTGTTCCCAGGTACCGCCATTGCTGCTGCAGATGGGCGGTGAAAGGGGTAACGGTTTGGTGGGGGATACAGAAGCCGGTCATCATCGGAACCGCGGCGCGGGGTAACCCTGTCCGGAGTCTGAGCATGCAGCGCTCGGCCCCCAAGAAGGGAGGGATCCCGCTGGATCAGTTCTGGCGTGACGAAGTTCTCCCGCTGGAGTCCCCCCCTAAGCACAACTTCAAGGGCCGAGCCTTCGCCGCCTCCCAGGTCTGCTCCATCTCGTCTCCCAGTATTTATTTATTTATGTTTTTTTGCAGTGAGCTTAATTGGTCGGTCACATGACGGCCATTGTGGCTGGAAAACCTGCTTAATGTTGTTTGGGAGGTAGATTGCTGGTCAATATTGTCAATGTTGTTTGGGAGATAGGTTGCTGGTGAACATTGTTGATGTTGTTTGGGAGATAGGGTGCTTGTCAATGTTGTTTGAGAGATAGATGGCTTGTCAATGTTGTTCTTGATTTAGGGTGCTTGCCAATGTCGTTTGATAGATAGGGTGCTTGTCAATATTTTCAATGTTGTCCGGGAGAAGGGGTGCTTGTCTATTCTGTTAATGTCACTGGGAGATAGGGTTGCTGTTAATGTGGCTGGGAGATACACAGCTAGTCAGGATTGTTTGGGAGATAGGGTGCTTGTCAATGTTACAGGAAGATGGGGCGCTTGTAAATGTTGTAGAGATATAGGGTGCTTGTCAATGTTGTTTGGGAGATACGGGGCTGGTCATAATTGTCAATGTTGTTTGGGAGATATGGTGCTTGTCAATGTTACTGGAAGTTGGGGCGAATGTAAATATTGTAGGGAGATAGGGTGCTTGTCAATTTGGTTTGGGAGATAGGGTGCTTGTCAATTTGATTTGGGAGACTGGGTGCTTGTCAACATTGTCAACATTGTTTCAAAGACAGATACTTTTTTTTTTTTTTTCCAATTTTTTTAAAATAAAGTCAATGCAGCTGGGAGACCAATCAAACAACTTTCTTTGCTCAAAATAAACAAGGAGCTCAAGGCCTGTGACAGCGAAGGCCAAGAGGCCAGAAGACGGACTGGCAGAGGAGGCTGGGGGATGACACAGCGCGTGCGTGTTGCGAGAAGGTTTTGGTGGGGGCTTGCAGAATTCCGTGGGCGCCAAAGCGGGCGAAATCCCCAACCTGTCCACGCCAACGCCCCTGATTCTTGATGCGCTGTCTGCAAACTCGAACTACTCGCGCCACCTCAAAAGCCTGTGGCAGGGGCTGGACGTCCACGACGAGGGGGGTCGCATCGCCCCGCCCGACATGGGTCTCTGCGTTGGAAACGGATTCATTCTCCAAGCCGTGAATCTGGTACTTACCTACTTCCCTTAAACCTCCATCCCCTTCGATGCCAAGTCGAATGAAATCGACATATATCCACATTGACACATTCGGTATTTAGGGTTTAGGGTTTAGGGTCAATGCAGTGTATTTTAAATATCAATTAACGAATGCATCTGGTTCTTCATACACTGATGTCGGGGCAAATTTCACAACTTCCGTTCCAAGGCGGGGGCTAGGTACAAGTTGTTACTAAGGACTCCTGCACGACATCGCACATGCCATGATTATATTTAAATCCCAATGATCCTGAAATCCTGGTCGGCCCCCATGGCTGCGGTTACGTGCGCATGGCAATGTGCATCATATTTCACTTTATGTTTCTTTTTTATTTGAAGCGGTCGTATTCCATCATTTTATTTGAGGCTGTCATATTCCTCTACTTTAAATCATATGCCTGCCTGAGGTAACAAACATTTCATTTGAGGCATTTACTGCGCAGGTGATGGCGGTTTGGAAGAACAACACCGATGACGGATCGCCAGTGCTTCCCCCAATCACGATCCCGGACTTTTTCAACATTTCCGCACGTCCGGGATCCAAGATTGGCTACTCAGACCCCTCTTGTGAGCTTTCACCTCCCGCCCTTCCCTCCACTTGCTTCTTGCTTACGGCTTACGGTATATACCATGTCAATATCAATGTCACCATGTGGGGCCACGTGGTGCATTTGCTTCTTGCTTTCGGCGGCTTGCGGTTTACCAGGCCAACATCTGACGGGAATGTTTGCGGCGGAGAGAAAGAGAGGAGGGGGAACCAACCAAGGAAACAGACCTTTTTGGGGGAGTTTTCTTTTGAAGAAGGTCAGCGGCCACAAATGCACCCCGAGTGTCACTGTGGAGTGTCAGTGTCCACGACTTGGGCTGGGCTTCAAGAATTGCCACATCATCGCGCTGACGTGGATGCAGCCATTGGTACGAGGTTGGCATCAGCGGCCACCTGTGACTAATCGAGTGTGATAGGGACAGCGGGTGTACCTCAAGAGGACCTGTAGGGTACTTTGTCTTTCCCGGGGGTATGCGAGTGTGGGTGGGTGGGTGTGTGTGTGCGTGTGTGTGCGTGTGCGTGTGTGTGTGTGTGTGTCTGTGAGTGTGTGTGTGTTTATGCTCATGTGTGCGTGTGTGTGTGTGTGTGCCTGTGTGTGTGTGTGTGTGTGTGTGTGTGTGTGTGTGTGTGTGTGTGTGTGCGTACATGCTCTCCCAATGCTGTGGAGAACCCCAAGGTAGTATTGGAACTCCAGCGAGGTCACATTTTAGTCCGAAAGTGGCACGATTCGGACCATCCCGACCCGAAAGGGAAGAATATTGTGCCCAAAAGTCAGACAAATTCGACCTCGAGGGAGTTCTCAGTTGTATGGAATCGGGGCCATAAACAACAAAAGACGTGGATGCGAAATAGAGTGGAGCAGAAAGACGTGGATGCGAAATAGAGTGGAGCAGGAACGAAATAGAGTGGAGCAGGAGCGAAATAGAGTGGAGCAGGAGCGAAACAGAGAGGACCAGGAATAGAGTGTTGTCGAAAGACGTGGATGCGAAATAGAGTGGAGCAGAAAACAAAACAGGGTGATGTTTTACAAGGGCGGTTTCTACCGGGACTCGCACAGGTGTGTATGATGCATCTGGCTCTAAGAGGTTCTACGTGGGTGTCATCCGATACAGCATGAAACCTGGCGACACTTTCTCCGACTACTTGGTGGCCGTCTCTAAAACGTCCGATCCAACCGAAGGTGGCCCCTCCTCTCCCTTCTTTCCTTCCCGGTATCTGGTGTCTGAATATCCTAGGGACAGAGTTAGGCAGAAAAGCGTACTCCCACTCCCCCGTGCATTGTGTGTGTGTGCGCGCGCGCGCGCGCTTGCGCTTTTCTCTCTCCCTCCCCCCCCTCTCTCTTTCTCGGCGTGTGTGTGTGTGTGCGTGCACGCGTGTTGTGTGCATGTGGAGGCAGGGTTAGCAGGGGATGGAGAGAAATATGGCTTCTTTCGACCCAATCAGCATGAGCATCACAAAGAGCCTCTTGAGAACCACATGTAGCTCCGCTCTGACACCAGCACTCCTCCGGCCCTGCTGCTTTCTCCTGGGCCACACGTCAGGACAACCGAAAAACAACGAAATACTAGAAAGTCTCTAACTTTAGAGACATTCTTTAGAGTCTTTATGATCAAATGTTGCTTTTATCTACAAGCAGATCAAATAGGGCGCATGGAAGCTTTTAAACCTGTCAGAAGCACATATATGACGTGCTTGTAGGATGGCTGGGCCCCTTCGTGGTGAGGAACGATGGACTGGATGCGGAGGGCAGACAGGCTCTGCCGGGCTTGGAAATCTGCGGTACAGTGGTCAAGATCAACGGCTCCAAGTACCTTCCAGGCTGCTTGGGTGACTACCCGGTTGTCGGTATTGACGAATATGGCCTTTGGTACGACCCCCCCCCTCTCTCTGTCTCTCTCTCTCTCTCTCTCTCTCTCTCTCTCTCTCTTTCTTTCTCCCTCTCTCTCTCCCTCTCTCTCTCTCTCTCTCTCTCTCTCTCTCTCTCTCTCTCTCTGTGTGTGTGTGTGTGTGTGTGTGTGTGTGTGTGTGAATGCGCGTGCGCGCCCCTCCGCCCCCCCTTGAACGAGCAAGCACATCGACGTTTTCATCCGCATTTAAAAGAAAGGAAAGTGCACATCTCACTCTGTCATGCGCACCGTTAGAAAAAGGGAGGAGTTGGGGATGGTGTGTGAAGGTCAAGCTTCAACATGTTTTACATCGACGACTCGGAGACGTCGGCGGGCGCTCTGCTGGTGGGGATCAGCAAGGCCGACCTTCTTTCCGGAGCCCACGTCTTCCCTGCTTACGTGGCCATCAGCAAATTCGATCCGGTACCTTCCCCTCCTGATGCAGCGCTCACCGCCTTTGACCCCGTCCAACCTGCTTGACAGGCAATGAGCAAGTTTTAATTGTAAATAAAGACGTATATAAATAAAGAAATAATGTGTTTTATTTTAAAATAATGACTTGAATACACAGTATTTTTATTTATAATAATGAGTTTATCTATGTATTTGTTATAATGTGTTTGACTATTGAATATCGATTGCCCTGTTGTGAGTTGCAAGGTGCAAGATGTCTCTGATCCGGTCCCTTGCATGCTTAAGCTGAAGAACTCTTACGCAACCTCTTTTAATATTGATCTGCTGCCTTCGCAGCATATATGTGAGGATGGGTACCTTTAAACTGGTCCCTCCATATGCCTATGCATAGCCATATGACATGTATAATGGCCTTAATGGCCTTCTGTCATTAATGTTTCCCGCGTATGTGTACACTATTGTAATTACCATTGACCCTGGCTTGTTCCTGCTTGTGTGCTGCTCACTGTCAGTCACCCATCACATTTGAAAAACCCCATAACATTGCTTCATCACAATAAGGGCTAAAAAACTTAGACAAGTAAACAACCCCTCCCGATTCCCCCTCAACCACCAGCCACCTAACAGCTACAAAGGTTTCCGGACAGTTCTCCGCAGATCTGTTTAAACCAAAAAAAAAATAAAAATAAAAATAAAATAAAACACACACACACACACACATGCACACAGAAATTTCGGCGGTACCCATATGTTGTGTTCATTTTCTATCGCATATGTGCCCAGTCCCCCTTAAGATACTCCTCCTCCCCCTTGTCCGCAGTCGCTAAAAGTGCAACGTTTTCATTGTGGACCAACTGTATGCGTTTTGCTTACTAATAGGGCTTTGCGGTGGTACAGATAGGAGCGTCTTTCACCATAGCTCCTTCAATAACTCAGGCGCGTCATTCCCATCTATTTGACTAAATGCAAATGTGTTTGAAAATTGGTGTGAATAAATGTCAGTAAAATGTATGTGGTGTTTCTAAATTATGGAAAATTTTGGAAAATGTATGAATAAATGTTAAAATATGAAAAATTGTGAAATTAATCCAATGAGAGTTCTTCAATCACGTATGCTTTCTGCACACGATTGTGGGTGACACGAGTGTTCCATTATGAAATATTCTTTTTGTTGCTTCTCTGCCCCCACCAACAGCTTCCTTGGCTGCAGACCTCACAGAATATAAATATGAAATTCTGCGCAAGGCCTTCCTCGTGTGTGCCTTATCAAAATGAGTATGCCAGGCCAGTGAAACGTGGGTTATAATGCAAAAGGGGAGAAAATGTCTGAGCACACGCGCGCGCGCGCGCACACACACACACACACACACACACAGACACACGTTGACACCGCATGCAGGCACGACACCCAAAAACAAAAGAGAGTTATTATTACAAGTGACCATATTTGTGGGAGCCGAACCCTGGGCTGGTTTGCACTGCAGGCCGGAACCCCCCATGTGACATCCAACTTTGGGACGATGTACTTTGTAAGTACCAGCCCTATGGTCTCCACCACGCCGGCCCTGCCTCTGCTCTCGACGTTTGCCATCACGGGCACGAGCTTGCTGCAGAACCAGGTGAACCCTCCACAAACATCGACCCTCCTAGCACGCACAAAAGGGGAATAAGCCTGGGTCAAAAGGGAACAAGCGTGGGTCACAAGGCGACAAGTTTGGGTCAAAAAGCTCATAACCACGACCGAAAAAATCAGCAAATCTGAAAAGTGATTACGAAGGCTCTGAAAAGGTATTACGACCCTACCAGAACTGTAAATTTTCGCCTAGAAATCATTCTAAGACCGAAAAACATTAGGGCTTATACGGGTGATCACCCTAATTTGGGGTGTCTTTCTGGGGCGCAGAAACCCCAAAGCCCATCGGACCCTTACGGGCAGGGCATTAATAAAGAACGCGATTAGTATTAATCACCCTGACTTGGCTTGTGTCTTTTTGGGGCGTGCGAGCAGGGCTTCCCGAGGTTGGGGGTACCTGAAATCAGCGACCTGATCCTCCTGGACACGATGGCATATCATGACAGCCTGGAGGGGCAGAGCCTGGCCCAGCCTCAGGGCAAGCCGCTGGACGTCGGGGACGGCCGCACCGTCAACACCATCCTCTCCGGAAAATACCTTTGGACAGGCATGAAAACCCTAAAAAACCCTAAAACCGTAAATCCAGTGGACGGTCGGACCGTGAACACAATCCTCCTCTCAGGAAAATACCTTCGGACTGGCATGAAAACCCTAAAATCCTCATCCCCGATTTCTGTGTGCACGGCCAGACCTCGAACGCCGTCCTCTCCGGAAAAATACCGTTGGATAGGCAGGAAAATAAACTATAGCATATTTATCCTATATCCGGTAACGGCAACCGGGAACACCATCCTTTCAGGAAAATACCCAAAGGAGAGGGGCGTATAAACCAGAAGCCCTAAACCCCTGAATCCAATAGCAGCCAGACCGTGGACAGCATTCTCCTGTAATTTCTTCTTCTTGTTGTTCTTCTTCGTCTTCGTCTTCTTCTCCTTCTTCTTCTTCTTCGTCTTCTGCTTCGTCTTCTTCTTCTTCTTCTTCTTCTTGTCAAGATCTACCTTGGGACAGACATGTAAAAAACCCTGAACCCAGCTGGACCGTGAAGACTGTCCTCTCCGGAAACTACAGTTGGATATGCATGGATAGGCCCTAGCCTTCTATCCTGATTTGAGCGACAGCCCGACCATGATAACCATCCTCTCAACAGAACGCCTGGTAACAACCCTAACCCTAAAACCCAGAAGAAGGCGTGAAAACCGTGAGCCCACAAGCCCTCCCAGCGCCCTTCCAATGGTCCATTGGATGATGTCACATCATGCTCTGTCCCGCTGGAAAGCCCTGGGCTTTCTACCCGTTTTCATCGTCAAAGCTGCGAGCTTCGCAATCCCCAGTACAAGGAAAGGGGATTCGCAGCACTCCGAGCGTGTCTTGTTCCTTTCCTTCGTCGCCACACAAGCTCCTGTTCTTCCCCAGTGCCTGTGAGGAGTGGAGGGACGAGCCCCTTCATCCCCTCCATGCCCAAATTTCAAATGTGTGTGTGTGTGTGTGTGTGTGTGTGTGGGTGTGTGTGTGCGGGTGTGTGTGTGTGTGTGTGTGTTTGCGTGTGTGTGTGTGTGTGTGTGTGTGTGTGTGTGTGTGTGTGTGTGTGGGTGTTTTTGAGAGAGAGAGAGAGAGAGAGAGAGAGAGAGAGAGAGAGAGAGAGAGAGAGAGAGAGAGAGAGAGAGAGAGAGATGGAGATGGAGCTCCTCTTCAGGCACAACCCTGAGGAGAGAAGCCAGGCGTTTTTCAGATTGTAGCTTTGTTGCCTTTTTTGGCTGCCTAATGTGAGCTGATTTGCCCTGTCTGCGGTGTGGCCTGCAGCGTCTCAGAGCACGATGACGGTACAGAGCAGTACCTCTGCCAAGACAGGAGCCATCTGGTGGGCCATCGAGCCACGCGTCTCTGGCACGGGCCAGTACACCGCCAAAGTCGTTGACACCGGGTACGGCCCCCTCCGCCCCCACCCCCCTTCCTTTCCTCCCTTCAACTTTAATTTGACACACATTGTATCTGTCGCCGCAGCGGCTACACCCACTCATGAACACAAGCAGCCCGAAGACCTTCGCGCTCTCTCTCTCTGTGTGTGTGTGTGTGTGTGAGTGTCTCCCCCCCCTCTCTCTCGCTCTGTGTGTGTGTGTGTGTGTGTGTGTGTGTGTGTGTGTGTGTGTGTGTGTGTGTGTGTGTGAGAGAGAGAGAGAGAGAGAGGAAGAGAGAGAAACTCACGCGCAAAGTGCGCACCCGCATAGAGACATGCACACGCATGCATGCAAGATACTGGGAGATGACCGCTTTGCTCCATCGCAGCAGGGGCAGCAAGCCAATCCTGACGGGTGATGGGGATGTGGCGGGCAGATATGTGGGAGTGGCGGGCGCCAATTTCGCACGCCCGGCTCTGACGGCAAATGGGAATGGCAACGCCTACATGGTGGGCTTTGTAGTGGGCCCCAACTTACGCATGAGCGCTGCCTTCGTCCCTATCTACAAAGGCAAAGGTGCTCTCTTCCCAACCTTTTCTCCCTTAAAATTATTCTTCACATCTCAGGTTCGAACGCAGTGCCTGCTCGCTTATTTGCACGTATACATATGTGAGTGTAAGAGGGAGGGAAGGGGGGGGGGAGTTAGAGAGAGAGACAGTTTGTGTATTTGTGTGTCCATGGTTCGAACCACGGTCAGTTTCAAATGCATCTTTCTTATGGCTTCACAGCGTATTCGGGCTTCACAGAGAATTCGGGCCTGTCTGCTTACCATTTACCTGTCTGTGTATGTATAGTCTGACTGTCTATGTCTGTCTATGTACAGTCTGCCTATGCCTATGTACCGTCTGCCTGTCTATGTCTGTATGTGTACCGTCTTCAGGTTTGCATGTCAAGGGGATGACTGGAAGGGCTGGTGATGAGCAGGAGCTGCTGCGGTGGTTGTGCCCGAAGTGTCAGGCAGGGAGCTGAAGGGCGGATCAGGCGAACGCGGAGTGTTGAGGGCGGGCGACTACAGTGCTGGTGGGATCCATCCATTTTCCAGCCCCTCCCTCCTCTCCCTCTCTCTCTCTCTCTCTCTCTCTCTCTCTCTCTCTCTCTCTCTCTCTCTCTCTCTCTCTCTCTCTCTCTCTCCCCCCCCCTCCCTCGCCCCCCCTCTCTTTGTGTGTGTGCTGGCGCATGTGCGCGTGTGTGTGTGTGTGTGTGTGTGTGTGTGTGTGTGTGTGTGTGTGTGTGTGTGTGTGTGTGTTGGGGGCCGTTAGGGCTGGGGTTGGGTGTTTGTGTCCCAACGCCGCCTCAAATTTCCGTGTAAAAGACTCCAAAAAAATTTACCCCCCCCCCCAAAAAAAAAAGAAATTTCGAAGACACTTACTTAATCTCCACTGGGATTTGAACCCTTGGGGAACCAGAAAGGCAGTCACGTACGGACGCATTAACACATTGCAATGCAACACATCTTATAAAAGGGGCATATATATATCTAGCATGTTCTTTTGATGGTACAATCACGCATGTCCTAACGATACGATCCCTGATTGCATGTCTTCTCCCCCCCCCCCTGCCCCCTTCACTCTCTCTGTCTCCCTCCCCCCTTCCCTCCCTCTCTTCCCCCCCCCCCCACACTCCCTCTGCTCTCTCTCCAAGTCTCTCTCTCTCTCTCTCTCTCTCTCTCTCTCTCTCTGTCTCTCTCTCTCCCTCTCTCTCTCTCTCTCTCTCTCTCTCTCTCTCTCTTCCTCTCTCTCTCTCTGTCTGTCTCTCTTTCTCTCTCCCTCCCTCCCCCCTTCTCTCTCCCTCTCTCCCCGTCAAATCTGCCCCCCCCCCTTCCTTCCGTCCCTGCTGCTTACTGACGGAGGGTTTGCGGCTTTGGGGATGGCACAGCCGCCCTCGATGAGAATGGGGTTGCATACGTGTCGACCTCCTGGGCGGCAACTGACCAGGACCCCGAATGCATTGCCTTCTTCAACGCCACCTACGGCCCCAAGCGCTGTCCCTCCTGGGGAACCTACATCTTCTCCCTCAAAGCTCCACTGAAATAAATTCATGATGTTTATAAATCTGGAGAGTCGACCGAGATATCCCTCAAAATACGACTTCTCCGCCTACAGAACCTGCCCGTAGTGCATTATAACTCCCAGAATTAATTAATGGATTGATAACGTTGTCGTCCCTCGCATTATTGTTCCTGGCAACGTGTTTGCCCCCCAGTTTGCCCAGCTGGCGTGTGATGGAAATCTCCTATACACGGCTTGGGCAAGGGCGAGTGGGGGAGCGGGCGTGAGAGGGCGGGGGCGAAGGCAACAGGGGGGGGGTGCCGGTGGTGATTGGATAGCTCTCATGCGCGGGTAGGCACGAAGCCCCCGTTCATTATCAAAAATGCGAGGACATTGTCCTGTGGAGTTACAAAATTTGAAGGGGCAGGCCCAAAGAGAGGAGCGGAAGACTGTGTGTGTGTGTGTGTGTGTGTGTGTGTGTGTGTGTGTGTGTGTGTGTGAGGGTGTGAGGGTGTGAGGGGGGGGGAGTGGAGGGGGGACTGGGTTATCTCCTTTGAGCCTCAGGGGGCCTCTCGAAGCGTTGTTCGAAAGACGCAAACTCCGTCAAAGAAATAAATCTCGAACTGCAAAATTTGTAGTGCGTGTGCTGCCCAAAAGCAGGGTACACACCACCTGGGCGCCGCAACATGGGGAGACCACCTGGGCACACAGGAAAGCAGGGTACCCCACATGGGCACCGCCTGTGCTTCCACAGACACAACGTCGCAACCATCGATGTCAGCGAATGCCGATCGGTGAGACTGCACGATTTTGCAAGGATCCCATGTTGTTCTTTAAGTGTCCCCCTATGTGTGCCATGTTATGACTAATACATGTAGTTGGCCTCAGGTGAGGTGGTTCGTTGGTTCTCGCAGTTTAAACTGAAGTTTCGTGCGCTGACTTTATATATCTAGTGCTGAATTCTGGATGAGGGTGAGTGAAACCCTTTAAGATGTAACCCTAATTAGGTTAATTTTTAAAGCCCGTAGCTAGAAGGTGTTGTGCAGATCCGCGTAGGCTTAGCAGATTCAGATGTGCGGGATATTTTTGAGCATATGTGTCGGCTGAAATCAAATTCGTTGAGGGACAAAGCCTTAAAGTCTAGTGGCCCGACGGCCGTGTCCATATCTCTGAAAGATTACAATTAGAGTTTTGACAGCCTTGAGGCGAATGTGAACACAGAAGTCTGCTGACTCATGCCCGGCCCCATATTTTCAAGGCTTGGCTTGACAAGCATTCATTCAATTGAGTGTCTCGTAATGTCTTCGCTGAGCCCAAATTTGATGAGCTAGAAGGTCTACAGATATGTCTTGGAAGACCTCATGACACAAAACTCGTGAAACCCACTCAGTGAGAGGAGGGAACGTTTCAGCACCGTCAGAGGAGCTGCACGAGAAGTTGCATCCTTTGAGAAATGTGTAGCGCATTGTGGCTGTGCACACGTGATTCCTTGTCCACGTGGTCCCGGATCCACACGTATTACGTAACAGGGTCACATGACCGTTAGAACAGAAGTGCATACACATTGCGATCTTATACAGATACAGCAACGCTTTGTTGAGTGCATGCGTCTTGGCCTGACTGACTTCAGGAGGTTTCAACTGTGGCTCCCTCCTTGTCGCTAAGCGCTATATAGCAAGTTAGTTCTGGTCCAGAGTTAGTTCTGGTCCGAAGTTCTGGTCCAAAATCAAAAACTTTAAATTTCAAGTAGTCGCTAAGCGCAACAGCAGGTTACCCTCTGGTCCAACGTTCTGGATGGTTGGCGATTTTCAAGCACTCATGAGCACATCTTGATCAAGATGTCCAGAGTATAGTCGTGTCGCTTGGCTAACAGCCAACGTCATGTAAGGTTAATCTGTTTTAAATATACCTGCAGACATGCAGCACTACCGGTACCGTGGGCTACACGCTCAAAGCTTCACACGACTTTATCTTTGTAGGCATGTATACCTATAAGGGACATTCTTTCTCGTTCACACACACACACACACACACACACACACACACACACACACATGTACATATGTTTTAACATTTTGGCATCTATCCTTCATGCATTTGGCACAAACATTGGATCGCACCCAAACGTTGGTGGTGGGCTCTGGGGTTGCGTGATTACGTGCCACTCAGCCGCAGCAGCTGCTTTGCTCAACAGGCAGACCCATCGATCATAAAGCGCCAAAGACTTTTACACAAGCCCCACGCAAAATCTATCTCTAACGTGTGTCGACTTCTGTACAGTTCTGATACTGAGACGCTGGCTGCAGCAGCAGCGTCCCCACACTGCGAACCTAGTGCTATGAAAGTTGAATGAAGCGAACAGCATATATGAACAGTACATACTCCCCGAAGTCGAGCCCCTTTGAAGGACACTAAACCCATCATGCCAAGTGTCACTCGAACACACGCACAAGCGCGCGTGCGTACACACACACACACACACACACACACACACACACACACACACGCACACACACACACACGCACACGCAGGCGCGCGCGCCCCCACCCACGCATGCAGACGTACACTCACGCGCACACACACAACGCAAGCTCTGGGCAGGGCACGATCCTCACATGCGCAAGGCTCAGAAAAGGCCCACGGGACTCCCCTGCACAAGGCTCGTGCCTGCCAGTGCCCTTAAGTAGACACGTGCACACCCCTCACTGACTGCCAGTGCTTCAATGAAGCTCATGAGAATGCTTGCTAGTGGGGCAGAAAGCAAAAAGCTTAAGCAAATGACAGCTCAAAGACATTGAATTGCCCGAAGAGATGATATCGATTCTCACGCACCCAGTTGGAGTGGCCACGATTTTTAAACATCCACTCGGAGTGGCTTCGATTCAAAGCAGCCATCCGGAGTGGCTCGGAATGGCTCATACACTTATTTGGGTCTCAAAATACCGCGACATCTAGCAGCGCAGCACATCGACACGTCTCCTCTCTTCTCCGCACCCCTCCAGAATTCATATAAACTCTTTTCTTTTCACTTTTATTTTTCTCGCAAAAGAAGCCGGGATGCACCAAAAAACATACTTTCTGCAATTTCTTTCGAATGCTGTCTCGCACGTGCATCCACTGCTCAAAAACGGAGTGACAAGACGGAGTGAAAACTCTCAGAAATTCCAAACGTGCTGCATCATATGGTTAGCCGGGGCTGTGCATACAAGTACAATCAGAGGATAGAACAGGCGCATTAATACATAATATCACATGATAAGTTTCGTCTCCTTTGAGGGTCTCCGTAGGTGTTGGACTGGGCATGCGCATGTCCGTAGTCTAGAACTGCATGTGCCACACAGCAAGGAATTCCAGTTCCATGCTGTGTTGCACGGTTGAAGACTTCGAAGTCTTCAACCGTGCAACACAGCATGGAACTGGCGGGCTTGACGGACGAGCTGGAACTTGAAAGAGTTGGCACACAACTCATCATGACTTGTCTGACGCCGAGTGGTTCATCCACCACTCACAGTCAAAAGCACCGCAGTACAAACCGCAGTGCATCGATCTTTCACATAGCACACAAGGAATTGCAATGCATCTATAGCTACCAGAAACACACGATCATATAAACTCATCATATAAAACTGTTTTCTTTAAAGAAAACCGTTTTGATTTTAGCCATCACCCATACCAGCATTGCACTGTCACCACCATTTTAGTTACCTCCATGACACACGTCATACGATATCGATCACCACAAAAATAATCGATTACCACAAATATGAATCCCAGGGCGTGTACCATTTTAATGACGTGTTTATGAGCACGCCATAAAAATGAATCGCCGTGCCGTTACCATCAACATGACAAAGAATGAATCCCAGTGACTGAAACAGTAGTCAATGCAATCCCCATCATAACAACATACTACTGAATCCCAGCGACTTGTATGTTGGTGATCAGCGTTAATGTTATAACGACACACCATACAATTAACACACAATGCCAGATCGCTGAAGCCTCTGCGAAGCAGCTGAGGTCCACCTACCTCTCCTAGATGCTGTGCACATGCGACATGTAACTGGCTAGACTGACGGTTACATCCTTTCGCAGTCCTCTCCCAGCACTTGCTTCAGCATCATAATTAGCGACTGGTCTTGGCCGTTGTCTTCGTTCCTCCATCAGAGAGGCAATTCTTCTTTCAAGTGAGACGCGTTGCTTCCTTCCCTCAAGGGGGAGGGGCGCTGCTTCCTTCCCTCACGAGGGAGGGGCGGTCCTCCCTTCCCTCACGAGGGAGGGGCGGTCCTCCCTTCCCTCACGAGGGAGGGGCGGTCCTTCCTTCCCTCACGAGAGAGGGGAGGTCCTTCCTTCCCTCATGAGGGAGGGGCGGTACTTCATTCCCTCATGAGGGAGGGGCGGTCCTTCCTTCCCTCACGAGGGAGGGGCTGTACTTCCTTCCCTCACGAGGGAGGGGCTGTACTTCCTTCCCTCACGAGGGAGCGGCAGTACTTCCTTTGAGAGAGAAGCAGTCCTTCCTTCCTCTTTTTTTTTTTTGGGGGGGGGGGTGGGGGGGTCAGAGGCCGAAGGACTTGGCGGTGAGGAGGGCGCCCGAGGGCAGAGACAGGAAGCGGCCCAGCCACCAGGCGTGAGCCACAGCGCACACCACCACCCCCAGGTTGATGATGGAGGACACTCCGTGCAGCCCCCCAAACTGCTTGCGCAGGCGCGTGATCTCCGCCTCATCCCGCACAGCTGCGTTCTCCAGATCATACCTGCCAGCACGCATGCAGCGCTTCAACCAGCCATCTCCCCCCCCCCCCCCCTTGGTTAAAATCAAGGAGTGGAGCTTCAACAAGCAGCCCTCCCCCTTCCTTTGAATTTAAAAAGTGGAGCTTCAACAAGCAGCCCTCCCCCCTTTTGTTGAATTTAAAGAGTGGAGCTACAACTTGCAGCCCTCCCCCCTTTTTGAATAAATAGCAAAGCTGCAACAAGCAATCCCCCCCCCCCCCTTCGGAAATAAGAGTTGGAGCTACAAGAAGCAACCCCTCTCTCCGAAAAAGGAAAGGGCAGCTCCAGCCAGCGACCCCTCTTTGGGAATAAAATTTCCCTCCTGCGCTGCTTTTCAGCCAAAGCTTCTCACAGGACAGGCAGAGGGTAGGCAGGCACTTCCCTGGGAGCTCCCATCCTCCAACCACCATCTTCCACTGCAGCAGAAGACAGTGCGAGCACGCCAGGCTCGCCTAGCAGCTTTTTTTTGGGGGGGGGGTGTGTGTGCACCTTGCAAACATGAAGGCACCTTGCCAGCGTGGGTGGGGCCTCACAAGCACCTTGTAAACATGGGAGGGGCCTCACACACACTTTGCAAACATGGGAGGGGCCTCACACAGATGTTGCATACATGCGAGGGGCCTCACACACACCTTGCAAACATGAGGGCACCTTGCCAGCGTGGGAGGGGCCTCACAAGCACCTTGCAAACATGGGAGGGGCCTCACACACACCTTGCAAACATGGGAGCGGGCGGGTACGCACCTTGCAAACATGAGGGCCGTGGTCTTCGGCTCCACCACCAACAGATTGGCCAGAGTCAGCGCCAGTGCGGTTCCTGCAATCCCATTCCCTCCCACCCCACCTTAGGGTCGCCGTAGATTTTTTGTTCCTCCTTCACTGTCTCTGCACAAGCGCGTGCCTGCGTGCGTTCGTGCATGCGCGCGCGAGTGCGTCTGCGTCTGCGTGAGTGTATGTGTGTGTGTGTGTGTGTGTGTGTGTGTGTGTGTGTGTGTGTGTGTGTGTGTGTGTGTGTGTGTGTGTGTGTGTTGGGGGGGGGGGGGCTGTACTTTCTTTCAGATTTAGGGGCAGTGGGGAAGAGGGGAGGTTCTCTTTCTTCTAGTTTGGGGGCGCGGGGGGAAGGTGGGGGTTCTCTATTTCATGTACTTTGGGGGCGGGGGGGGGGGTCCCTCTTTCATGTAATTTACGAGGGCCTCCCCCCGGGGGGGGGGGGGCGCGGGGGGAGGCACGATCCAAGAGGTTGCAAGTCTATGCCAAGTATACTGACATCAGGTCCTTCATGTCAGTAGTGACATGAAGTCCTTCATGATATTAGTCCACTTTGGACATGTCTGGAAACTCTTGGACATACTTTTGAGGTGTGCTTTGGACATGCTTTGGAAGTCCTGGGAATTTCTGGACATTTGCAAGTTTTGACAAGGTTCACAGTGAGCCAGTAGTCCAAAATCCCCCCAACAGGATCGGACCAGGACAGACAGCTGCGGGGCGGGGACAGAGATGAGAATGGGTGGGAGGCCATTCTGGCCCCGCGAGATGATGGGAGAAGAGGAAGAGCAAGAGGAAGAGCCCCACAGATCCCGACTTGTTTCCTTCATGCAGAAGGAGGAGGAGGGGGAGGAAGAGGAGGAGGAGGAGGAGGAGGAGGAGGAGGGAGGGGCAATTACAAATAAAAGCCAGAGGGGGCCACGGGGGGGGGGGGGGGGGCAAACCGAGTTGGATGGCCTGCTGACGGGCGAGGCCGGGCCCCGCGATCAGAGTGGCCAGCTGGAACACCAGGCAGGCTGCCGACAGCCCGAAGTACTGCGGGAACAGCTTCGACTGCAGGCGCCCGAACGTCTGCCGGGGCAGGTTCTTGAACATGGTGATTCCTGTGCAGGGTCAGACGCACCCACGTGAGTCCTGCCTGCCCCCTCGCCTGGCCCTGTTTGCCCTTTCTTCCAGACTCACTGACCACCCCAAGCCCCCTGGGAACCGTGCTGCAAGGGAGTGCACCCAGCGTGGGACCGCACACAGTGCGGTACCGTACCCTGTGCGGGACTGTACCCAGCATAAGACCACACACAGCCTGGTACTGCACACAGCGTGGAAGCGCATCCAATGAGGGACCGCATCCAACTAGGGACTGCATCCAATGAGGGACCGCACACAGCGTGGGACCGCACACAGCATACATCAGAGGGACGAGGCCGGCCGGGGTTGGGTCGGGGGGTCAAGGAAAGCCCAGGGGTCCAGGGGGGCACGCATGCACCCATTCGCGCGCGCGCACGCGTGAAAACACATAGGCAGGGTCAAAAGGGGAGAGAAGAACTCAGGGAAAACGCTCGTATGGGAGAAAAGCACTTGTAAAAAGATGTCGAAGGGGACAAAAGCGCTCAGAACAGAGCCCGAAAGAGAGGAACAGGGGCTCGTGAATAGCGGCCGAAGGAGAGGGGAAAAAAAAAAAACCAATTTTGACGCACCCAAAACGAAGGTGGTGTAGACTGTAGTACCCAGCCACACTCCGTACGCCAGGATGTGCATGAAGGGAGCTGCATTCCTGAGTGCCACACTGCTGCCTCCTGCTGCTGCCACAATTGCTGCAGCAATCGCTGTTAAGCGCACCTGCATCACTTCAACTGCAATCAGCAAATCACAAAAGGACGTAATGCAATCCCCCCCCCTCTTAACACACACACACACACACACACACACACACACACACACACACACACACACACACACACACAAACACAAAAGGGGGGTGGGGGGAACCGTCAAAACATAAGGGAGCAACTCACGGTAGTGAGCCGGTGAACAGCAAACTGCGCTTGAACAGCCAAAGAGTTATATCGAGAGAGGGGAAAGCCGACGGAATGAAAGTGGACTGCACAGTGAGGTGTGTTGTAAAACATGCACGCACCCACTTATTGTTGGCAAGCGACGGTTTCAACATGTCCCCTTTGACATCCACGTTCTCAGTGGGCCCTCCAACTTGCTTGCTACCAGGTTTCATCTTTGGCTCTCCACTCTTTCCGTTGCTGCTCAAAACCTCCCCAATGCGTGTATCAACAGCTCCAACCCCTGCATACCCAGCAAAATATGAATCACACACTGACGGCAGTGCTTGGTGTGGACAAGTCACCTGCTACGGACCAGGAATCCAAGCCACGTCCTAAAAAAAGAGGTGCGCGGAGATCGACAGATTGAGGCTGTCAGAAGCAGGCAGTTACTAATCAGCAAAGACAACCCATTGGATAATTTGAGCACTTCTTAGGTCGAATCCACCGTCTGTGGTATACCAAATCAGTAAACATGTAACCACCTGATGCTCACACAATAGCCTTCAATGGGCCCAATTCTCCATTCAACCGACAAGTTTCGGCATGTACACCTCCAGTAACAAACCCACGAATGCTTTTGGCCTTGCTTGGAAACGTACTAGTCGGACTTCTAGCAGCCGATGAACCGAAGATCCTCTTCTTCGACGCCGAAAATAGTGCAAGGGGCAACGGGCAAGCGGGCCTCGAGGTCGATGTTGATGCCGGCGGTCGAGTTCCGGTGATATTGAGGCCAACTAGCATGGCTCGGAAAAGTTTTGCAAGGCCAGTTTCCACAGTAAACAATTTCTACACAACGTTGTGGTTGATATATGCTTTCCCATTTCCCATTCCAGCTCGAATGTGACGTTTCCATTTCGCCAACCGCCACGTCACCATGATGAATACCGGAAGTGACTTTCAAATCGGCACGACGTCACTGTTTTTGAAATCAAAATCAGTGCCACGGTGGCACTGCCACACATGGCAATCCTCTCGGGCAACCGTCTATTCATGAGTCTTCACTTTCTGTGACAAGCAGAGCTTGATGTTTTACCACTGTGCTGCAAAAATAAAGGAGCAACAATGCAAAGACTCTTTGGGAGACTGTTTGTGTTCCCCCACATCCCCCCGCCAGCGGATCCGCTCCGAGGGGGGGGGGGGGGACCTTTCTGAATATATCCCAACAACCTCAGATTCCCGCCATCTGCATCTTTTCACCACCAGATGGGCTCCACCAAAACTTTTTTTGTGTCCCTGAGCAATCATCTTGTGTTCCTGCTGCCCCTCCTCCCTCTCCAGCCTGCCCCCTGGTAACCCTTATCCATTCACATGCAAGTCGCAAGCAGAGGAAGGATACCTGGTTTGCAGCTAGAACATGTTTCACCGTTTCTTTAAGCAGAGGAAGGAAGGAAGGAAAGAAATATTACATCCAGAACCAGCCATGATGGCTGAAGGGGATTACAATAGAGGCCCCCGCCCACCCCCTCCCCAAAAAAAGGAAACAAAAAAGAAAAAAGAAAGAGAAAGAAAAGAAAGAAAGAAAGAAAGAAAGAAAGAAAGAAAGAAAGAAAGAAAGAAAGAAAGAAAGAAAGAAAGAAAGAAAGAAAGAAAGAAAGAAAGAAAGAAAGAAAGAAAGAAAGAAAGAAAGAAAGAAAGAAAATAAATAAATAAATAAATAAATAAATAAATAAATAAATAAATAAATAAAGAAAGAAAGAAAGAAAAGTAAAGGCAATTGAAAAATAAAAAACATGGGGGGGGGGGGGGGTGGGAGAGAAGAAATGTGTCACCTTGCAGTTCTCGGGTGACGGGGGCAGACACCTCCAGCACTGCCACATCAGCAGCTTCCAGACTCTTCTCAGCAACTGCCACCGCGGCAACCGCCAATGGCAGCCCAGCGGCTTGCCCATTGGCCCCCCTGCGCATGACGGCCCCGCCCCAACCCTTTCAATGAAGAGTGAAGCATAGTCAAGCCACGTCCCATGTACCCTACATCCACGGCAGGACCCCTCTAGCCATTCGACGCAATGCTCATGGAGAGGGGGAGAAGCGAGAGGGGGGGTTGGAGAGAGAGAGAGAGAGAGAGAGAGAGAGAGAGAGAGAGAGAGAGAGAGAGAGAGAGAGAGAGAGAGAGAGAGAGAGAGAGAGAGAGAGAGAGAGAGAGAGAGAGAGAGAGGGGGGGGGGGGGGAGAGAGAGAGAGAGAGAGAGAGGGGGGGGGGAGAGAGAGAGAGAGACAGAGAGAGAGAGAGAGAGAGAGAGAGAGAGAGAGAGAGAGAGGGGGGGGGGGGGGAGGGAGGGAGGGACGGAGGGAGGGAGAGGGGGGGGTAATGGGAGAGTGAATAAGGCGAAGTGCCGCAGAGGTGTCTGCAAGAGATGGCACCGCACACATACCAGAGCAGAGAGGGGCGCTTTAAGAGAAGGCCAAGTGGCGGAGTGCTGTGTCTTGGCGAGAACGGCAAGATCCAAGCAAGAACTTTTAAGGGCAGGGGGAGGGGCGCTCACAGAGAAGGTGCTGTCTCGGAGTGGTGGGCAACGCCGGTGACCTTCTTCACGATGTCCTCGGTCTCGTGGGCAACATCGGCCAGGTTGTCGGTGACAGCGTGCAGCCCCTCCTCCAGCGCCACCTCCACCTGCCCACCCCATGAATAATTTCAAAAAATGCATTTATTTTGTTTTCTTTGTTTTTTTTTTTTGGTTTTTTACCTTTTTTTGTTTTTTCCCCATCTTGTTTTAAATTCCCCCCTCCCCCCTTTTTTTGTTTTCGGGAGAAAAGTTTTTTAAATTTTATCACAAAATTCACATCACCTGCCTGCAGCCCCCCCCCCCCCCCCCGGGGGCCCCGTGTCCATGCCGGCGCACTTGTGCAGTAAGAACGATAGAAAATGGGTACGGAGATAGATCGCAGGCATGCAGAAGAAGAGGGGAGAGGAAGAAAGGAAGGTAGGGAGACGCAGCTGTGCAAAAACGAAGAAAGCGGGAGAGAGGGAGGTAGGGAGAGAGACACGTCTGTGCACATGGCGAGCCTCCCCCTCCCTCCCTGCCTTTGTCCACCACTCTCTAAGCCCCACCTCTGCACCACTCTCTAAACCTCACTCTTCACCACTCTCTTACCTAAAGCTGTCTGGGGCGGGAAGCACTTCTCTGAAACAGGAAGGGAAGGGAAGGAAACTCCTGTCATTCCTGACATGTGCGCGCCAGAACGGGACATCCATGATGACAACCCTCTCTCCATCAGCGCCCCCCCCCCCCCCCCCGCCACCCCCCATAACCCCCATAACACACACACACACACACACACACACACACACACACACACACACACACACACACACACACACACGCACGCACGCACGCACGCACGCAAGCACACACTCACACACACACACACAGACACACACACACACACACACACACACACACACACTCACACACACACACACACACACACGCGCGCGCGCGCACTCTCTCTCTCTCTCTCTCTCTCTCTCTCTCTCTCTCTCTCTCTCTCTCTCTCTCTCTCTCTCTCTCCCTCTCTCCCCCCCTCTCTCTCTCACACACACACACACACACACACACACACACACACACACACGCACCCACACACACACACACACACACACACACACACACACACACACACACACACACACACCGTTACACCGACACACATCTATTTTCTCCCTCTCCCCCTCCCTCCCTTCCTCCTCTCTTCCACTCTTCCCCCTACCCCTCTATCCCGCACACAGAAACCCCCCACCATTTCCGCACAAAGTGAAGGGCCGCCTCTCCATCGTCCAACTTTGACACCAGGCTTGTCCCCATGTGCTACAAACATTCCCATAAGCTTCCGCACACCACCCCGCCAACTACATCCTCTCCATGACCGCTACATCGGAAAAGTGGCACAGTTGCCGCAGTACGAGTACAGCAAAGCTTCTGAGCGGGCTCAGCCCAAAGACTTGACTAAAAGCGTCAGCAACTGTGGCAGCACTTAGGAACACCGCTGTGAGCCTGTGCATCAGCCGGCACAGGCCGCCCCGGGGGGGGGGGGGGGGCGAGGGGGCTACATCGAGGCCACTACCACACGTGTCACACAGAGTGCAGCACTATTAAAACAGCAGATGTGCGTCTGAAACCCAGACTCCACTGCTTCGTGGTACGGCTGGGCCGCGCGCGGGCGCCTTATCCGAGAGAGCGGCTTGCGCTCTCTCTCTCTCTCTCTCTCTCTCTCTCTCTCTCTCTCTCTCTCTCTCTCTCTCTCTCACACACACACACACACACACACACACACACACACACACACACACACACACACACACACACACACACACACACACACACACACATGCGCATGCACTCGATTATCTCTAATTTCTCACCCACAGGAAGATGCCCGGGAGCCAGCCGGCAGGGCTCTATGGAGGTGGTGATCTTGCCACTCACCGCCTCTCCTCCCTTCTCTCGGAATTAAATTCAAGCATCCTGGGAATGTTTCCTCTGAACAGCGCTCTCACAGAATGATCAGATGCCCTCTTGGATCAAACAAGGAAGCGTTGAATTGCAACTTTTGATGTGCTTGCGGCACTACGCAAGTTGTGATCCCCTTGCTGCCTACGCAGCTAGCGATGTGCTTGCTCCTGCACTCGCGGAAGGATCCGTCCCGTTCCCCTGGGCTTCCACAGATGTGCACCCTTCTCCCCGCACCCTTCTTCCCGACTGACAAAACTCATCACTACGCAGTGGCAAAACTCAACTATCGAAGTGGCAATCTGGAAGGCACATGTATGTGACACCTGCGTTAAGTCATGACCCTGACTAATGCAGCAGCGCCCTCACCTTGTGGAACTCGTCCTCAAGAATGTGCAGCGCTTCGTTCATACTGTCTCCCACGGAGTGCAGGCCCTTCCCCACCAGCTCCTCCACCTGGGCCCCCATCCCCGCTCCCGTATTGACCCTCCGCATGAAGCTCGCCTGTTTGGGCATGTGTGTGTGTGTGTGTGTGTGTGTGTGTGTGTGTGTGTGTGTGTGTGTGTGTGTGTGTGTGTGTGTGTGTGTGTGTGTGTCTGTCTGTCTGCATGCGTGTGTAACGAGAGAGAGAGAGAGAGAGAGAGAGAGAGAGAGAGAGAGAGAGAGAGAGAGAGAGAGAGAGAGAGAGAGAGAGTGTGTGTGTGTGTGTGTGTGTTTGTGTGTGTGTGTGTGTGTTTGTGTGTGTGTGTGTGTGTCTGTGTGTGTGTGTGTTTGTGTGTGTGTGTGTGTGTGTGTGTGTGTGTGTGTGTGTGTGTGTGTGTGTGTGTGTGTGTGTGTGTGTGTGTGTGTGTGTGTGTGTGTGTGTGTACCCCCAGTTGCGTTGCAAATGTGTCCGTGTTCGGGGGAAGGGGTGCGCACGACTGTGTGAGGTCAGGCATCTGCGAGCATGGAGAGTCAACAGAGGCAAGAGGCACGAAGGTGAGAGGGATCATGATTGGGTAGGGCCAGGAGAGAGGGCTGGGGAGCAGAGAACAATATCACAAAAAGCATTGGAGAAAGATAAGAGCGAGTAAGGCGGACAGCTGAACAGCTTGGGAGAGCAGGGAGGGTCAACATTTTGATGTGTACTTATAGACTTCTACAACTGCTTGAAGTAGCAGCAGCAGCAGAAGGGGGGGGGGAGAGGGGAGGGGTGGGAAGAAGGGTAAGTGCAGGAAGGCGGAGGAAGAAAGGAAGGGGGGGAGGTGGAGCAGGAAAATTGCGGAGATTAGGTAAAAAAAAGTAAAGCAGATGAAGAGGGAAGTAAAAGAGTCGGAGAAGAGTACAAGGATTCAGCAGACTGAAACTTAGGTATGAAGGGAATAAAAAGGACAAAAGCAGAGGATAGGGAGGTGAAGTATACAGAGATGGAAAATACGGAGATTTACAGATGAAGAACCACTCGTGCAATGGAAGGATTATGCAATGGAGGGGCACAAACGTGTCGCTCACTGGCATATAAACATGCAACCTCACACTCCTCTGTCCACATTTACGACCCCTCTCCATACAAGCACTGCTGGATGACCAAGGTATTAGTCAGTTTTGAGTTCCTTCACAGAAGTATAAGTCAACAATGATGTCTGATAATCCCCAGAGATTTACGCCTACCGAGGTATTGCTCCCTCAGAGCCTCCAAAGTTATACTTCTGTTTCCCAGAATCAATGTTTTGTGATGTTCCACAAGGCACCCACAATCTCCCGTACCTCCTCCCTTCAAAACTAGCCCTTTCTTGTTAACTCTTGTATTCAAATGCACCAAGCCAGGTCCTCCCTGAAGCTCCTTTTCAAAGAGTTACAAAACATCTTGTGAGTTTCTAGTACGAATCCTGAAGGATAATGATCTTGCAATCATCGGCCAAGCCGTCGTATTTTATGGTGCTGTTGAGGTACAGATTATCCGGTTGACTCACCTTGTGAACGTTTTCTTCCAGGTCATGTAGTCTGTCTCCAGCTGTTTTTTGCAACTCATGAATTCTTTCTTTGGCGTTCTCAATCATGGAGTCACCCGTGGAGGCGCGGGAAAGCAAGCGCTGTTGAACCCGCCTGGAAGGTCTGCAAATGTCACGCAAGGAAGTAAGGACTTTAAAATGGTCTAAGAGAACGTATTAATCAATGCCTCCCACCCATACCCCCCTTTTTGGGGGCACTTATGACAACACGCCGAAGAGATCACCCAAGAGACGCCAATCACATTCCCAAAGAGATATACCCAGAGCGGAGGCAGGAAACAAAAACCTAAGACAGCGCTGATGAATAGAAACATAGAGGGTACGAGCAAGCTGAAGTCATGTCCTGCTTCGAGTCTTTCTGTAAGGGTTAGTCTAGTGTCGGATGTTACATACGCATGTCGCATCACAACATCCCAGGATCAAAAAGTTTTCCATTGTCACACCAAATTCAGGGCAGAACTTTTCGAAAACTTTTCACAAGTCAAAAAATATTAAGTTGGCAGCATAGGCTTAAAAGGAATTCCTCGACCTTCCGGTTGACGAGCGAGGCCGACAGGGGCACGGCGCATAGCGGCTAGTGGTACAAGTTAACATCTTGACAGGTTCTGCTACGATTTATGAAACAAAAGCTCGAAGGCCAGCTTTAACCTGTTTTTCTCTCTGGATTCCTCTGCCTGAGGTGGACCTCGAACAAGGTCCCAACTTTCAAGATATTTTGCTGCGTGTCGCTACGTGTGAATCTTGACTTTGTACTGCTGCATGTCCTGCGCCTCAGAGGGTGGCCCCGTGGCACAATCTCTCATGTCTTCAAGCGCGAAGATGCAAAGCAGGTCCCGATCGACCAATCGCAGGTCCCGATCCCCTAATTGCCTTAATTGCCTAATTGCAGAAACACTTGACTGTCCCCCATTGTACAGGGTCGAAACTAGCGGTCACTTTGTTCACCTAACTAAGCTTCTTCTCGTTATTACTCTGTGTATTCTTTAAACCCCTGACATGCCCTTCTGGTAGGTAGCGCGGACATGCCGACATTAGAGGCTTCTTCATCGTTTTCCTTCCATCGAACCCCCTGTGTATCATTCTTTCTTCTGGCGAGTAGTTGAATCTGAAGGATCGCAATCGTCAAGTGCACTGCGTATTTTGCGAAGCAAAGTTCCCACTGGTGAGATTCGTCGGCTTCATCGGTACTTGCGTGAGTCTCCAGAAGGTTTTCGTGTACCTCTTTAGCTTCACATTCTCCTCTATATGTCCAGAGTTTATTCCTACCTGGACGTCCCATCTTGAATGAAGCTCAGACCGATCGGAAGTGGTGGACCAGTGTCTCGGGCGTATGCATCCGATTGAACAAACACTTTCCTTCTATAAACATCTCTTTATAATCAAATTGTTTACCATTGAATAGTACTTGCGGCATGTATGGACTACCATGGTGATTTCCACCTCGGCAGACGTGAGGCACCCGAGTCTCGGTGGTTCGTGCAGAAATTCCCAGTATTGGACGGAAGGGATCCTAGACGCACATCCTTGACTTAAAAACTTCACTTCATGCTGCTGCTTCTCCTTTATATCGTGTTGGGATTTTCCAGGGCAGCAACACTGCACCACTTGGGCCAGGCAGTCGTGGTAAGGGCTCTGCCTTTTCAACGTCCCGAGTTTGGAAACAGGGTCAGATTTCTCTGTATTCTGTTCAAATGAACTGCTGTTGTGCATCTACTTGAGGATGGCGGCCAGGCCAGGTTCCTTGGTTATGGGCCATGGGTAAACAGGGTTTGTCATGTTTGAGGTTCTCATGCCCTGTGCCTCTCCGTGCTTGTAAGGCCTGAGGCCTAATTAGACTTCTTTTCATTTATTTTCTCTTCTTATCATACCATTCAAACGGGCAGATGTTGTTGCTTCTTCGTCTAGATGCTCCTGGGTTCGAAATTGCAAGCAACTAGGTTAGTAAAGTAGTTTTATTGCACAAGCAGGAGTTCTACTGTCCCATAACTTATGTGGATACATCATGTTGCAGTCCAAGCATGTACTCTCTGCGGATATAAGCTGCCATCTTACTACTGGCTGCACTTGTGGCCATACTGCGCAACCATATATGGCCATATATGGTTGCGTACTGCTGTACTAACTGCATGTGTTTCCCTGTAAAGACTGCTTCTTCTGTACTGGATGTTGTTATTTTTTTTCTGTTTATTGTGTGCGTGCATGTGTGCACGCGAGCATTCCTGCCTGCCTTCCTGCGTGAATGTGTGCGTGTGCAAGAGCTCGCGCGCGGGCGCGCGCGTGTGCACATGTGCGTGCCTGCCTATGCGCGCGCGTGGAGTGTGTGTGTGTGTGTGTGTGTGTGTGTGTGTGTGTGTGTGTGTGTGTGTGTGTGTGTGTGTGTGTGTACGCGCTCGCTTGCACGCATGTGTGTTGCGGGGCTGAGCGAGCACTTCTTGGGCAGACATCGTGTGCGAGTTTGAAACATCAGAAAGAATCCTGGGCGTATCATTATCCGGAAACACTCTTTGACGTTCCACGAAAGGGGAAAAGGGTTAATCACTTGCAGAATTTACGCTTGCAGTGTGTACTGTCCTTTCAAGGCTTTTTTCCCCCTCTTACCGCCATCCATGGACATTAACGCGTAAGCACTGTGCAATGCCAAGAAGGATGGCCCTCTTCCTGCGCTCTGTCACGAACCGCATGCCTTGGTTTGGGCACAGCGTGGTACGGGAGTCTGAGTCGGTTGAGAACTGTACTGCCTTCCGGGCCGGGACTGGGGCAGCCTCTGTACGGGACAATATTTTTGGCTGCAAATCCACCCGTGGAGTACAAAGTGCACTTCTAGGCAGTGTAGCTGTTTTTCGGCTCTGTCCTGTGCAGTCCAACTGCGCTGCTTCAGGACTTGGGAGACATTGTACTGCGGGGCAGTCTTGCAGTTATTTCCTGGGCATCTGCACTTCAGCTGCCTTGAGAAAAGTTGTACTGCATTCAGATCTATTGTACTGCATTCTGACATTGTACTGCATTCTGTCCCGGTACCCCTGGGATAGACACCTACACTTTTTTCCTCAGATTGTGCAGTGGGACAATCTTGCAACTATCCCACTGGCTGTGCACTGAGGTGTATTTTTGGCGCTGCCGTACATTACGCACTGCAACGCAGTAATCAAAAGTTTCAGTTTGGCTGCAAAATTCAGCGGTACAGTCAGTACTACACATACTTCTGGACAGCTCTCAGAGCCAGTACAGAGAGATGACTGAGAATCAGAAGCAGGTGGTGGCCTTTTAAGCCCTCATGTTTCACGTGGCTTTGCTCACGGATGTCTTTTAGCTTTTAGCATCAAGGTTTTCCCATTGATGTTGTGGGCACACCTTTAGGGGGAAAGCTGACAAGCAGGGGAGTGATAGGGGGAGGAAGACAGACACACACACACACACACACACACACACACACACACACACACACACACACACACACACACACACACACACACACAGAGACAGAGAGAAAGGAGGCGGGGAGAGAGGGAGAGAGAGAGAGAGAGAGAGAGAGAGAGAGAGAGAGAGAGAGAGAGAGAGAGAGGGAGGGAGGGAGGGAGGGAGGGAGGGAGGGAGGGAGGGAGGGAGGGAGGGAGGGAGGAGGGAGGGAGGGAGGGAGGGAGGGAGGGAGGGAGGGAGGGAGGGAGGGAGGGAGGGAGGGAGGGAGGGAGGGAGGGAGGGAGGGAGGGAGGGAGGGAGGGAGGGAGGGAGGGAGGGAGGGAGGGAGGGAGGGAGGGAGAGAGAGAGAGAGAGAGAGAGAGAGAGAGAGAGAGAGAGAGAGAGAGAGAGAGAGAATGCGCACACGTGTGTGTGTGTGCGTGTGTGTGTGTGTGTGTGTGTGTGCGTGTGCGCGCGTGTGTGTGTGTGTGTGTGTGTGTGTGTGTGTGTGTGTGTGTGTGTGTGTGTGTGTGTGTGTGTGTGTGTGTGTGTGTGGTGTGTGTGTGGTGTGTGTGTGTGTGTGTGTGTGTGTGTGTGTGTGTGTGTTGGGGGGGGAGGCAGACAGACAGACAGGCAGTCTGGGGGGCAAGCAGGGAGTTTCGGAAAGAATGGGTTAACAAAATGGGGCATTTCAAGAATGTGAGGGGGCTCTGTGGTGAGATTGCAGCCAGTAGCACAGCGGGAGGGAGGGCTGGATGCAGGCTTACCGCACCGCTTCATTTATGGTGCTGCGGCGGCCGCCTATCAAGTAAGCCCCCCCCCCCCATCCCTTCTTCCCTTGTGATGTGTCTTACGCAGCGGTGACAACTTGGGAAACCCGAGACGGGGCTTGAAGGCGAGCCATGGCAGGCTTGCCAATACAGGATTGAAGGCGAGCCATTGCAGGCTTGCCTGTACAGGATTGAAGGCGAGCCACGGCAGGCTTGCCTACATAGGGTTGAAGGCGCCATGGCAGGCTTGCCTATACAGGATCGCAGGCGAACCATTGCAAGGTTGCCTTCCTAGGATTGAAGGCGGCATGGCAGGCATGCCTATATACAGGATCTGCTTCTTATGGAATCCCAGATCGGCGGGCCAACGGATCCTAATCGGCTGATCGGGATTTGGATTTTGGGGTTAGGGATACTGGGTCGGGTTGTCGGATTGTGTCGGGGTCCGGGTCGGGGTTTAGAGGTCTCCCTGCTGCGCCTGGTGTTGTGGCCTGCCCTGAGGGAATTGGGATAGAGGGTGCGGAAAGGCCACAATACCCCCTCCGCCCTGCCCCTTCAAAACAACATTTCCCCGGCCCCCCCCCCCAAAAAAAAGGGGGAAAAAAGAATAGACAGAGAGAGAGAAGTGGAAGTGGAAGAAGAAGAAGGAGAAGGAGGAGAAGGAGAAGGAGAAGAAGAAGAAGAAGAAGAGGAAGAGAAAAGAAAAATAAGCGAGGGACACAAGAATGGGCATTGTGGCTGTGAGCACGGCTGTGTGTCGTTGCGGATGATGTGCAAGAATGGGCTCTGCATCTGTGCTGGTAGTGTGTGAATTCGGGCACTTATCAGTGTGTTGGTTGGGTGAAATGGGGCACTTATCAATGTGTGGGTTGGGTGATATGGGGCACTGATCAATCCGTGGGTTGTGGGTGAGAAGGGGCACTTATGCATGTGTGGGTTGGACTGAAAATGGGGCACTTATCAATGTGGGGTATGGGTAGAATGGGCCACTTGTCAATGTGGGTTTACGTAAAATGGGGCACTCACTATGCTGGACTTGGGCTATCTTACTATGAAGGCAGATTCCTTTTCCTAAGATGGGGCATTTGTCACTGAAGATTATTATGACTGAAATTGGGCATGTGGATGCGGCATCATTTCCGCTCGTGAGCAACCTGGGAAGACGAGGAAGGGGAATGCACCGATTCCTAAGCCAGATGTGACCCAAAACTTGGAATTTCGGGTCTTGGCGATCCAAATCTTGGGTCCCTGATCCAAATTTGGGTCTTGAAGATCGAAATCTTGGGTCCCTGATCCAAATTAAGGTCTTGAAGATCCAAATCTGGGGTCCCTTATCCAAATTTGGGTCATGGAGATCCAAATCTTGGGTCCCTGATCCAAATTCGGGTCTTGGCAATCCGAATCTTGGGTCCCTCATCCAATTCCGGGTCTTGGAGATCCAAATCTTGGGTCCCTGATGCAAATTCGGGTCTTGGCGATTCGATTGAACTACGTCGCAAGCTGGTTGTATTGGCCATCATGTGTCATGTCCGGTCAAGGGCCTTCGCAGGTATTGCAATGCCGTGTTGCTGATCGCGTTTCATTTCATGTAGGAAGTTTAAGGCTCTCACATTGTGGTGTGCAGGTGGAGGGGGCCTGGAACGAAGACGGGCGAGGGGTCAGCATCTGGGACACATTTTCGCACATTCCGGGCAAAGTTCACAACAATGATACCGGAGATGTGGCGGATGATTTCTATCACCGGTGCTCCCCCTTTCGTTGTCCCCCCCTCCCCCCGGCAAACCCCCTCTTTTGCCTTCTCCCCCCTTCGTCATCAGGTGCTGTCTATGCGTGCGTGCGTGCGTGCGTGCGTGTGTGTGTGTGTGTGTGTTGTGTGTGTGTGTGTGTGTGTGTGTGTGTGTGTGTGTGTGTGTGTGTGTGTGTGTGCTTTCGCTGGACTTCTGCATGCATTCCCCAAGAAGCCATGATGGGGACATGTACAAGACAAAGGGGACCACTTCATACGCACACCTGTAGGCCGTGTGCTGCACTCCTGAACCATGAGATGCAGCATGCTCAGGGCAGTGCACCACGTCTGTCTGTCCCAAAGCCCTGAAAACTGCCCAGCACAAGGCAGGGGGCCACTTGCACGAGCTTCTCAATTGGCAGTGATATCCTGCATGAAGGAGATAAAAGGAAACAGGGCTCGCACGGCCCCACAACGGACATGCTCAAGGAGGCAGTGGACCAGTTGCACGAGCTACTCAGATGGCCGTGATCTCCTGCATGAAGGAGACGTTCTCAAGGCAGTGGACCACGTCCTCGTCTGTCCAGAAGCCACGAAAGTGGGAACTCCCGCGATGTCAAATTTGCGTGGATTTTCAGCGCAAATTTCGTTTTTTTCGAGGCGGAACAGTCCCGACCGTGGCAGATTTCGGGCTGAAATGTGACCTCGCGGCAGTTCCCAGTGAAAGTGGCGGTTACAAGGCAGTGCACCGCTTCACGGGTTTCTCAAGAAGGCCATGGAGCTGTATGCACAAGGCAGTATACCACTTCATGTGTCTATCAAAATGCCAATTATAAAGCAGTGCACCGCTTCACGAGTTCATCAACAAGGCCGTGTCCGCAGCACGCACAAGGCAACAGACCACTCAAGGCAGCAGACCACTTCAATAGTTTCTCCGAAAGCGTTTGGAAGGGGCCTGCACGAGGGTGTGGACCACACTCATGTGTTTCTAAAAAAGCCCATGAAGGCGACATGCAGAAGGCAGTGGACCACTGCATGAGGGCCTTTCCGAAAGCTTACAAACAGGCAGCGACTGGGGGGCCGGGGGGGGGGGGCACAGGTACGAGGAGGACATAGAGTTGATGAGGAAGCTGGGCATCAAGGCCTTCCGCTTCTCCATCAGCTGGTCACGCATTTTGCCTGACGGGCGCGGACCGGTGCGCCCTCCCCCTTCTTTGCAAGTCCACGCCTCAGGGCCTGCCCTGGAGGGGTGTGTGTGTGTGTGCGCACGCGCGTGCGCGTCTGTGTGTGTGTGTGTGTGTGTGTGTGTGTGTGTGTGTGTGTGTGTGTGTGTGTGTGGGAGGGGGGGTGTGGGTGTGGGTGGGTGGGTGGGGGGGGTGCGTGTGTGGGTGTGTTTGGGGTTTTTTAGCCCTTGTTATTTCTTTAGCCCTTCTGCTGGGTGCATGTGTGCGTGCGTGTGTGTGTTTGGGGGGGGGGGTGTGGGGAGGGTGAGTGGGTGAGTGTGTGTGTTGGTGGGTGGGTGGTGGTGTGTATTGGGTGCAGAATGGAAGGGAAGAAGATAGCGCCCGCCCTTGACCCCCCAGAGGGGGGAGGGGGAGGAGGGGCAGGGAGGCTATTAGAAAGGCAGGCAAGAAGAGAATGGGGTGTGTGACTTTGCCTATCGAGGGGCAGGGTATCAATGCGGTCAGAAGTATCCGGGTACAATGGCTGGCAAAATGCGGGGGAGCGTGCAACAAGTGGATAGAATAGAAGGCGAGTCAGAGATGGGGTATGCAAAGATGCTCCTCCATGATGATCCAAAGAGCATCTTGGGATTGGAAGGAGCATCTTGGGAGTGGGAGGAGCATCTTTGGGATTGGGAGGAGCATCTTTGGGATTGGGAGGAGCATTTTTGGGATTGGGAGGAGCATCTTTGGGATTGGGTGGAGCATCTTTGGGATTGGGTGGAGCATCTTTGGGTTGCAGGTGAACCAAAAAGGGGTGGACTTCTACAACAAGGTTCTTGATGCTTTGGAAAAGGCGGGGATCAAACCCTTTGTCACTCTGTACCACTGGGACCTTCCCCAGCCGCTTCAGGTGAGTGCTGCAAGACATGGTCAAGATTATTTTGGTTTCACTTACAAAAGCACTCGCACATGCTGGACATAGGCATCTGCTTGCACACACACACACACACACACACACGCACACACACACACACACACACACACACACACACACACACACACACACACACACACACACACACACAACACAGACAGGCAGGACATCTCTCGCTCTCTTCTCTACTCGTCTGCTTTAGTGTACCTATGCAGTACAAGGCCTCTTCACTGCTTCCTGATGAATTTGTTCTCCCCCGCTGCTTTATTGTAACCATGCAGTACAAGGCCTCTTCACTGCCTCCTGGTGAACCTGCACGTACACATGCAGGACAAGGCCTCTCCTTGCTGGTACATTTGCAATACACGATCTCTGAGCTGCATGTTTGTAGAACTTATACGAGTAGGACAAGGCCTCTGCTTGCGTGCACGCTTAAAACATAGCAGCAGTGCCTGGCCATTTCCAGGAACACCGAGACTCTCATATGGGAGTCATCTGAGCCGTGCTAGATTTAAATCTGTTCGAGAATCAAGTTTGTTTGAGAATCTGGTTTATTGAGTTTCTTCTTTCTTTTGTTTGAGCCATTCAAGGATCACATGGGAGTCTTCTGACCTGTTTAAGACTCGTGTGGGAGTCTTCTGAGCCGTCGTGGATTTGTGTGAGAGTCTCTTAAAGCCGCTCTGAATTTCATGTGGAAGTCATCTGAGTTGTTCTGGAAACAGGTGGGCGTCTCCCGACCTGTTCGATATTCATGTGGGGGCCTTTTGAACCTCTCTGGATTCGTGTGAGAGTCTTCTGAGGTGGCCTTGATCTATTTTCGAGTCTTGTCAACCGTTCCGTAATTCGTTTGGGAGCCTTCTGAGGCCCCTCGCACTCATTTGACAGTCCCTTTGTCATTCTAGATATATGATTATGATTATTTGAGAGGCTTTTTGAGCCGTTCTAAAACCATCGGAAGGTGTTCTGAGCGCTTCGAGGTTCGCTTGGGTGCCTTTTGGAGACGTTCTCTGCTCACTTGGGCGACTTCTTCTACCTGTTCTAGATTCATGTGGTTGTCTCCTAAACCCTAAACCCTTAGGGTTTAGAACCCTAAACCCTTAGGGTTTAGGGTTTAGGAGACAACCACATGAAACCCCTCTACTGTCATGGGAGTGGTCTTCTGGGCCGTTTAAGACTCATTTGAGAGTCTTGCCCGAGCCGATTCACATTCATGTGGGAGTTTTCTGACCCTTTCAACTCATCCGGGCGTTTTCTGACCCCTTTCAACTCATGTGGGAGGAGTATTCTGAACCCGTCTCAACTCATGTGGGAGGAGTCTTCTGAACCCCTCTCAACTCATGTGGGAGGAGTCTTCTGACCTACTTTTGCTTGCATGTGGTTGTGTTGTGAGACAATCCAGACTCACTTGGGAGGCTTCTCTCAGCTCTTTTAGATTCATGTGGGAGTCTTCTGAGGCCGTTCGAGGTTCATTTGGGAGGAGCGCCCATACGTGTATCACGGGTTTTTCTGCCTTTCAACTACCACGGCCATTCGTGCTCAGAGGTGGAGTGGGGCAGTTGGCTGGGGTGTTCCCTATCGATTGGAAAGCCATCTGGATGGGGGCTCGGATCAAGTGCAAGGAGCACTAGTGTACTGATGTTCTGCCTTCAGAGTACTCGAGTTCTGCCCTTAAAGAGTACTTGTGATTTGCCCCACGGAGTGCTCGTGTTCTGCCTTCAGAGGACTCGTGGTCTGCCCTCAGAGTACTCATGTTCTGCTTTCAGAAGTATTCGTGTTCTGCCTTCAGAGTACTCGTGTTCTGCCCATGGAGTACTTGTGCAGTGCCCTCAGAATTCTCGTGTTCTGCCCTCAGAGTACTCGTGTTCTGCCCATGGAGTACTCGTGTTGTGCCCACGCAGCACTGATCTGATGTTCTGCCCACGCAGCACTGATGTGCTGCCTACGTATGTTCTGCCCTCGCACTATTCACGTTCGGGCCACCTAGCACTCGTATTCTGCTCACAGAGTACTCGTGTTCTGCCCAATGAGCACTCCTAATCCGCCTGCAGATCTGAGAGCTCTCTAGAGCACTCAAGTTCTGCCTGCAAGGGGCTCACGTTCTGCCTACATGGGTCTCAAGTTCTGCCCACAAGGGGCTCAAGTTCTCCCTACAGGGGGCTCAAGTTCTGCTTACGTGGGGCTCAAATTCTGCGAGCAGTGCAAGTGTATTCTGCCCACAGAGCACTGGTGTTCTGCCGGCAGGACGAGTACGGCGGCTGGGCGGGAGAGGAAAGCGTGGCGGACTTTGCTGCTTACGCGGAAGCCTGTTTCGAGGTCTTCGGGGCCCGTGTGAAGTACTGGACCACATTCAACGAGCCCTGGAGCTTCGTATTGCTGGGCTACGGTTTCGGACTCCATGCTCCAGGTTCCCCTCGAGTCTCCTCCCTCCCCCTCTCGCTCCCCTCCCCTCTCCTCCCCTCCCTTCCGATACAGCCGATTGCAGCGCTCCATCTGGGGGCTTCACGCCCCAGGTCCCCTCCCCTCCCCTCCCCTCCCCTCCACCCCGATTGCTTGGCCACAGTTCTGGAATCCTTCCCCCAGGTCCCCTAGGGCCTCCCTTCCGCTCCCTACCTCTCCCCTCCAATTCAAAGAGGTCTCTGCGGCTCTTCCGGGCTTGTTGTGGTCCCCTCTCTGTCTTAGTGGGCACTCCCGCGAGATCACATTTCAGCCCGAAATCTGCGACGATTGGGACTGTCCCGACTCGAGAAAGGAAGAAATTTCCTTTGGAAATCCACCACAGATTCGAGCTCGCGGGAGTTCCCAGTCTTAGCTCCGGGAGTTTCTGCGCCCTCCGTTGGGGGTTTCATAGGGTCCAGCAAACGGAAAAGTCGCTCGTTGAAGCTGCAGCCAAAGATGTCGGTGCTTCTGCTGTTTCAGTCCTGACATATTCCGTGTCGGCCCCGGTGTATTCCGTGTTGGCCCCGGGTTTATTCCGTGTTGGCCCCGGGTTTATTCCGTGTTGGCCCCGGGTTTATTCCGTGTTGGCCCCGGGTTTATTCCGTGTCGGCCCCGGTGTATTCCGTTTTGGGCCCGGGTTTATTCCGTGTTGGCCCCGGGTTTATTCCGTGTTGGCCCCGGGTTTATTCCGTGTTGGCCCCGGGTTTATTCCGTGTTGGCCCTGAGGTTATTCCGTGTTGGCCCTGGTTTATCCCGTGTTGGCCCCGGGTTAAGTCCGTGTTGGCCCCGGTTTTTTCTGTGCGGGCTCTGGGGGGTTTCCCTCCCCCCCTCCTAATTCGCCACGACCTGTCCATGTTGCCCCTGATCGTTTGTTTTGTGGCCCCAACTTAATCCGTTTTCGCCCTATCCCTGTTTGGTCTTGGCACCACGGCAGGCACCTTGGCCTGGGATGGTGATGTCTGTTTGCTCATCGTTGGGGTTGGCGTTTGTGAGTGCGGTCGGACTTAGAGGCTGCTGATGCTGGCCCTTCGTGGGACACAGATTCCGCTGCCTCTCCATTGGCACTTTGCCCCCCCCCTCTCTGTCTGTCTGTCTCTCTCTCTCTCTCTCTCTCTCTCTCTCTCTCTCTCTCTCTCTCTCTCTCTCTCTCTCTCTCTCTCTCTCTCTCTCTCTCTCTCCCCCCCCCCCCTTCTCTCTCTCTCTCTCTCTCTCTCTCTCTCTCTCTCTCTCTCTCTCTCTCTCTCTCTCTCTCTCTCTCTCTCTCTCTCTCTCTCTCTCTCTCTCTCTCTCTCTCTCTCTCTCTCTCTCTCCCCCCCCCCTCAGTCTCTCTCCTCCCCCCCTCTCTCCCTCCCACACACACACACACACACACACACACACACACACACACACACACACACACACACACACACACACACACACACACACGCGCGTGCGGGGGGGCGTGCGGGGGTGAGCTGACGTGGCAGTTTGGGGTACGGGGGCACGTGACAATGCTGCAGGACGAGTATGACGGGGTGGCGGGGCGCTTGTTTGCTGAAGACTTTTTGGGCTACGCTAGACACTGTTTCACATTGTTTGGCAGACGCGTTTCCCACTGGAGTACATTCAATGAGCCCGACACTTTTGTGCGGCACGGTTTCATAGATGGCTCCTTCGCTCCAGGTCTGTATCTGAGTGTGTGAATTGTGGTTTCTGCGTCTTTTTGTTTTCCCACCGTTTTTAATATACAATTCCACCCCTTTCCATTCCGTTCCATTACTGTCCAATGCCGCCCTTGAAGAGTAAGAGCTTACATCGAGCGTTAGATTCTGTTAGAATGGAAGAAGCCCGTCGGATGACGGAGGCCAACATGTGTTCCACCCTCCTCTTAAAATGGAGTTCTCACTCTGTAAGGCTGGGGCAGCTGGCGAGAACAATTCCCGTAGTACAGGTTGTACCCGTACAGCTTCTTCTCTCTGATGCTTGAATCTTGAATAAAAGGAGGAAGAGGCAAACTAGGGGGGTGAAGGGGCCGGGAGAGGTTTCATAACTGAGTATATGACATGAAGGGGATGTCAGGGGAACGGTGAAAATGTTTAGAAAAGATGATGGGACCCGAAGGGGATGTGTGGTGACCAGGAGAGGATTTGTTAAATTTCAGAGACCAAATGTGAGGGGATGGGGAGAGGTTCAAAAAGGAGGAAAGGAGAAACACTAGGGATGTGAGGTGAGCGGCCAGAGACCCACGCCTCTCCTTCTCCTGCTCAGCCATGTTGCACACAATCAAACACACAAAGAAAAAGGAAAAAAAAGGGGGGAAAAAAAAGGAAAAAAAGGTGGAAAACAAACACACATTATTGGCTCGGTCATGATACATGAAGGATTCGCAGCTCAATGCATAATGGTAGTTCACGAGTCCGGAGATGGGGGCAAACACAGCAGGGCACCCACAGGGTTGTGTGGCGTGGGCAGGTCACCAGTCGGGAAAGGAGGCCATGCTGGCAACCCACAATGTGCTGAATGCTCATGCGGCAGCCGTCAAAATCTTCCGAAGACTGGTGCCCGGGGGCAAAATCAGCATGAACCTGAACTGCGAGTGGGCAAATCCATATTCAGACTCCCCCGAGGACAAGGTGAGAGACCCCTGTGCATTTTATGTGCACCTCCCGCCTCCGCCCCCTCCCCCCCCCCCCCGGCGGGCCGGCTCACCATTTGTAAATGAGGGTGCACGCATGTCCGCACACACGCGCGCGCGCGCACACACACACACACGTGGGCGCACATGCAGGCAAACACATTGACACACGCACACACACTCACACACACACACACACACACACACACTCACACACACATACGCACACACACACAAAGACACACACACACACACACACACACACACACACACACACACACACACACACACACACACACATGTGGGAAGCTGGTATTGCAGGAGCGGTGGAAGGGAATATTCTGGGATTGTTTGGGGCCTCATTCCATCTAATAAATGCTCCACTCGGTTGATTGGACCGAAAACACAGCCAGGCAGAAGGCCTCAATGCCATCTGGTCTTTGACAGGCCACCCAGCAACCACCGGGGGGGGGGGGGTCAGTTGTACATATCACATAGAGCATGACAACACGCTGAGATGTACATATAGAATGTACATATACAATGTACATATAGAGCATGACGACATGCAATCCCCACAATATACACCTCAAGTCATCATGAAGGGTGGTGTGAGTCTCGGTTGGTTGGTTCATTCATTCATGCATTCACCCAGTCATTCATTCATCAGAGCATTCATTCGTTTGTTCGTCCTTCTGTTTGCTTGTTCATTCGTTTGTCCGTTCGTTCATTCACTCATTCATTCATTCATTCAGCTATGCACCAAACATGCATGCATGCATTCATTCAAGCACGAATTCGTCATTCGTGCATGGCCTGGAACAACGCGGGGTTCTGGCTCTTGAGCCAGGAGGCAGCCCAGAGGCATCTGGACTTCATATTTGGGGTGTTTGCGGACCCGGTCTATTTCGGAGACTACCCAGCGTCAGTGCGGGCCGCCCTGCCGGATCTCCCCACGTTCACGGAGGAGCAGCGGAAGCTGTTGGTGGGGTCCATGGACTACTTCAGCCTCAACCACTACACCACCAAGTTTGTGAAGGATGGGGGAAGCCTGCCTGAAAACACGACCGTACTCACTGAGAGGGATGGAATGGTGCGTTCCTGACTACATCATCGGCTCGATGGGTTCGACTCTGCTTCGTCTAACCTCGTCCTACTCCCTCCCTCCAGCCCCCCTCTTCCACACCCCCCCTCTCTCTGTGTGTGTGTATGTGAGTGTGTGCGTGCGTGCGTGTGCGTGTGTGTGTGTGTGTGTGTGGTGTGTGTGTGCGTGCGTGCGTGTGTGTGTGTGTGTGTGTGTGTGTGGTGTGTGTGCGTGCGTGCGTGTGTGTGTGTGTGTGTGTGTGTGTGTGTGTGTGTGTGTGTGTGTGTGTGTGTCCCACTCTTTGGGGGAGGGGGGGGGGTGGGTTTGGCCCTCTGAGCATCCCTGGTGCTCATTATAAACACACCGGCATTGATTCGTGAGATGTTTTGGGCAGAATCTAACCCTAACCCAAAAGTTATGGAGTTGAGAGTGCCATGTCTGTTGGTGAATGGTAGTAGATTTTGGACCACGATGAAGACATTTCTACCCTTTGCAAACAGGAGGAAGACATGTGTGAAGACAGCTCTGCCCTTAACAACCAGGATGACTACATTTGTGAAGACATTCCTAATCCTTGGCAAACTTGATTTGAAGCCAAGGGCTTCCCTTGACACTTGGCAAAGGAGGAGACGTTTTTGAATAGTTTTGACGGTTCTATCCTCCGCATTGAGGCTGGCCGCACCTGTGCTTACCAACAACCTGGGGAAGGGAGAAAAGCATTACCTGAGGAATGGGTACAGGACTGGCTTCGGATTTGAACCGGAAAGCCTCAGGGCCAGGAGTGCGGAACTTAACCCCCGTGCCCTTTGAGCCGGTGACTGGACAATTGCTGCCCCCTTATCTACTCACCAGTGTGGCCGCTAACAGAAATGTTCAGAAGACTGTAGAGGTTTGAGCAGGCAGTCCGCTCTGTTCCGAATCTGGCTTGTATGACGTTTCAGAACAAATTTCAAGTCAAGATTAGAATCAAGCTTAGAATGAACTTTAGCTGGTTGTTTTCCCTCCCCCCCCCCCAATCATCTCCGGCCCGCTCTCCCGGCTTCTTTGGCCTCCTCTCCTGGTGTAGCTACCCAAGTGCACAGAGGTGCAGCCAGTCTGCTAAATGCGGATGGAAAGGTGTTAATCCAGGTGGGGGGGAAGGTGATCATCCAGGTGTGAATGCCAATCCTTGTTGACCTTTTCCCTGGCGGCGCTCCAGCCTTTCACAGTCTCTGTTTCCCCCTCCTTGAACCTGGGTTGCATCACCTGGTGTCCCCAGAGGTAATGGGGTAATCGCTGAGCTGGTTGGTGGGCAGAATCTGCCGACCAACCATTGAAGACGAGGAAGGAAACACACGTGATGAGGCCCATTCTAGGGGAGCTGTTATTGGCCGGGGGTTGCGCCAGTCTTGTCTGCTGTGCGGCATTTGCAGCTCGCCATTGTGGGCTTTGGGAGACTGGTGGTGATGTTGCTCAACCCGACCCCATATTTGATCACGCTTGTCATATTAATCCCTTTTGCTGGATGGCCACGTGTATCAGGGTCGACAAAGATGACATCACCTGATATGAGAGAGCCTCAGGACCTGGCGCTGGGCGGTTCGAATCCCCATGACAAATCTGATGCACTGGCCGCTCTTTCTCCCACAGTCATGACTGTCCATAGAGGAAAGTGTGGGGGCTCCGCACTACCGTGGCAGGACCATTTTAAAGATCGCTTCAAGACTGATAATACACAAATGGTTTCCCCGTGTCGCTCTTTATGCGCAGGGGCACAGACAAGTAAGATCAAGGGATGGGTAGGTTCCTGGTGGAAACATTTCGGGCCGACTCCATCAAGAGTTTGAATGGTGTGGCTGTTCACTGAGGGCATTCGTGTGTTTTTTTTTTTTTTTTTTTTTTTTTTTTGAGATTATATAGGGTCGTCTCCACTACAAAGCAGTGTCTCCTTCTGCATATAGCAGACCAAAGGAGGGTTGTCACACTCCAATGTGGACTCGAGAATCAAGTTCTCTTCCTCCTCTCCATCCCATCACACCAAAAACCACCAAACTACTCCCTTCCGGGGTCTCTTCCCTTGCGCTTATTCTCTGCTCGCGGCCGGTCTCCTGCAGGCAATCGGGCCCCAGGCAGACTCGTTCTGGCTGTACGTGGTCCCCTGGGGACTGCGCGCAACGCTGTCGTACATAGACCAGCGGTATGGGCATCCCCCCATTTACATCACAGAGAATGGCTGCGACGTGCCGGGCGAGAGCAGCATCCCCTTCCCGGACGTGCTCAATGACACCTTCCGAGTCCAGTACTTTCAGGTGCGTGCAGTACTTTCATATGCGTGCAGTACATGCAGGTGCGTGCAGTACTTTCAGGTGCGTGCATGACATGCAGGTGCGTGCAGTACTTTCAGGTGCGTGCAGTACATGCAGGTGCGTGCAGTACTTTCAGGTGCGTGCATGACATGCAGGTGTGTGCAGTACTTTCAGGTGCGTGCAGTACTTTCAGGCTGCTGCGCAGCACTTTCAGGTGCGGGCAGTACCTTCAGGCTGCGCCAGTACTTTCAGGCTGCCGGCGGTACTTTCAGGTTTGGGGGGGGGGTATCTTTAGGTGTGGGCAGGACTGTCAGGTGCGGTCAGTGCAGTTGGATTTGGGCAGTATTGTTGAATCACGCAGTACACTGGGACAGTGTACTGACTCGAGCAGTGCTTTGTGGTGCGGGCAGCAGCGTCAGGTTGGGGGCAGTACTGTTGGGCATGGGCAGCATTGTCTGGTGCGGGCGGTACAGTCAGGTGCGGGCAGTAATGTCAGGTGGGCAGTATTGTCCGATGAGTTGCAAATTTGAGTCCTGCAGGTGCTTTTGGCACACATATTCGGGGGCCCCACACGAAGTATCCCACTTTTTTTTCCCCTTCCTTCAGGTGGGTGTTGCACTGCCAAGTGCTCCAGGTTCATGCAGTACATTCAGTTGGGGCTTGTTTAATAAACAATGTTTTTATGGTTCTCTGGGTGCGGTGTTTTTCAAGTGGTGTTGTGCAAGCAGTCCTGCAGATGTGTGCGTACTGTGCAGGTGGGTGCCATACAATCAGGCCACTAGACGCCTATGGTGTAATTTCCGGGAAGGGGTTGGATTTGCGGTACTTCTGGTCCAAGCGGTACTCTCTGGTGGTTTTCCTATATTGCTGTAAAGTATTGGATTTTCACTGCAGGGAGGAAGCAGGGCACTGCAGGGAGGAGGGAGGGAGGAGGGAGGGAGGGACGACAGTGCATGGTTGTGGCGCAGCATCGGAACATATCTGGCTTTGCCTTTAAAGGCCAATCCAGATAATTGTACCCCTTTTGATGTTTTTTTAATGTACCCCTGTGTGATGTGACTATTTTCGAAGTGCGCCTTTGGAGGATGTCTGGGCAGGGTGTGGGGATATGGGCGGTTCGACGCGACGAACTTGTCTCGTCAAACGCGTGTTTGAATGAGCATGGGGAGGAATCAAACTCACTTTCCTGTTGTTCATGGGCTTGCCAGAGATTGTGCTAGCATGACCCGAAGCAATGAATACATTATTGTGTTTGCAGGACTACCTGGATGAAGCCTTGACGGCCGTGAGGATCGATGGAGTGGACCTGCGAGGCTATTTTGCATGGAGTATTCTTGATAATTTTGAGTATGTCCTCCCGCCCCCCCCCCCCAAAAAAAAAAGAAATAAAGAAAGAAAGAATGAAACCTCCTTGTGGACTCGTCATTGGCTCTCATCACCCTTCGTCAAATGGATTCTAAAAAGATCATTGATCATTGCCTATTCCCTGGCTCATATGAATTTTGTGAGCCTTGGCCTATTCAGTTTGAATCCGCAAGCAATCGAAGGCCGGCTGACGACTTGGAAGCAATTATCAGCTACCAGAGCTTTACGAGCTCGAGGTCTTTGCTAAAAGAAAGGCTACTTAGGATGGAAGACGTTGGGGTGGCATGGGATCGCTTGATGCGTGCGTCAGAAACCGATAAAATTTGTTTAAGGATGAGTGCATACATCGTCTGCCGGGTTGCACAGTGGAAAACTCTTGACTTGATGCGAACTCGCACCTCGCTGCACTGCACAGGTTTGTGCTGGTTACAGAGCTGCCTCTGGCACTGCAGACAATGTTAAGAGTGCTGGAGTGTTATCAGACTGCGAGTGTTGTTGGATTGTGAGATGTTGACGCACCACGAACAGTGCAACATTAGTGTTTACAAAATTGTGATATCTTGTTCAAACATAGTTTAACAATGTTGAATTGCATGATGGCCATGCCCATCCAAGTGCACAGTCCTGGTTTCAATTAGCCTTTTGTGGGTTGCCCGATTTAGATGCACCTCGTACAGCAGAACGCGGGTTTGAAGTGATGAATGTTGAAATCGATAAAGATGCCAATGTGCCTTGCAAGAGAAGGAGCTCGAACCATTCCGTGTCGTTGGGTTTGAGACACACATATGCGGTCCGTCTTTCCTCTTCTTTCCTCTCCCCCCCCCCTCTTCTTTGAACAGAGGTGGGATGGTGTCTAGACGTCTAGGTAAATGTAGTTGACAGAGATTGTGCTGTGCAGGTGGGCAGATGGCTACAACTACCGATTTGGAATAGTGTATGTGGACTACAAAAACAATCTGACCAGGACTCCAAAGATGTCGTCCAAGTGGCTCGCTTCATTTTTTAGTCCGGGGGCAGAAATCCTTGCAGAAAGCTGACAAAGCATTGCTCACGCTGTTGCTTGGACCATGGAAATTATTGAACTTATGAAACATAATGAGAACTTGCAAGAATTTGTTGAGGGGACTGCTCTGTTAAAAGTTGCTGATTGGGCAAGATTCGGAAGGCTTCAAGATTTGGAAATGTTAAGAGACCTAAAGCACAAAACCTATCCCGATATCGTTACAGTAGTGCAGCAACAAATGGGTGATACCCGTGCAGAATTTATATGTCTAGCGACTATTAGGGATATAAACAGTGCATGCAATGATGTTGGGCGCAAATTTATCGAAAGAAACATGTAATTGTTTGAAAAGGCGGTCCTTAGTAATGTTAATAAGACGGGGGAAAATGTGTCTTGTAGCAAACTCATTGCTATGTTTTTTTTTTTTTACCTGTGGTGGGTAGAACCCTTAACGTTTTGCTTTGAGATGAGCCAGCTGGCGCCAGTCATTATTGATCAGTAAGTGCCAGCTGCTGCAGGCAGGCTGCATCTTAATCAACACGATTTTCTCAATTGAGACTTGAACTACAACGCTGCAGTCCCAATTGCAACTTGTGAGAATTAAACTACAACGCTGCAGTCCCAGTTTCAACTTATGGCAGCTAGCGCTGGATGCATTGTAAACTGTGTTCATGTCATGTGCATAGATGTTTAACTACATAGGTCCCTAAGAGATGGTGTGCTGTGGCAGCTCATAAACTGGTATTCTCCTCCAGTGGGGCCCTGCCATGTAGTGCGGGTAATGCCACGCTACTGCACCAACACATCTGTACAATGCTTGTCTCCATGGCACCGTGCATATGCTTTTTGGGCCCATGGGTCAAGAAGCATGATTGACCCATTGGCCACATAAACATTTGAAAAAGCCTTGTTTAGCCTACATGTACTACATATAATACAGACCTGTGGGATATGGTGATGATCATCATCCATGTATATGTGTGCATGCATATTTATCATCATATTTATTCATTGTCTTCAGGTTTGTGCAAGCCAAGCATCAAGTAGCGTATCCGAGCTGGTGGTCTGTATACAAAAGCCGATGCCTTACAGAGAATATTGGATTGGGGGGCCCGGGCGCCCTCCAGTTGGGGGGGGTGGCGGGTTGGGGAGGGTCTCTGGAGGGGAGGAAGGGAAGGAGGGTCTATGGAGGGGGGGTTGGGGTTTGGATTTGTTATCCTCAAATCTGGAAACAGTAAGTTCTGGGAACCTGGTGCTCCCATCAGAGGGAAGGGAAGGAGTAGGGTGCGGAGTGACTGCACTTATGTGGACAGCACTGTCCAGCAGTGCACACCAAACAAGGTAAAATTCCAAGTAAAGTTGGAAAACGGTAAAGTTTCAAACACTAACAGTACCATGCATGTATACGGTTACTTACATTACATTACATTCATGAGATACATACATTTCATCACCATATGCAGCAACTTTGTTTGCATACCAATGCTTTGTCAGTGCCAGAGGAATACATGCCTATGCACCTGACCATGCAGATTAAAGAAGGCTTCATGTAAAGCATATCTTTTCTTACCATCCTTTATGCACACAATTGCTTTGTCATAGATGCAAAGCAGTTATGTAAGGTTGGATATATCGTCTGGATAATTCGAAGCTGCTGTTGTTTATGATAATTTGGCAACGTGAGCATTTTAGAGTTTCTCCTCAGCGCCTGCTGGCCTGATTTGCATAGCACGCACTTGGCATATGTACTGTGATCTCCAATGTAAAAGCCCCAAGTGCATGTTCGCTCCTCACAATGCTCCAGTTCTTGCCCAGTCTCTCGTCCTGTGTGCATACAGTATGTACATGGCATGTGTCTGCTAACGCACGTGCGCGTTCGCGCGCGCGCACACACACACACACACACACACACATGCATGCCTGCATCTCTCCACTAGAGAACAAGTTGGGCATAGCCAAGCCCCCCACCAAAGGCTCATAACACCAAGGACATAAGTCAACATGAGAAGACATTTCACTTACAGAAAGAGGGTATAAACACATAAGAGATTTGAGGTACAGATACAAATGCAGGTACAAATATCATCTATAAATAACCTGATGGAGAATTAGGAATGAGTGCACATCCTATCGAGGTTCAGGGTTCTGGCTGCCAGCACGATCAAGGAGTAGTGCTTGGGCAGTATGTGTATGCGGAGGCATGAAGGGGAGGAGGAGAGGGAGAATGTAGCAGGACATTGTAAAAGCATTACAGTATGCATCTAAGAGTCTCTCCAATATCCCACCTTGTGATATACTTCCAATAACACTGACAAAATAAGTACCTGAGTTCCTCACGGGGCAAAGATCCTTGCTAAGATTAAATAAGGGCATACATCATTGTCGGCCAGAGGGAGTATTGTTTTGGAAAAAAGCTAAGTCCTGCACTATGAGGACAACGCCTGTCAGGCCAATTGGCTACTGCATTCCGAAATGGGTGGTGTTTATGAACACCAGTTTTTTTGGGGCGCCAGGCAGAGAAATCTGGCTTATGCTGAAGTGAACTTCGTCACAGCCTTCGTTCCTTCAGAAACAGCGTGCTTCGCCAGCTCACCAGGAAGAATTAGCCGGACGGCAGTTTGGATCTCCCGAGAAGTCACCGTGGGCTTCTTGTTGTAGCGTGCCAACACAGCTGTCTCTGTTGCGATCTGCAGTACCCGTCAAATGCATCAATATTGTGCTGTCTAGCAAGTGCCATCATCCAAGCCACCAAGAATGTAAGCAGTAGTACGGAAGGCCTACCTTCTCGAAGATATCGTTGATGAAGGAGTTCAGGATACTCATAGCCTTCGATGAGATTCCAGTGTCCGGGTGGACTTGCTTCAAGACCTTATAGATATAGATCTTGTAGGTCTCATGCTTGCTGGGCTTGCGCTTCTTGGCACCGCCAGCCTTAGCGGCGACCTTCTTGGCAGGCTTCTTCTCAGCTTTAGGTGCCATTGCTATGAATTAGCGTATACGCAGTTTAACTGGGAGACTGTTAAATGAGTTTGGGTTCCAATTGTATACAGCAACTATTTGAACTCCAAACGCCCGGCAAGCTCAGCCCCCGGCCAATCAGACCTCGACATTGAGGATGGGCCTTATCACGTGGGCTTCCTTCCTTGCCTTGATTGGCCGAGTCGCGGCGCATAGGAAGACTTCGATTTTAAAGTATGGCTCCGACAGGTCGGCCTGGGAAGAGCCATAGTAGCAGCCTTTGCCAATAACGTATCTCGCTATTTCTGACTTAGCAAAAATGACGGGACGTGGAAAGGGGAAGACGGCTGGCAAGAAGTCTGTCAGCAAGAGTGCCAAGGCAGGCCTCCAATTCCCGGTTGGACGCATTGCTCGGTATCTTAAGAAGGGCAAGTACGCAAGCCGCATTGGAGCAGGAGCTCCGGTCTACCTTGCTGCTGTGCTCGAGTACCTGGCGGCCGAGGTCCTGGAGCTGGCTGGAAATGCTGCTAGAGACAATAAGAAAAACCGCATCGTGAGTTCCCCGTAAATGGCTTCTCTCAAAGCCATCTGCAACGATCTGTAATGGACTTGAATGTGTCCTTTGATTGCAGGTTCCTCGCCACATTCAGTTGGCTGTACGCAACGACGAAGAACTGAGCAAGCTGCTCTCTGGCGTAACCATCGCCGCCGGTGGCGTGCTGCCCAACATCCACTCCGTCCTTTTGCCAAAGAAGTCTGGCAAGAAGGAAGAAGCTTAAACGTGTTCCAGAATAATTCCAAAATACTGGTGTTTATTAAACACCACCCTCTTTTGGGCAATAGCAATCGTACAGCATGGTCTGAGCTTTGCAGTCTCTTCAGTGCTTCATTCTCTACCCCTGCATGTTGATGTTAAAGAGTGCCACAATGGTCCTTTCCTGTGTCTTGCTCAAGTTAAATCATTGAGACCCCTCCTTTCATTCACTATGTTATGTTTTCAACAAGGAAACATTGATCTGCCTAAACATACATATTTTGCTGGATGGGCTGCTTGTGTGAAGTCTCTGCTGATTTTTGCATGCCCTGCACTTACCAAGGGCTTCAGCAAGCTTGTTAACAGTATCCTTTTCTTCTGGATCCACACGTCTATCACCTGATGTGGGACCACACCTCTCTCACCTGATTTATACAGATGTGATGTTTGATGGATGGCTGTAAGGAGAGTGTGTGTGTGTGTGTGTGTGTGTGTGTGTGTGTGTGTGTGTGTGTGTGTGTGTGTGTGTGTGTGTGTGTGTGTGTGTGTGTGTGTGTCTGTGTGTGTCTGTGTGTGTGTGTGTGTCTGTGTGTGTGTGTGCATGCGTGGGTGTGTGTGTGTGTGTGTGTGTGTGTGTGTGTGTGTGTGTGTGTGTGTGTGTGTGTGTGTGTGTGCGCGCGTGCGTGCGTGTGTGTGTGTGTGCGTGCGCGCGTGCATGCGTGCGTGCGTGCGTGTGTGTGTGTGTGTGTGTGTGTGTGTGTGTGTGTGTGTGTGTGTGTCTGTGTCTGTGTCTGTCTGTGTCTGTGTGTGTGTCTGTGTGTGTGTGTCTTTGTGTGTGTCTGTGTGTCTGTGTACGCCTGATGGTTGGAATTGCGGAGTTGGCTAGATATGGGTAATTCATTGTACTGCCGTCCTCTTCAGCCCTAGTGGCTGGTCTTTGGATGTAATCTTCCTTTCCTTTCCTTTCCACTTTGTCTTTCGAAAGTGAGGTGATTAACCCTGATCCGGGAAAGTTGCCTTCTCTTGTTCTCTAATTGTTCTGGGTTTCTCAGACAGTTCGTTTGGCATGCCAACTTTCATCGATGTGCGATGGTTTAAAAGTTCATTCATGATGCACCCCAGGCTCGTGCATACAATATGTACAAACAATGCATCCGCTGGGTCACATGACGTGACCTTAGCCATCCCTTTGCAAGGCCGCCTCTTCCTTTGATTGCTTGCATTTTGCGCCTTTAAGTCCTGCTTGGGTTACCCCATGTTTTTGTGCACATGTAATTATGCCCTATGGGCTAAACATATGTAGTTTCTCTTTCGGTCACAAGTGTGGGATTAAGAAGACCAAACCAACATTTCAGGGACCCAACCCAAATGTTTCAAGCAGCTTTAATCAAGTCACACACGGCGAGCAGCCAGCTGGCGACCCACGGCGACCGCAATAATGAAACTGACTCAACGCAAGACAAAATCCCTCCACATCTCCCTGTGCACTGATGGCCTGGTTATAAAGTGTTGACGCGCCAGCAGGACAGCATAGCGGATCTGCTTGTCTTCAGCAGCGTGTGCGGCTGCCCCACCTGGCACGAACTGCTGCAGATGTGCGGCAGTTAGCAATGACGAGCCAATGATGCCGATGTAAGGTCGTGACCCTCCTACGCATGAAGGCGGAGGTCTGCCCGACGGCGCTCCTGATCAGGGAGAGGAGTGGGGAAGGCTGGTTCCCGGGTAACGCCCTGACGAGCAGAGGTAAGAACCGCATCGAGGCCCATACGAATGGAGTAATGCGGCCGCGAATCGACACAACCTCCCCCCCCTCTCTCCTTGAGGTGCAGTGAACAGCGTGGTCGCCCCAAAGATCTAATTCCGGCAAGCAACAAGGGCAGTGGGATCCATGCTGGGAGATGGGCTTCAAGAGCTGGTACTCAAGGCGGCAGCGGAACGACTCTGGGGCCATTCTTAGCTGCGAATGGGAAACTGGAATAGCTAGCAACCAGTCAGATGCTCCCGAACGTGTGAGAGATTGATGCACAGCTCATGATCAGTGGCGTGCGGGTTTTTATTCCCTCTTACAAGTGTGGAAATGAAAAGATCAACCCAACATTCAACGACCCAAGTTTGGTTATCTTGAAGCCCAAATTTTGAGCTACAAGTCACACCCGACTACAGCCAGCTGGCGACCCACAGCAGCAGCAATAATGAAACTGGGCCGATGCCTGACGCAAAGTCCATCTGGAGGATCCGCATCTTCTAAAGAAGACCTGGTTCAAAAGCCTTTGAATTCTCTTCAACAAGACCAGTGCATCAGCATGCAACCCCCCCCCCCCCCAGCGTTGCAAGTGAGAGGCTTGGAAGGGGACACGGCGGACGGTTGTTGACACGCCAGCAAGGCAGATGGTATTTTCTTTTCCTTCTTCGCCCTCGACAGCTGCCCGGACGCTCCCAACATGTACAGCCCCTCGCCCTGCACTCTCTTTCCCCTTTCTGACACACACGCTCACTTTCTCGGTCTGTCTGTCTGTCTGCCTGTCTGTGTGTGTGTGTGTGTGTGTGTGTGTGTGTGTGTGTGTGTGTGGTGTGTGTGTGTGTGTGTGTGTGTGTGTGTGAGTGAGAGAGAGAGAGAGAGAGGGAGAGGGAGAGGGAGAGGGAGAGGGAGAGGGAGAGGGAGAGGGAGAGGGAGAGGGAGAGGGAGAGGGAGAGGGAGAGGGAGAGAGAGAGAGAGAGAGAGAGAGAGAGAGAGAGAGAGAGAGAGAGAGAGAGAGAGAGAGAGAGAGAGAGAGAGAGAGAGAGAGAGAGAGAGAGAGAGAGAGAGAGAGAGACAGGACAACACAAACTCAAGACCAAGGGGAGAAGATGACACTCCTTGTCTTATATATTTTCGGAACCTTACTTATGGATACGCCTTTTAACTTACAGACAAGTTGTAACAGACTTTACGGACTGCCGTAGGCTTATCGGTAAGACTTCTACAAACCAGCCTTACACTCCGAGATTTTAACCTCGTGTGGAAGGAAGACAAGAATATTACATCCAGGACCAAGCTGGCCACTAGGGCTAAAGACGGCAACACTATAGTAGCTACAGAGGGCACCATGTCGGCAAGGACTATCTCCCCCTAAATTTCAAGGAGCCAAGCCGCATCTGCCCCTGTACTTCGTAATACTGCAACTCCCAAGACGCTCTTCCATTGACCGTCACACACACATGCACACGCGCGCGCGCGCGCGCGCGCACACACACACACACACACACACACACACACACACAACGCAAAATCATTAGTCGAAATCACCGATACACACACGTGAGTGTCTTCTCTCTCTCTCTCTCTCTCTCTCTCTCTCTCTCTCTCTCTCTCTCTCTCTCTCTCTCTCTCTCTCTCTCTCTCTCTCTCTCTCTCTCTCATGTTTGCGAGTGACATACGCTGGGTTTAAAGTAAAAATTCAAAGGTCAAAAATTCAATTTTCATCGCAAATGGTATCTGTTTAGGAAAGGAAGGAATGTTACATCCAGGACTAGCCACTAGGGCGTGAAGTTGTTGCGTAGGACTTCAGAACCACTTCGCAGTCATTGCAAGGCATTTAAGGTTGGTTTGCGTAACACTTACTGAGGGTTTGACAGCCAGAAAACGAACTACCTTGGACAGGGCTGCCATCAAGTGCAACTGGCATATTAGGGATTCAACCGATGAAAACACTGAAAGGGTTTCAACCGAAGCAAACCCTGTAAAGCTATGACATTGAGAGACCAATGGACTCAACAGGGGTATCAACAGGGGTTCTGTACCGTTTTTCTTTTGGTCACGAAGGTGGCACTTAGGCTGCAGCTGACCTACTACTGTACTAGCCACAATAGTGCAACACTGACTTGACAGAGTTTGCTGAAGTCTGAATTTAAGCAAGAGTTCCTGAAGTACTCACTACAGACATGACTAAGTCAGTAGTTACACGTTATCGTGCCCGGATATACCCAGCACCCACCAATAACTAAAGAGAACTGGATGATCAAAGTTAATGCCCAAACTGACATGTAGTACAACTTATATGCCCTACGAAATCAGCTGCTTGCACGGACAGTCTCTTTGCGATGCGTATGAGGGACCTCAATGATGCTTCGAGAGTTCACAGCTGCATCTCCAGGACAGATTGTTTGCCTGTCTTTCACAAGGGATTCGTCATCGGAATCCACAATTGCAATGCCTCTCCATACTCCTGCAGCAATTGGCGGAGGTGTCCATGAACTTGCTTGTGCCCCTCTCAGATTTTCCCCCAGAAAGTTAGTATGCCAAAAACATTCATGTCTGTAATGCAGTGATACATCATTTAAAGCAAACAACTTTAAAGCAACAACATATAACAATGTGTACATTGCGATAAGGACTTCATGGCAAGCACCCCACAGCTTATAAATGATCACCTGTGTCAAGCGGTGTGCAGTGCCATTATGTTGTTCTACATTACAGAGAGAACGGATCGACCTGCAACACATGCTACTCCTGCATGAAAGGCGAAGCTGCAAGAGCCTCGTCAGGGGCACAGCGGTAGTTCAGATATGTGCAGACATAGGGGCGGCCAACCGAAACCCTGTAATAGGTCCAGTCAGCCAGATTAATCATGCAACCATTCATAGGAAAGGTGAAAATTACTTAACAAGTATTGATTAATCCCTCTTGGCATATATGTCATACTAAAATGAAATGAGAGAAAAACATAACACATGCATGTTGATGCTCACAAATCTGAGTCACATAGGGTAGAATCTTCTGCAACTATAACATTGCCTCTCTTTCTGTATGCCAAACCCTACGCAAATTGCTCTTGGATTAAATTAACTATTGTCAATGTCCAGCAGGTATCCCTCGATGAAGGAATCAGAAGTCTCAAAGCGAGTACGTGAATCTCACAGGATGTTTGCATATCCAATAGATGAATACATGTAGCCCAGTTTTCCTAAGACCTGGCATCTCAAATACCAAGAGATTTAGGTATGCCATTTAGAAAGCAAATGACCCATCAGAAACGTATGTCAGAAAAATTGTGAACTTCAGCCTCATATGCAGCAACAAAGAAACTCATAACACAAATAAACTCAAGAATCAGGAAATACATGGAGTCAGGGGAAGGGTAAAAGAATACATTTCCGATGGAAGGGTGGTGTTTAACAAACACCAGTTTGGTTTTGTTGGCTTCAATCGCCGCCGGTAAGACTCTATGCACGCTCTCCTCGGATCCGGCGAGCAAGCTGAATGTCCTTGGGCATAATAGTGACACGTTTGGCATGGATGGCCGCCAAGTTGGTGTCCTCAAAAAGACCGACAAGGTAGGCCTCTGCAGCCTCTTGCAGGGCAAGGACGGCTGAACTCTGGAAGCGGAGGTCAGTCTTGAAATCCTGGGCAATCTCACGGACCAAGCGCTGGAATGGCAGCTTGCGAATCAGCAGCTCAGTAGACTTCTGGTACTTACGGATCTCGCGCAGGGCGACGGTACCAGGCCTGTAACGATGGGGCTTCTTGACACCACCTGAGTCATACCGCACACCCTCACGATTAACAACTAGAAAAAGAAGCAATCATATTTTCCACTGCAAATCCTAGATTTCGAGGCATACCAGTCGCGGGTGCAGACTTCCTAGCGGCCTTGGTCGCTAGTTGCTTCCGGGGGGCCTTGCCACCAGTGGACTTGCGAGCAGTTTGCTTCGTGCGAGCCATGGTAAAGAACTTGAGATAAGAATGAAAGCTGAAAATACGTTAAGATGCTAGTATGTCGATAGCTGATGTTAGTCCAAGCAGTGGAATTGACAGCTTGTAGAGGCATCGCCCCCTCTGCGCTGCGACCGTTGTCACGTGCTTCTATGAGGTGTGAATCACCGTGTGAGCAAGGTTGCTCGTCACGCAGTGTAACTGCTCAATAACGGGTCTGGCCGAACGGGGACCTGGACTTCCGCGCGGCGCATAGAGCACCCCGAGGTCTCCAAAAGGAGGTGACGATAGCACTCAACGCAACAGTAGCGGTTCGAGCATTTGCTTTGGTTTTTTCTTATAATAATTACAAATAACATTCTAAAATGACTGGTCGTGGAAAGGGAGGCAAGGGCCTGGGAAAGGGTGGCGCCAAGCGTCATCGCAAAGTGTTGCGCGACAACATCCAAGGTGCGGCAGGACCAGGTCCATTGGTACACCGAATGTAACCCAGTCATTCATTCGACCCTTGTTTTTGTGACAATACTTTGGACTTTCTGACAGTTGTCTCATGTTATACAGGAATCACAAAACCTGCTATTCGCCGCCTTGCTCGTCGCGGAGGAGTTAAGCGTATCTCTGGCCTCATTTACGAGGAGACTCGTGGTGTTCTTAAGGTTTTCCTTGAAAATGTTATCCGTGATGCCGTCACCTACACAGAGCACGCTCGTCGCAAGACCGTCACAGCCTTCGATGTGGTGTATGCCCTGAAGAGGCAGGGCAGGACCTTGTACGGTTTCGGCGGTTAATTACCCGCTATCCGTCCGTCGAGTCAACTTTAAAAACTGGTGTTTCTTAAACACCACCCTTTCACCGGAAGATTCTCGCTGTATATTTATTGTTTGTCAACAGTTCATGGTGTAGCATGGGTTGGAAAACATTCTGATACTGTTGCAAATACCTGAGCCCTACCAATAATGCTTCCAAGGTTTCCTTTGATTTGCTTACCTGGCTTAGGTCTATCCTGTCACAGGAGTCCTGTGACAGGACCCCACCCCCCGAGGGGGGGGGGGTGTTTCCGCAATTGAGTTCCTCACACATTAGGTGTTTTCTCATGATGCATATTTTTGCTTACAATTTAGTTAGAATCTTTCCAGCTGTGTTGTCACCCCTTCACAGTCCTCAAATGTAAGTAAGCACTTACATTCGTCAGCTTAGCTCGGCTTACTTAACCAAGCTGCGGAAATAGGTGTGGTCACTGGAGGTCGCAGAAAGCCAAATCTACGTCGGCTTTGTTTGGGACCTGCCTCTCCATTGTTTCCACTGATCCTTGCTCGTACTGCAGGGTCGAAGTTAGCCTGCACATACCCAGTGAAGTATTTAACATGCAATAGTATAGATAATACTCAGTGTAATAGTATACCCAGTACCCATCGCAGTATTAAACCTTCAATAGCAGCCATCAGGCTTTTCACGTAAATTAGTGTGTCTAAGCTTTCCACCCTTTTGGATTCATAGGATACCAAGAAAATGTTTGTCTGTTCCGTATGATTGTGTTAAGTGAGGAAGGGGACCACTGTGAAATGGAATTGATGGAAAGGGGAGGAGAGTGTGGGAACTATTTACAACTTTCTGGATGGGGCAGTGCAGTGGGG
>KV908351.1:706388-728888 GCA_002005505.1 Botryococcus braunii
TGAACCAATATAAAGGTTGTCTTAATGTGGTGGCCTCATGCGTGTGAGCCACCGGTATCCACGACGAGTGAAGACATTCTTGCAACAGTCGCTCTACTAGCGCTGACGCACAAGTAGGCATTTGGGAACCACCCGCATCATGAACTTGGGAAATCAGTAATTCCTTTTAGGTGATGTGCTTCTGGTCCAGACGCGTCCGTACGGTTCTTGTACATTGCGTTGAGTTCGACTAAGACAACAGTGTTGAGTTCTGAACATTATTATTGAATGCCTTGTGCTTTAAGTGATCTTCATGTGTGCACTATTAGGATATGGGTCCATTGAGAACATAAGGTACCTTGAGACACGGCAGATTCTGGACGTTTTCGAACATAAGGTACAATCCTATCTAGATCACACGTTTGTCGGATGAACTCTTAAGGCTACCCCACCGGAGTGAATACCAACTGGTTGTGAAAGATGCTGGGCATCACCAGATGCTAGTCTTGTCCGACAGTTGTGTGTGGCACTCAGCAGACAGTCGTACGGACTGTAGCTGGAGTAACTTCGTCTATTGACGACCTGTCTGCTTTGTACAGGTACGGTGCGGCAGTGTGTGTTGTATCATTGTTGCTATTGTGAGAGTGAACAAGCTTAGTGTACCCTGTAGTCACTCAAACAGATAAGGGACAGTGACTTCAGGGAGTATAGGCATGTACTTGAACGTAGCCGTCTAGAGCCTTATCTAGTGATTGCTTGATCGGTGCTTGTGTACAAGATAATGATGTAACGGAACTGGTTGTGAAAGATGCTGGGCATCACCAGATGCTAGTCTTGTCCGACAGTTGTGTGTGGCACTCAGCAGACAGTCGTACGGACTGTAGCTGGAGTAACTTCGTCTATTGACGACCTGTCTGCTTTGTACAGGGAAAGCCGATTGCCCATAACCTTTCACAGGTTATGGGCCCACGCCCTTCCAGCTGAGCCAAGTAAAAGCAGGAGTGAAGGTCGTCTACGGATGGGTCAGACGTAAGCGTCAACAAAGGAGCTCGAGCATGGCGCAGCGGCGCAAGGGAACTCGAGTGTACCAGGACCATTATCTTACTCACAGTTTACCTTTCTGGGAAATTCATAATTGAAGTTTTAGCTGTGCTTTATCATTCATAGACGTTGTCTAGAAGCACTGAGTGAGTCGGGCCGGACTCCGGCGCAAACTTCTGAGGGGAACATATCTGCTACTACTGTGCAAGACTGGCTGGTAAATTTCCATGACATGGAGGGAATTGTAGGGTATTGCTGCATTCCAGAAGTTTATGAGTAAGTTTGGCTGGTGAAGTGACAATAGTATGACAAAAAGGGGCAAAGAAAAGGAAAGTAGCAGTGAAACAGCAATGTCTCAACCTGGAGAAGTCAGTGGGGCCACTCCAGGGCAGTCTATGACCGGGACACAATCAGCCACTGCAGAACCAAAGGTGGAGATTGACAAGGCAGCCTACATCCCCAATACCTCTAATCCAAAGATGACTGTCATGCTTGATGATGGAGGGCGCAATTTTGAATTTTGGTATGAAAATTTGGAGGCGTGCGCAAACACCAAGGGGGTCAGAGCGGCTTTGGAGAGGCCAATGCCAGGGTCGGTGGAGAACTCAGCCATCAAGCAGTGGCTGATCCAGTCAGTTCCAGTCATCTGGCATTCTCAGATCTCATGCCACAAAGCAGCGTTCGACTTCATCGCGTGGGTGAAGAACAGTCACACTGGAGGGAGCAACCAAGACATCAACCTTGAGTGGTACAAGGAAATGGAGCAGGGCATCAAGACAGGGGAGACACTCAAGGTCTACCTCTACAGAATGATGGATCTGGCTACAAGTCTCAGAAACAACGCGTTCATCCTCTTGGACCACAATGTTGGGGAGCTGATGGTGAAGGGCCTCCCTCCTGTGCTGAGGCTCGAGTCCCTGGAGGTTATGGCAACCGACAAGCCGCCATTGGAGCTGATTCAAAGAATCCTGCGCGCCGCAGCCAGCCGTGGGTACAAGGACCCACCTGCAGAGGGAACACCTCAGGCCATGGCAGCTGCAGCAGTGGCTGGTCCCTCTGGGGGGTAGCTGGAGCGTCATCAAGCGCTGGAGCTGCACCAGGAGTGGGAGCAGTACCGGGAGTTGGAGCAGCACTACCAGCAAACGAACAGCCTCCCGCTGGCCCCTCTGCAACTACTTTTGGTGGCAGGGGGCGTGGACCTGGCAGGGCAAGAAGGCCCAGAGAGGAGCTTACATGCCACTTCTGCAAGGCAAAGGGCCACTTCATGACTGACTGCGGACCGCTCAGGCAGCTGCAGGCTCTGCATCAAAACATGCAAGCGGCAAGCGTTGGGCCTGCAGCTTACTGGGGCCAGGGAGGCCCACAGTCGTCTCCTCAAGCCTGGTGGGACCATGGATCTGGCCGGGGTGGCCCGCCTTCATCCGCTTCCAGCCCTGGACCTCCTTCAGCATATAACTATCCAACAAGTCAACACACGTTTCCGGGGTGGCATTTACCACCTCCACCCCCTCCTTCTGGTGAGGCGATGTTTATCTCTCTCAATGTGCTTGCCCCAACTTCGCATGGAGCTAGCAGCACATCTTGGTTAATAGATAGTGGTGCCTCTGTGCATATAGTCAATGATCTCTCATTGCTCCATAATCCAGTTATGCATAGACAGCCTCTTCCTCTGCACTTGGCAACCTCAGACGCCAAGGGAGGAATCATTGCATCTGGGTCTGTATGCCTTGTGAATGCAAGGCACGAAGTATTCTGGCTGCACAATGTGCAGTGTGTTCCTTCTGCGCATACCAACCTCATTTCAGTCACTGGTGCAATTCAGGATGGAGCATCTTTCCTGACTGACACTGCAGGTGGTTACACAGCCATGAAGGGACCTGAAGGGTGGTGTGGAGATATCACCCGCGCACAAGGTCTGTTTTTTTTGGAGTTTGTTAGTCCTGTCAGAGGGCAGCAAGTTGGCTGCAGACATATTGATCACATGGCTGAGGCATCTCATCTTAGGAAAGGACACGTGTGTAGCGAGAGATCTCTGTGGCATGCTAGGTTAGGTCATCCTGGTGCCAGCAGCATGCAGAGGTTCTCCAAGGAAGATCTGGTTACAGGAATCAATATCTCCCTTGCTCCCTGCTCTGAGTGCCCCAAGCACTGTGAATCGTGTATACAAGGGAAACACTCCAGACCTCCTTTCCCTGTATCTTCCAGGCCTGCACATCACCCACTCGATAGAGTCCATGTGGATACTGTGGGTCCCATATCACCTCCTGCCATCACAGGTGAACGATATTGGGTCACTGTAGTGGATGAAAGTTCACACCAAGTTGCCTCCCTGCCTGTGAAGTCAAAGGATTGCATCCCAAAGGCTGTGATAGACCTGCTCCGTTTTTGGCAGACCCAACGAGGCACGGTTGTGAAGTGTGTGAGGACTGACAGGGGTTCAGAGTTCCTGAACCAGCAATTCAAAGAGTTTTGTGCTCAGCAGGGCACTAAGATGGAGTCCTCAGCGCCCTACACGCCTCAGCAGAATGGGGTGGCGGAGAGGATGAATAGGACCCTGAAGGAGCGAACAAGGACTCTGTTGGTCCATGCTGCAGCAGACCCCTCCCTTTGGAAGGAGGCGCTTGAGACAGCTACCCTCCTCTACAATGTGGGTCCTACTTCAGGCAGGTCCCTGACCCCCATGGAATTATTCTTTGGTGTCAAACCTGATGTGTCTGTGCTGCGCACGTTTGGCTGTGTAGCCCATGTGCACATTCCCAGTGGCCAAAGGTCTGTTTTTGGGCCCAAGACCATCCCTGGGATGTTTACTGGTTATTGTCCCCAGTCTAAAGCGTATCGTGTGTACGTGGGGAATGGAGTGTGGAAGGAGAGTAGGGACGTCAGCTTTATCGAGCACTTGAGGGGGGCTGAGAGAGTGGGTCTATCAAAGGTCCAGCCTGGGTCTGTCTATGATTCTAGGATATCACCCCCCTTGGCAGTGAGAATCTGGCAACGCCTCAAGCAATTCCCTCTGCTGCTCCACCCACGTTCTGGGATGAGGAGGATGACCATGGAGTGGAGACGCTTTCCACTGGGGCTCCTGGGACCTCTGGACTTTGTGCTGGGGATCAGTCTGGAGACGGGACTACAGCAGCACATGACCAAGGAAACCCCACCAGCCTGGATTCTACTGTTGGGACCCCAGAACCATCTCAGCACTCGTGGTCGGTGCTTGAGCATATGCAGAATCTGGCCAGGGGGGGTGTAGAAACTCAATCCCAGGTAGAAAAAATGCAGAAGGTACAAGAGGGGTTGCGAATGCAGGGGAAGTCACAAATTCCCCTTCCTCCAGGGACCACCCTTACAAGGGAGCAGCGTTATGTACAGCGCGTGGCTAGGAGAGAGCATTCTGACATCCCATTGCATGCCCCTGACCCAGGTCAGGCAATTGTGAGTGAGCCAAACATGGTTGGTCTCCCTGATATGCAGGGGCAGGTTGAGACAGTCGAGGCTATGTTCGGTGCAGATGTAAGAGATGAGAGCAGTGGGTTAGACATGCCAGCAGTAGGGGAAGCTGGTGCCCAATCCTAGTCACTGGCTAGTCATGCTTATGGTGTGCAGGCTGACATTGTAGGCGCAGCTCAGGCAAGTCTGGGTAGTGTGCCCAAGTGTGAGTCCAGGAGAGAGAGAGAGCTGCTGCTCCCCTCTGCATTGCGGAAGGTGCGAGAATGTAAGGGTGCTGCACATGAGTCCAGTAGTCAAGGAGAGAGAGAGAGACTTGAGAAGGAATCAGATAATCCCGGCAGTACTGCCCAGTCCCAGCATAAGGTACATAATGTACCTTATTCTGGCAACCAGGGAGAGAGAGAGAGAGAAGGGAACAGCATCAGTAAGGCTGACAGCCCTGCTGCACCACAGCATAAGGTACAGAGTGTACCTTCTGTCACGTTGGGAAAAGTTCACGTGCCCTCAAACTTGAGGGAAGCCCAGCGCTCACCTCAGTGGGAGTTTTGGCAGCAGGCAATGCAAGAGGAGATGGAGTCTTTAGACACCCATGAGGTTATGCAGTATGTGGAAAGACCCCATGGGCAGAAAGTTATCCCTGTTCATTGGATTTTTTCTACAAAAAACGATGCACATGGGAATGTCACTCGGTTTAAAGCAAGATTGGTTGCCCAGGGTTGCAGACAGATTCCTGGTATAGATGTTGGTGAGGTTTTTGCACCTACCAGCAGCTATGGTGCTAGGAGAGCTGTGCTGGCAGTGGCTGCCACACAAAATCTTGAGATCCACCAAGTGGATATCAAGACAGCTTTTCTCAATGGGGAGTTGGAGGAAGAGGTCTATGTGACCCAACCACCAGGATTTGAGAATGGCAACACGAGAGTTGTGTGCAAGCTCAGGAAGGCACTCTACGGTCTTAAGCAAGCCCCACGGGCTTGGCACAAGACCTTGAGCGACAAGTTGAGCGTGATGGGGTATAGTGTGTGCAAGAGCGACGCTGGGGTATACATCAGGAGGGCCCCTGATGGTAATCTGTCGTTTATTCTTGTTTATGTCGATGATCTTCTCATAGTTGCCAGAGTGGTTGCAGAGATTGAGTGGGGGAAAGAGTTATTGAAGAAGGACTTCACCATCCATGATTTGGGAGAGGTGAATGATTTCCTGGGGTGTCAGGTCCTACGCAATAGAGTTCAGGGCACTATTTCCATGAGTTGCACTCCCAAGATTGATGCTCTTGTGGAGAAGTTTGGCGTTGCTGATGATGGACGTGGGGTTGATACCCCCATGTCCAAGGACTTCGTGGCTAGCAGCAGACCCGAGTCCTCAGATGGTATGTCACATGGGGCTGGTACCCCTCTGCCACCTGGTCATCGATACTGCGAGTTAATTGGATCGTTACTGTACATAGCCAATACGACCCGGCCTGACATTTCTCAGGCTGTTGGAGTGTTGTCAAGGTATAGAATGACACCCACTACCTCACACTGGAATGAGGCCATTCGAGTGCTGAAGTACTTGAGAGATACCAGAGAGTTAGCTCTTACTCTGGGTGGAAAGGGCCCTGAGCTAGAAGGCTATGTTGATGCCGACTATGCTGGGGACCTGGACCACAGGTATTCCACCACTGGCTATGTTCTATCAGTCTATGGTAGTGCCGTGGTTTGGGGAAGCAAGAAGCAGAGCTCAGTTGCTACCTCAACTGTGCAAGCTGAGTTTATGGCAGCTGGCCATATTGTGAAGGAAGCCAACTGGCTAAGGGGCTTCTTGGAAGAGATAGGGGCTGCACCTTGGAGGGTCCAAATTTTCTGTGACAACCAAGGATGCATTTCTAATTTACGGAACCCCCTGTATTCCAAATTCACAAAGCACGTTGCAGTAAGCTTCCACTACGCTAGGGAAGCTATGGCACTTGGGCAGGTAGATATCCTCTATGTGGAATCTGCACGCAATGTGGCTGACATTATGACCAAGCCACTTGCCAAGCCCGTGTTTGTTGGTCATCGTGATTCACTAGGTTTGAGAAGATACACTTAAAGCATGCAGGCAAGGGGAAGTGTTGAGTTCGGAACATTATTATTGAATGCCTTGTGCTTTAAGTGATCTTCATGTGTGCACTATTAGGATATGGGTCCATTGAGAACATAAGGTACCTTGAGACACGGCAGATTCTGGACGTTTTCGAACATAAGGTACAATCCTATCTAGATCACACGTTTGTCGGATGAACTCTTAAGGCTGCCCCACCGGAGTGAATACCAACTGGTTGTGAAAGATGCTGGGCATCACCAGATGCTAGTCTTGTCCGACAGTTGTGTGTGGCACTCAGCAGACAGTCGTACGGACTGTAGCTGGAGTAACTTCGTCTATTGACGACCTGTCTGCTTTGTACAGGTACGGTGCGGCAGTGTGTGTTGTATCATTGTTGCTATTGTGAGAGTGAACAAGCTTAGTGTACCCTGTAGTCACTCAAACAGATAAGGGACAGTGACTTCAGGGAGTATAGGCATGTACTTGAACGTAGCCGTCTAGAGCCTTATCTAGTGATTGCTTGATCGGTGCTTGTGTACAAGATAATGATGTAACGGAACTGGTTGTGAAAGATGCTGGGCATCACCAGATGCTAGTCTTGTCCGACAGTTGTGTGTGGCACTCAGCAGACAGTCGTACGGACTGTAGCTGGAGTAACTTCGTCTATTGACGACCTGTCTGCTTTGTACAGGGAAAGCCGATTGCCCATAACCTTTCACAAACAGCCGCCGTCTTAGCTTGCTGCCGAACAGAAAGGCGGTCAAGTACTAGTTCTTGACATCATTATGAAGGTCTTGCCATTCCAAGTTTTGGTTTTATGCAATGCCACTCACTGCGGGGTCGCTCGCGCATGAGACCTGAAGCATGCGCATAACAGACGAGGTCAAGAGAACGTGATCAATTCCGGGTGCCAAACCAATAGGAAATCAGGCGATATAGATAGAGTAACTTCCTCTTAGGATTAAAAGAGGCTGGATATTGATTTCAAGTAAGCTTAATCCCTGTTTTTCAAGCGTGGACTAGGATTGGCATGCTTGCTGTGATTGTCTTGGATTTCCTGTCGTTAAAGAGACTGAAATGAGTTAAATGATTTTATACTAAAATATTCGAACGGCAGGAAGCTGCCAGGTCCTGAAATGTGCAGGATTTTCGGCAGGAAGCTGCCAGGTCCTGAAATGTGTAGGCTTCCGGGTTTGATCGAAGGCTCTAGAAAGTGGCACGCGTCTTGGCGTCGAAGGAAGTCCCGGTGCTGACCGGCTTGTAACAGATTCCGCTGAATGCTCTAACCTGACTGGTGTCTCTCTCGCTCTCTCTTCCTTTGCCATCACAATTATACTATTGAATAGCAAATATTTAAAGCATGTGGTGATTAAATACATTGGGCCTGAGGTTTTCATTCTCTAGAGTGTGAGATACCAGGCTTCCCTTACGAACTCAGGGCGGAATTCCATCGAAGCGCTTTGGAAGCTTCTTTATATGAACGGAATCGGGGTCATTTAACGATATTTAGAGCTGTGCAAATGGTTGTAGACATATACCAAAAATCAGTTAGGACCTGGCTACTCTTCCCCGTAGGCATAACCATCCGCCTATGCGGCCTCGTCGTACGACGCGTCTTGCTCATCGCCTTCATCGCCATTTTCTTCATCATCAAGGACAAAGCATTTTATCACAAGCAATACTTATAAGCAATACTTAAAATAATTATACATAAGCAAATATACCGACAGACGATTGCAGCCACTGACGCGCATGAACTGCGATGCAAACCATCATGATCACGCGTATGCCTTCTAGGTGATCCCTTCAACACTGCGTTTGGGACAACTTCAACATCAGCAGCCTGCATTTCTCACCGGGCGCTTGAGGCGGAGTTACGGACCCTAGCAGTAGACGCTTCTTTAATGGAAGCGTTAGAATTTGAACGTCGACGTCCTCGGACTTACCAAAAACAATTTTGGACGTCCTTGCATGAGACCTGAAGCATCCTCATAACAGACGAGGTTAAAAGAACGTGATCATTTGCGGGTGCCAAGCCAATAGGAAATCAGGCGATACAGATAGAGTAACTTCCTTTTGAGATTAAAAAGCAAGGCAGAATACTGGATTAATTAATATCAGTATTCAGCCTTATAAGTTAATCCCTCTAATTTAAGCTTGGACTAGAATTGGCATGCCAGCTGTGATATTTTGGACTTACTGGCCAGACCCATGGGGCTGTTAAAGGGATTGAAGTGATCACTCATGAGTTATATGATTGTAAATTAAAATATAATAATTACTACTGAAATAATCCATGCAAGTTCTGAATAAATACGTTGGGATTGAGGTTTTCATTCTCTATATATAGTGTGAGACACAAGGCGTCCCTTACGAACGCAGGGCGGAAGATTTGAAAGCTTCGGAAGCTTTGAAAGCTTCGGACGCTTTCCTTCACGCAATATGAACGGAATCGAGGTCCTTTAGGATGTCTAGAGCTGTGCACATGGTTATAGAACATAAAACAGAAATCAGTTGGGACATAGCTCCCCTTCCCCGTCACATACCCATCCGCCTTGTCATCGTCATTTCGATGAAGGTTTTGCTCATCGTCTACATCGGCATCTTCTTCATCATCCTCGCTAAAACGACGGTTTTCTCGTGGTCCCATCACCTCCTGACAGCACTCGCGGCATCCCTTTAGACAACCCTTGACAAGAAAAAGACAAAGCACTTGAGCAGATGCAAAACGTAAGTAGGAATATACGACAGATCTGTCGTATTCTCTAGAGAATTGCAGCCACTGACGGGCATAAACTGCGATGCAAACCATCACACGTACACCTCCTAGGTGGTACCTTAAACACTGCGTTCGGGACAAATTAAACATCAGCAGCCTGCATCTCTCACCTGGCGCTTGGGATATCCTAGAGGCGGAGGTACGGACTCTGGCAGTGGACGCTTCCTTACCTTTTCCTTCTTTACGTCCTTGGCTTTACCAGTGACAACTTCATAACAAGTCGGAAGCTCGTTAATAAGTTGAAATAGCTTCTCCCTGGAAATAAACAAACCTCACAGTTCGTGTTTCTGGTGTCACATCGTTCAAACAAACCCGCCAGAGACATTGTGAAATGGACAGAGAGGCGGGCTCGCTACCGTACCTTCCCTCTTTGTTGAGCTCTGCACCGTAATAGAAGGCAACGGATATCAACCAGGTGTCTGAGTGCACTGCCACTAGAGCTAGCCAGTGCTCTTTCTGCATAACCACAGAACATTAAGCATGATTTAATCCCCAAGTGCCTTGCCCATCCGTCTGTGTCCGAGAGAGGGCCCGAACCTGCATTGCATCTCTCGGGAAATTAATCCCCAGGGTTGGTTCTGCAAGGCCCCCAACCAAACGCTGTCAGCAACAAGTGTCCTAAAGCTTTCCAGGCCGCCCCACCATGGATGACCACAACCCAGTACTGCATATACACTAGTGCCGGACCTGGCAACTCTGCTGGGACCTGTTGAGCTGGGAGGTCAACCCGCCAGGTCCCTTCTGAGGTGCCATATAAGCAAAGATTATCTCTCTCGGGATCGCACTGATTGTAAAACTCGTCGACACTACATATACAGACCAAGGTTAGAACATCACGCCTCGAGGCCGCGCAAGCCGACTCCCAACAGACAGAACTTACTCTTGTGTCAACGCTAGTAGGATCCCTCGGCGTCGTGCTTTATGTTGTTCATAAATATCCTCAGGTGTCTTCATCTCGTCTCCTGACCAAAACTGCATACACTTCCTGCCCGAGGTGCCTGGATATGGAGTGAGGCCGGAGCAATTTTCCTCATATGCGCTGTACGGAAATTTCGTCTTCCAAGAATTATCTCCCCTTGCCATCGTGATCCCCAGGGCTCACAGCGGCTCACTAGGGTCTGCAGAGTCTACGTCGCAGACACAACACAGTGTTGAACACACACGCTCTGGTGTGTTGCATAATTTTAATTTCTGAAACTGCCTGGAGCATCACTGGGGAATTGATTCCGACTGATTCAGAAGGACCAGGTGTGACACAAGAGCGCCTTTTGCCACCAAATGGCGGTCAACATTGGGGGCATTCACATGGATGTGCTAACGCACGATTCTGTCCTGAGCGAAAGTCCTTGAATCAACATGAATATGGCATTTTGGTACTGCAAATGGTGGTAAGCACAGCCTTTAGCCAAAGCCAATTAAACCAAAGTCATTCGATTTCTGGGGTAATATGTGCAGGTTCAGCTGAGGATCCTCAGTTCCACGTCTGCAATCTTGATCTACCCGTCTTGGGACCAGGCACGCAGCTGCATATCTATTTGTTTGAATACTGAGCTGAAGGTTCCTTTGTGCATGGTTTAGGATGCTGCTCATTGTGCCTTCAGATACTCGTTTTGCTCAAACAATTGGACCTGGCTTCCTTAGGCTGGCTGTACATGTGCATGTTTTAACTATATGCTACTGATAGTGAGTTTGGATGTGCATGTGCTGTTTTCTCGTATCCACATGGTGGTTCTCAGTGGAATTGTGCTTGAACGCCTGGTTCCTGGTCTTACTCTCCCCCCACGTGGGACGGAGTGCACTCCGTCCCTCCGTCTCACCCCCCGTCTCTCTCTCTCTCTCTCTCTCTCTCTCTCTCTCTCTCTCTCTCTCTCTCTCTCTCTCTCTCTCTCTCTCTCTCTCTCTCTCTCTCTCTCTCTCTCTCTCTCTCTCTCCTCTCCCTCCCTCTCCCTCTCCCTCTCCCTCCTCTCCTCTCTCTCTCTCTCTCTCTCCCTCTCTCCTCTCTCTCTCTCTCTCCTCTCTCTCTCCCCCTCCCTCCCCCCCCCCCCCCCTCCCTCCCCCCCTCCTCCCCTCCCTCCTCCTCTCCTCTCTCTCTCTCTCTCTCTCTCTCTCTCTCTCTCTCTCTCTCTCCTCTCTCTCTCTCTCTCTCTCTCTCTCTCTCTCTCTCTCTCTCTCTCTCTCTCTCTCTCTCTCTCCCCCTTCCCCCCTCCCTCACTCCCTTCTTCCCTCCTTCCTCCCCCTCTCCTTCCCTCACTCCACCCCCTCCCCTCCCCCTCGCCCCCCAACCACTCCCTCCTTCGTGCGTGTGTGTACGCGTAGGCGTACGTGCCCCCCCTTCTCCCGGGGGTCGCGCGAACGAGCCAGCAAGCGTCCGTGCGTGATTTTGCCTTAACTCTTTGCCCTCCCCCTTCGCTGAAGCTTGTAATGCTGAAAGATGAGGAGGTAGTGGTTTGTGCTCTGGAAAGGCGATCGTGGGGAATGTGCCCCCTTCCAGATTTTTGCGGCTCTGTCTTTCAAGTCACATAGTCCGCCTTCATTCTTTTGCCACTTCTCATGGATTGCCGCTCCATTGGTTTTTGAGCGACATATTCTCTCATTTGGGAGTTTTAAATGTATGTTTGTTGAAATCACAATATATGTTTGTCGATAACTATGACACTTGGGAGTCGTAAATGTATGTCTGTTGCTAACGATACATCTAAACGCATACATGCATCTTATGGCAGGTGTGTTGGCATCCTGCAACCGTAGCTTGATATCAGGATTGGAATGCAGGTATGGGGGTCGTGGAACCTGCAAATGAGGGGGCGGCAAATGAGGCGGTGAAGGCTGCGTACCTCAGGATTGGTGAGCTGGCCTCTCAGCACTCACACAGCATTAAGCTGGAGCCTGGCATGTTCCTCATCAATAACAACAGGAGGTGTGCACAGCCATATTCAGACTTTGTGCGGCAGTTTATTGTATGCATGTTGATGGCCCCCATGGCATCTGCTTATTAGTTTGGGGTGCTCATGACAAAGATTCCTAGAGCAAGTTATAACTTGCTCATGGATCTTTGTCATGGGCACCCCAAACTACTTACAACATGTTACTCTTACAATTGGGTACTGGTAACCTTTTGTATGAGTTGGAAGAGACCGATCTGTAACAGTTCTTCATAGATGAATGACTACGGCCACAATCGCCATGCCAAATCAGCCGGTGCTCTGCAGTAATTCGTTGTAGTACGAAATCATTGTTTGTATGGGATCAAGTGATCATGCCTGCACATGCGTAGGCATCCCTCCCGCTTCAAAATTGTTATCGTTATTGACGCAGGGAGGACCCTTCGGGATGGCTCTTTATTTTTAGGACTGGGTGAAACAAAATAGGTCGTGGGGACTCAGCAGGAAACCATCTTACGAGGATGTGTCATATGTTATATCCAATACCTGTGCTATGGCTGTTAGAAATAGAGCCATTGAGACATGTCATTGAGACATAGCTGGACTGGTTCAAACAGAATAGGTCGTGGGGATTCAGCAGGAAGCCACCTTGTAAGGATGTGTCATATGTCACATCCAATACTTGTGCTATGGAAGGAAGGAAGATTACATCCAAAGACCAGCCACTAGGGCTGAAGAGGACGGCAGTACAATGAATGACCCATATCTTAGCCAACTAAGGTCGCACAGCACCTGGGAGAGTGAGGTAGCTCTCCAATGCTCTAGTCACAAATTTGGCAACCCCTTCAAGGTCTTCTTGCCACATAAACGTCTGTACAGATCGACTCCTTTGTTGAAAGAGATGCATAAATTGTTGCCGTACATGTTGTACAGCCGGACAAGTGAACAACAGATGATGTTCATCACCAACGAGCTCTAAGGAGCACCTCGTGCAAATCCTCTGGTCTCGAGGGATGCCTTGTTGTCTACCTTTATCAATAGGAAGGTCATGACACCCTAATCTAAATCGCATAAAGGTCCGCAATGTACAATTAGGAAGGTGGAGTTTGAGCGCACTCTTGCGCCGTGGCACATGAGGCGGACGTGCGAACCACCTTTGGTATCTGCAGAATAAGGCTCTTGGGGATGCACAAGTGCGAGGGGAGATGTCCAGGTCATCCCATATCATGTCACTTTTACGGTCTAACAGATCCTTTACCTGTGAAATGTCAATCTGCAAGGCTCTATCAAACCGCACATGGTCAGCTATATAGTATCCTAGTTTCTTAAGTTGTTGCGTAAGGGTACCCGAAAACGTTTCTCGGCCTTCTACTATTGCCAACCTAATGTCATGCATGAGGACCTTGTAGTGTAATGAATCAGGTCTCATGGCCGCTATATTGTTCCAAAACCTGGCCATACGTAAGATCCAAGTTGACCACAAAGAAAATATGTTTAATTCACAATTGATTATTTCCTCAGGGATTGTCCGACGCACCCCCAAAATCTGAGCTAGGACCCGCTTGTGCGCATCCAATAGGGGTATACTACTAGGTTTTCCCGAAGACAATTGTCTGCCTTGAAAGCATCTGAATGCCCAGACTTCACATCCATAGGAGATGAGGGGTGGTAGGCAAGCTAAGTACAGTTCTGTCATGAGCATCATTGACATGTTGCAACCGAGATTGCTATAAGCTCTAGTAAGGTCTTCCCATGCTATCCAGAACCTCTGCTCGAGGTTCTTAATGCGGGCTTGAAGGCCATTCTTGGCATGAATCTGTAATCCAAGGTATTTAACCTCCTGTACCGGACCAAGTCTAACCCCTGCAACCTCTAGAGAGGTAGAGGGTGTCCGAGGGTCTGGATTTACTGAAAGGTATTGCGTCTTGGCCCCATTTAGGCGCATGTCCATACTCTTACACCATTCTTGAGTAGCATTCACCAACACCTGTAGGTCCTCAACTGTAGGCGCGACGAGAACAAAATCGTCCGCAAAACCTAGCACTTGGATACGTATTATATTTAAACGTGTGCCATCAGGTAGCTGAAGGCCAGCCGTGGGACAATGGTGTGCAAGATATCGGGGGAGTCCATCCGACATAATTCCAAATAGTGTAGGGCTAATGGGGCACCCTTGAGGAACACCCGCACTTGATTTAAACAACCCCCCATGTTTGCCCTCAATCTTGATCGCCAAAACTGTACTGTCTATTACAGCTTGAGTAGCATAAAGAAAATCCCCTTGGATTCCCAACTGCTCCAAAATATGCCCTAACTTAAGACGCGATACCCTGTCGTAAGCTTTAGAGAGGTCCAGGAATGCAAAATGCAGTGGAGTGATGCCCATTGCCCAATCTATGAGGTGTTGTATAACAAACAGTTGATGGGTGGTGGACATTTCAGGACGGAAGCCTGTTTGGCAATCAACACGCAAACGGTACTTCTCCAAGTAAGATACCAGACGCGAGTTCAACACGTTGGCATACAACCTCATAAGAGATTCGCCCACGGCAATGGGACGATAATTTCCTCTGTTATACGCGTCCCCTTTCTTATATACCGGTGTCACCAAACATACATTTGACTCCGCCGGTATGGTACGTTGTCTAACCGCCATAGTAAAAATGTCCGCAATGACATGACTTAACAGGTTTCGTGAGTAAGGATCCCCCGGGTGTGTAAGTGGCTGAGCATACCTAAACAACTCTGTAGGGTCACCATCTTTCCCCGGGGATTTCCCATTGGCAAGTGCTCGGAGACCCAGTTCAATTTCCTCGACTGTGAAGGGAGCATTCAGCTCGTCGCACTGGTCGTGACCATGATCTTCTGGGACTTGATGGGGAGGATATGCCCCAATAGGCAGATCATGCGCGGGCTCTTCAGTTCCAAGACCACTTGCAAGGGAATTTATATAAGAATCCCAAGCTGACACATCTCTAAGGGGTTCAGGCAGTCTATCTCTTTCACGCCGAAGGGTTTTCCAAAACCTATGGGGGTTGAAATGCTTTTGGTGTACCAATGTTTTTAGCTTTTGGGCCAGGTATGCCCTTTTCTTTTTCCTCACAATAGCATGGTACTTACGCTCTAACCTCCGGAACTCATCACCCCGCCATTTGGTTAACATTCCATACCTCCAGACTTCCCGTTTAAGGGCCCGGCATTCCTGGTCAAAAAAGGGTTGATGTTGACGCCGGTGTCCATTGTGGGGATATCTTTTGTATTGGTCATGCATTCCTGCTTTCTTTGCAGCATCTTTTATGAGTGCGTAGAGGCATTGAATGCTAGACTTAATGTCCCCATCTTCAACCGCTTTTTCACATTGGCTCATGAGGTTTAACTCATCACTCTGTAATGCTTGGACATATTGATCCCTTGCAAATTGGCACCAGCTAATTTGTGACAATGGGTGTCCCCCTTGATCAGAAGAGGGACACGGTCTAGGATGAATAGGAATAGACAAGGATGCACATAGTGGGAAATGGTCAGACTCTGACCTCTCACAATCAATGCCACTGTCTTCTAGGTGTGGGATAAGATTTGGGGATACAATGATATGGTCAAGTCGTGTTGCAGCTGATCTACACGTACCGTGGTACGACACACCGGCCGGGATATCTCCCCTGACACGGCCAGTGCAAATGTAAACGCCTAATTTGTGGACAGCACGAAGAAGTTGCCGCCCATGGGGATTGACCTTTGGGTCCCCTCCAGGAGCCATGGGGGGAAGGGGACCAACTCTAGAATTAAGATCACCCCCTAGGAAAGCGTACCCTTCTACCTTTGCCTTACCGAGTGTTTTCTGGATTTCTTTCATTCTATTAGAAAAACTCAAAGATGATAGAAGGGGTGATCCAGAAGGGGGAATGTAAGTTGTTCCGATGATTAGAGGTAGTCCACCACCCTTGAACTGAATCTTAGCCCACAACGATCCTTGTTTGGTGCAATAGGGGAGAATATGGTATTCATTGCTATATCGAATACCAAGCAATAAGCCTTCCCCTGCCCTCCCTGAGTGTGATGCAGGGTGAAAGAGTAGCTTGAAGGGGGCCCAGAGGTCTCTTTCGATAATTTGTCTTCTAGTCTCACTGAGCATGATAATGTCAAAGGTGTGAAGGTACTCTAAGAGGCCTCGAGATAACAGTTTTTCAGTGCTAAGGCCATTTATGTTCCAAACTATACATCTCAACCTCAGGTGGCTAGATATTTCCTATTGAGGGGTTGAGGGGTTGGGACCCAGGTCACCTCCCTCTAGGGTGGAAGGAGTCATAAGCTCTTCAAGCTCTGGCTCGCGTTGAATGGCGATACGCTTGCCATCGGTGGCCCCCGGGACATGGCGGGGAGTCGTCCTCTGCTGGGGTGGCATCCAATCCATGCCTTCAGCTGTGGCTGCATCCTCTCGTTGTACTTCGCTTACGGTGTAGGGCATTGTGGCTTGGACGCCAGGGGCTCGGTCAGCCTGGGCGGCAGCCGGCCGGCCCCCAGGCACTTGTCGGGGACGTGCGCCCAGGGTCCCCCCGGCTGGGGCAGCTGCCGTACGAGCCCCGGGCGCGTTTTGGCGGGTGCTATGTGTCGCCGTAGGTGTGACGTTCCCTCTGCTCATTGCAGAGGCCCTCCGAGACTCAAGCACTGTGCGCGGTCTGCCATTGACAATTGTCTTCCAGGCGTTGGGCTTGGGATCCAGGTGTGCTGGCTGGATTTCGTTGGAATAGTCCCTCATGGGTGGGGCCGGCCCATGAGGTTGACTGCTGGTCGGAGGAGTTGGTGCTACCCGGGGCTCTTGGGAAGCCCGGGCAGGAGGTGGGCCAGGAGGAGCTCCTCCTGGGACCCACTGATTGACTCTCCCATCTGCTCCGCGGAAGCAGAGGGTTCCTCCACGCCACAGCACTGGATAGCCTTGGGCTTTAAAGGCCTGGAAGTTGGGCAGAAGGCGCCGGCGCGCTTCTTGTTGGCTCGGGGTGAGGTCCTCTGCAAGAGAGAGGGAACGCCTTCTAAGGCGCTTGCTATGCTTGAAAGCGGCATTTCGTGCCCTTGTCGAGTTGAACTTCACCAATACTGGCCGCGGCCTTGCAGCATTGGCCTTGAGTTGGCCGAGGCGGTAGGTGTCCACAATGTTGGGGATCAGCGATGGGAGATCCCTGTCCCCCCCAAATAACTGCCGGACATCCCCATCCCCCAAGTGCTCCTCGATCCCATAGACAATGATATTTGTCGCCTTTGAGATGATTTTTTGATGTTCCACGGTTTGTTCCAGTTGTAAAATACGGTCTTGTTGGTGTTCAACTCTGTCAGAGAGCGAAGAGACTCGGCCCTCTAGAATCGCGACTTTCTCAGCAAGTTTATTTTCATTTACTTCAATATCAATCGTACCATCCGAGCCAGCAGGGGAGAACGGGGCATTGCGCTTCCCTCCCCTTGTTGCATTGGCATCTGATGGCTGCGGCAAAGCCTTTTGTGGAGTACGGAACAAATTTATTGCTGACGATATCATTTGTAGATAAGTGAATCATATCATGTGGGGGGGAGAACAATAGGCAATGTGACAATAGGGATCGTCGGTGAATTTCGGCTGCGTATGGCTGTTAAAAATAGATCCATTGAGATAGAGCTGGAACTTGTACAAGTTCCAGCTAGTTATAATGAGTTTCGATAGCGTTACTTTATAATAACTGCAAACTTTGCGCTATCATAAGAGGCTAGATCTACGATGATACTGTTGCGATTCTAGAACGAGAGTGGAAGTACAGGGAATTGGCGGCCTGACACTGTACCTGATCTATGCAGGACACTGCACTGCAGGACAGCAGCCCCTACGAGCCTGATGGCATGGGCCGTTGGATCATGATTGCGTCATCAAGCGCAGCAATCACCGATCCACAGGCGCGGTACTTGACTGTGGATGGGCAAGTGGTGCCGTAAAACCTTCCAAAAGAAAAGCAGTTAATCATCATCGTTGTACCCGGGAACCAATTGGAAGGGTCTTGTGGTCCGTTTTGGGTCCTCTTCTGGGTAAGTTCCTTTTTTACTGACCCACCACATGCGATGTACACCTCAGGGCCCTCGTGTGATGTACACTTCAGGGCCTGATCTGAATGTACGATCCCTGCGCATAGTTGCTGAGGTACCCAAGGAAGGTACGGACCCTACAAAAGGGGTCATGTTGTACAGTACACGTTGTACAGTACAGTTTAATTTAGCAAGCTTTCACTAGCCCGTACCAAGATGTAGGATGGAGTTGTTGGGTTGGATGAGTATGGCGTCGCCGTGCAGCATGCTAACGGGACAGGCTGCTCTGCACAAATGCATGTGCTGCTAACCTTGCTTGGTTCTTTGCGATGCATCGGTCGCATCACTGGAATTGTTTGGATCTTGCAAGGCAGTGATTGGATTCCCTGGGCATTCTCAACTCTTAATCTTGGACGCTAGTTGTGGGGAGTGTTGGTGTGGGAGTTTAGGGCTTCGCCCCCAGCTTCCTTTCCCCCTAGGGGAGGGGTATGTGATCTGCTTAATGGGCGATTGGCGTATCCTTAAAATGGGTAGACATATATGTTTACCCCCAGCTTCAGGACTTGCTGGCTAGATTCAAGAACGTTCTCTTAACATGGTGGAAAAGCCACCAATCATATGCATTACGATATTAGTTGTTCCAGGTTACTACACACCAGGACATTTCGGCGTGGGTGTGATTACAACGCTCAAGTAGTACAACATCACCACGTGGTATATCCATAAATGTTTGGTAACAATCAGAATACCTCAAAACGGCTGTTGCAGCGCTACAGTTACGCCTCCTTGTCCTGGTCCGGGATGTAATATTGATGTTACACATCTTCATTATATAAGGAATATTCCTTCCCTCCTTCCTTAGCAAGGCCTTGTGCAAATAATCCCCATTCAGGGACTGCTAGCTGACTCAGACCCTCAAGTTGCAGGGCATGTGCGCATGTCCATGCCAAGTTTAATATAACATAAGTGCAGTTGAGAGGGAAGGATTATCCCTTACATAATTAAATAATTTGATTTCTCTCTCTCTCTCTCTCTCTCTCTCTCTCTCTCTCTCTCTGTGTCTCTCTCTCTCTCTCTCTCTCTCTCTCTCTCTCTCTCTCTCTCTCTCTCTCTCTCTCTCTCTCTCTCTCTCTCTCTCTCTCTCTCTCTCTCTCTCTCTTCCCCCCTCTGCCACACCAACCCACCCACACCCACACCCACATCCACCCACCCCCACCACACCCACATCAACCCACCCCTTCCCCCAACACACACACACACACACACACACACACACACACACACACACACACACACACACACACACACACACACACACACACACACACAAAGCCACAAAGGAAGGGATCGCGAGTGATATCACATTCGCCATGTCATTCATTACACGGAAGAGGGATGGCAACGCACCAAGCTACTCATGATCATGAAGCCTTCTTAACAGCTAATCATAACCCTCGGGCACTTTGCTAAAAGGCCCTGTACTTCTTAAGGCCTTTAGGAATAGGGAGGTGAGGCACCATGCATTTGTAGGCGTCAAACGTTCAACAGGTCCATAAGCATCGGATGTTTCAATTTAAGTGCCCACACGGCTAAAGCCTAAGAAGTCCTAAGGCACTAAGGCACTAAGTTCTAGGTCTACTTAGTCGCCGACAGCATACATGGTTTCCCTATCAAAAACACTTCAGCATTGGTTGCATCTGTATTCTGTGCACACTTGACTGCCCCAGATGAGACGAGGGTAGTGGCACCCATGCCTACGTGTCTTTGGTTAGACATTGTATAGCTTCTACCCATGGGAGGGGAAGTGCTGGAGGCAATATTGGCTTGGCCCTTGCAATGATCAGGTGACAATGCACACGACGATTCGCCAGTCGTGTAGAGATGACAATGCAAATGTACATAAGTAGACGGTGATGTAAAGGAGGAGAGCTTTCAGCAGTCCCAAGTAGCCCGCATTCTCCGCAATCCGATTGAACTCGAGAATAGGAGCTCCTATACATAACTATAAAGGAGCCATGGTTATTTGGAAGATTTGCCACGATATGTCATGGTGCAATTGTTTCACACATTTTCGAGGACTCTTGAACCAATATAAAGGTTGTCTAAATGTAGTGGCCTCATGCGTGTGAGCCACCGGTATCCACGACGAGTGAAGACATTCTTGCAACATTCGCTCAACTAACGCTGACGCACAAGCATTCACTTGGGAACCACCCGCATCATGTACTTGGGAAATCAGTAATTCATTTTGATGTGCTTCTGGTCCAGACGCGTCCGTACGGTTCTTGTACATTGCGTTGAGTTCGACCGAGACAGCGGCCGTCTCAGCTTGCTGCTGAACAGAAAGGAGGTCAAGCACTAGTTTTGGAAATCATTATGAAGGTCTTGCCATTCCACGTTTTGGTTTTATGTAATGCCACTCACTGCGGGGTTGCTCGCGCATGAGACCTGAAGCATGCGCATAACAGACGGGGTCAAGAGAACGTGATCATTTCCGGGTTCAATAGGAAATCATGCGATATAGATGGAGTAACTTCTTCTTAGATCAAAAGGCAAGGCTAGATACTGATGTCAAGTAAGCTTAATCCCTCTTATTCAATCGTGGACTAGAATTGGCATGCGAGGTGTGATTGTCTTGGACTTCCTGTCGTTAAACGGACTGAAATGAGTGTTATGCTTTTACATTAAAATATACTAATGACTGGGAAATACTCAAAGCATGTGGTGAATAATACGTTGGGCCTGAGGTTTTCATTTTCTAGAGTGTGAGACACGAGGCGTTCCTTAGGAACGCAGGGCGGAATTCCATCCAAGCGCTTTGGAAGCTTCTTTTTTATTCAATATGAACGGAATCGGGGTCCTTTAAAGATCTCTAAAGCTGTGCAAATGGTTGTAGACATATGACAAAAATCAGTTAGGACATGGCTACTCTTCCTCGTAGGCATACCCATGCGCCTATGCGGCCTCGTCGTACGACGCGTCTTGCTCATCGCCTTCATCGCCATGCTGTTCATCATCCTTGCGTAAAAGACGGTTGCCTCCTGGTCCCACCGCCGCCTGACAATGCACTCTCGGCATCCCCTCAGATATGTATTCTAGATCTATAGACAACCCTCTACAAGACAAAGACAAAGCATCTGAGAACAAGCAATACTAATAAGCAATACTTATTATAATTATACATAAGCAAATATACCGACAGACGATTGTAGCCACTCACGGGCATAAAATGGGATGCAAGCCATCATGATCACGCGTATGCCTCCTAGATGGCCCCTTCAACACTGCGTTTGGGACAAGTTAAACATCAGCAGCCTGCATTTCTCACCGGGCGCTTGGGATATGCTTGAGGCGGAGTTACGGACCCTAGCCGTGGACGATTCTTTACTGGAAGCTTTAGGATTTGAACCTCGACGTCCTTGGACTTACCAGGGACAACTTTGGACGTCCTTAGATGAGACCTGAAGCATCCTCATGACAGACGAGCTTAAGGGAATGTGGTCATTTGTGGGTGCCAAGCCAATAGGAAATCAGGCGATCTTGATAGAGTGACTTCCTTTTAGGATGAAAAAGCAAGGCTGAAAACTGGATTAACTAATATCAGTATTCAGCCTTATAAGTAAGGTTAATCCCTCTAATTTAAGCTTGGACAAGAATTGGCATGCCAGCTATGATATTTTGGAGTTACTGCCGGCTGTTAAATGGTTTGAAGTGAGTTATATGCTTGTACGTTAAAATACAATAATTCCTACTGAAATAGTCCATTGAAGGGCTTAATAAGTACGTTGGGACTGAGGTTTTTATTTTCTATATATAGAATTCTATATAGTGTGAGTTGTTACGTACAACGCAGGGCGGAAGATTTGAAAGCTTCCCTTAACGAAATATGAACGGAATCGAGGTCCTTCAAGATCTCTAGAGCTGTACACATGTGCACATGGGTAAAGAACATAAAACAGAAATTAGGTGGGACATGGCTCCCCTTCCCCGTCGGCATACCCATCCGCCTCGTCATCGTCATCTAGATCTAGATAACGATCTAGATCTAGATGAAGGTTTTGCTCATCGTCTTCATCGGCATCTTCCTCATCGTCATCGAGATGAAGGTTTTGCTCATCGTCTTTATCGGCAGCTTCTTCATCGTCATCTAGATGAATGTTTTGCTCATCGTCTTCATCGGCATCTGCTTCATCGTCATCTAGATGAAGGTTTTGCTCATCGTCCTCATCAGCATCTTCGTCATCGTCATCTAGATGAAGGTTTTGC
>KV908351.1:733888-751388 GCA_002005505.1 Botryococcus braunii
GATGGGCAAGTGCGGCCGTGAAACCTTCAAAAGAACAGCAGTAAATCATCATGGCTGTACCCAGGAACCAATTGGAAGGGTCTTGTACAGATTTTTGTGGTCCGTTTTGGGTCCTCTTGGTAAAACACGGTTGCCTCGTGGTCCCACCGCCGCCTGACAACGCACTCTCGGCATCCCCTCAGATATGTATTCTAGACAACACTCTAAAAGACAAAGACAAAGCATCTAAGAACAGCAATACTAATAAGCAATACTTATTATGATTATAGATAAGCAAATATCCCGACAGACGATTGCAGCCACTGACGGGCATAAACTGCAATGCAAGCCATCATGATCACGCGTATGCCTCCTAGGTGGCCCCTTCAACACTGTGTTCGGGACAAGTTAAACATCAGCAGCCTGTATCTCTCACCGGGCGCTTGAGATATGCTCTATGCGGAGGTACGGACTCTGGCAGTGGAAGCTTCTTTACCTTCTTTACGTCCTTGGCCTTATCAGAGACAATTTCATAACAAGTCGGAAGCTCGTTAATAAGTTTAAATAGCTTTTCCCTGAGAACAAACAAACCTCGAATTTCATGTGTCTGGTGTCATATGTGTTTGAACGATATATATATATATATATATATATATACATATATATATATATATATATATAATACATATATAAATATATATATATATATATATATATATATATATATATATATATATATATATATATATATATATATAATATATATATATATATATATATATATATATATATATATATATATATATATATATATATATATATATAATATATATATATATATATATATATATATATATATATATATAAATATTATATATATATATATATATATATATATCATTCAAACAAACCCGGCAGAGACATTGTGGATGCGACAGAGAGGCGGGCTCGCTAGCGTACCTTCCCTCTCTGTTGAGCACAGCGCCGTGATAAAAGGCAACGGATATTTCCCAGGTGTCTGAGTGCACTGCCACTACAACTAGCCAGTGCTCTTTCTGCATAACCACAGAACGGAACATTAAGCATGATTTAACCCCCAAGTACCTTGCCCATCCGTCTGTTTCCGAGAGAGGGCCCGAACCTACATTGGATCTCTCGCCCAATTAATCCCAAGGGCTGGTTCTGCAAGGGCCCCAACCAAACGCTAGCGCTGTCAGCAACCAGTGGTTGCCAACCACTGCCCTAAAGCTTTCCAGGCCGCCCCACCATCGATGACTACACCCCAGTACTGCATGCATATACACTAGTGCCGGACCTGGCAACTCTGCTGGGACCTCTTCAGCTGGAAGGTCGACCCGCCACCTCCCTTCTGAGGTGCCATATAAGCAAAGATTACCCCTCTCTCTCTCGAAATCACACTGATTGTAAAACTCGTCGACACTGCATATACAGAGCAAGGTCAGAACATCACACCTCGAGGCCGCGCAAGCCGACCCCCAACAGACAGAACTTACTCTTGTGTCAACGATGGTAGGATTCCTTGGCGTCGTGCTTTATATTCTTCAAAAATATCCTCAGGTGTCCTCATCTCGTCTCCTGACCAAACCTGCATACAGTTCCTGCCCGAGGTGCCTGGATATGGAGTAAGGCTGGAGCAATTTTTCTCATATGCGCCGTCCGGAAATTTCGTCTGCCAAAAAAATATCTCCCCTTGCCAACGTGATCCCTAGGGTTCACAGCGGCTCACAAGGGTCTGCAGAGTCTACGTCGCAGACACACACGGCGTGTAGAACACACATGGGGACCCGTGATGAGGATTTAGGGTTTTGGGTTGAGGGTCGCATGATTCGCACGGAAGCATCAAGAGCACAGCAGCATGACAGAAACATACGGGCGCAGCAATGGCGGATCAACCTCCCTCCCCTCCCTTCCGCGAAATCCCCCCTTTTCAATCCCCTAGCCATTCTTCCCTCTTCCAACTTGCCTGCTCCCCTGTCTCTCCCCCCCCTCTTTCTGCCGCTCCCTCCCCCCCCTCTCTCTCTCTCTCTCTCTCCTCTCTCTCTCCCTCTCTCTCTCTCTCTCTCTCTCTCTCTCTCTCTCCCTCGCGGCTGTTGCCTCCGAGAGAGAGAGAGAGAGAGAGAGAGAAAGAAGAGAGAGAGAGAGAGAGAAGAGAGAGAAAAAAAGAGAAGAGAGAGAGAGAGAGAGAGAGAGAGAGAGAAAGGGGAAAGCAGGAGGGGAGGGGGAAGGGATGGAGGGTAAGAGACGGACACTTGCAATTTTGTTCTTATGTATGTGACTTTCTTGAATGCTATTTTCGGGTTACAGGAGGATCACCTGTTTCTGAGGCGATGTTGCTGGGCATGGGCCGCTTTTGGGGCTATTGCACCCACTTAAAGGTGTGTTCTCTTATCCAGGAAGTTGTTTTCTTAGTCCAGGAGGGTTTGTTCTTAGTCCAGGATGGCGTGTTCTTAGTCCAAGATGGTGTGTTCTCAGCCCATGAAGGTGTGTTCATCGTCCAGGATGGTGTGTTCTTAGTCTGGGAACTCCGGCTTGCTAGCATATGTGCAAGGAGAATTCCCGTGGAGGATATTGACATGTTGGAGGGGAAGGTTGTTGGCTTGTATTGTAATTGGGGTGGGGGGGGGGTGAGAGATGCGTGAACCTACCAACACAGTTGTTGTCGCACTTCTCTAATACACTTTTTCTTATACAATTGTTGTCGCAGTTGTCTGTTATTGCAGCAGGGTGTGGCGGTGTACAGAAATGGTGGGGGGTGCTGTGACCCAGCTGTAGCATTGTTGTTATAGTTAATACAATGTGTTTGTTTTGCCGGGGGGGGGGGGGCGATGGGCCGGCCCCCAGGGACTTGGCAAAACAGTTGTTGCTGCAATCCGCGTCTTATTGTCATGTCGATGAGGGAGGCGGGGGGGACGCAGGGACCTAGCAGTGCAGTTTGGTGTTGCAGTTGTGCCTTGTTATGTGGGGGATGCAATTCTCACCTGATGGGCCCTGGGAACCCAGCAGGGTAGTTGAGAACGTAGTAGTTTCTTGGTTGGGGTGTAGGGCAAGGTAGTACAGCCCCTTTTACAGTTGAAGGTATTTGCAGTTGCAGTACCTTGGTGGGTGGGGATGCAGGCCCTGGGACGTAGCGTTGCAGTTGTTCAAGTTGTACCTTCGTGGTGGGGAAGCAGGGCCAGGCAGTACATTCGTTTTCCAGTTGTAGCCTGTTTGGCGGGGGTGGGGGGGGGGTGGGGGGTGGGCTGTGCAAGGACCTGGCAGTACAGTTGTTTTACAGGGGTACATTGGTCCTGAAATTGGGACAACGAAGGTCCTGAAACCCACATGCATCTGTCCTGGCACAGGTAAAGTTTCCCCTCCTTACACGTCTTTAAACCTAATTAGAGAGCGCGCGCTTGCACACTAGACAAATGATCGGCTAGAAAGCGTTTTCTCGGTCGTTCGAAGTTCCACTTCCTTTAAAACCCTCACAAGAAGGCAGGACCTCTCTGGGCTTCAAATTCAAGCCCTTGCCCTCGAAGAAGAAGATTGAAACATGCCTTTGTGCATCCGTGGGTCCGCTGGTGCTCTTGGGTTTGCTGATGTTCTCGCGGCGGTAGAATCCCATTGGTTTCGATCTCTCTCTCTCTCTCTCTCTCTCTCTCTCTCTCTCTCTCTCTCTCTCTCTCTCTCTCTCTCTCTCTCTCTCTCTCTCTCTCTCTCTCTCTCTCTCTCTCTCTCTCTCTCTCTCCCCCTCCCTCCCTCCCTCCCTCCCTCCCTCCCTCCCTCCCTCCCTCTCTCTCTCTCTCTCTCTCTCTCTCTCTCTCTCTCTCTCTCTCTCTCTCTCTCTCTCTCTCTCTCTCTCTCTCTCTCTCTCTCTCTCTCTCTCTCTCTCTCTCTCTTGGGGGGGGTGGTCATCTAGGGTGAAAGCAGCCGGCAAATAGCATATGTTAGATATCTTTCAATCATCACATTCTCAGTCGGCAAATAACAGTTGTAGATCAAACAAAGCTGCCATTATCAATTGTGGGTCCCGAGAAACAATGTGTATATCCAAAATGTCCAGATCCCTTATTTTAGATTGCGATCCCTACGTTTGAGGTACCCAAGAACAGCTCAGCCGACCCTGGCAATATGTCACACACTGGCAAGACCTCTCTCACACCTGCCTCTGGCAAATTCCTGGCTCCTACCTCTGCAATACCTCATACTCCTGCCTCTGGCAATATCTCATACTCCTGTCCCTGCCAATACCTCATACTGCCGCCACTGGCAATACCTCATACTGTTGCCTATGGCAATACCTCATACTCCTGCCTCTGGCATTCCTCATACTCCTGTCTCTGGTAATACCTCATACTCCTGCCGCTAGCAATACTTCGTACCCTTTCCTTTGGCACAACTACATAGTCCTGCCTCTGGCAATGCCTCATACTCCTGTCACTGCCAATACCTCATAATCTTGCCTCTGGCAATACCTCATACTCCATCCTCTGGCAATGCCTCATACTCTTGCCTGTGGCCTACCTCATCGTCTTGCCTCTGGCAATACCGCATACTGCTGCCGCTGCAATAGCTCGTATCCTTGCCTTCGGCACAACCTCATACTCTCTGCCTGTGGCAAACCATGTGTCCGTGGCTGGGTTCATCACTGATAACCTTCTATCTCTGAATACCCTCTGTCAGTTCTTGCACGCCTCAATAAAGCTAATTTATAAGCCGCTTTTGTTGTGCCGGCTGTAGAGTGCGCACCCGAACACCATCATACTTGTACATATACTTGTACTTATAATCCTGTACTTGTGCTGCCATTCAATGTGCCGGCTGTGGAGTGGGCCCACCATTCCATCCGCTGATCCCACCCCACTCCACCCACATGACTCTATGCTTTGCCTAAAGCAGCACTTCTGCTAGTCTTGCATACGCCTGCCATTTTGCCACTAGTGCTTGCACGTCTCCCTGTGCTCCTTGTGCTCACATCGCTGAATTTGCTGTTTTAAGGTACAGCTCCAGGTGTAACTTCCAGCTCTGCGCTTGCGAGTCATAGCTCTAAAGTACATCTCTATTTCTGGCTTTGCTTTTTGAAGGTACAGCTTTTGAAACCTGCCCGTGAGTAGAGTCCCTTGAGGGGGCGTAGCAATGTCTTTGATGTGACGTTTTACTCCCACACAATGAGTTACACATTTTTGATGATCTAATGCCTGTGTTTTGTTGATGTTTATCGTCTAGCCTCCTTGCCAAGAGCCCGCATGGATTTCTCATCCCCTTCGTGGCCATCTGCCTTTAAACTGGCCATATGCAAGTGTTCGTGTGTGTGCTTCTAAATCTGATGAGGGTCTTTGCGTGTATATGTGACTGTGTGTGTGTGTGTGTGTGTGTGTGTGTGTGTGTGTGTGTGTGTGTGTGTGTGTGTGTGTGTGTGAGTGACAACAAAGAGAGAGAGTGAGAGAGAGAGCGCGCGACGAGACACCAGTCCGGGTAGAGCATTCAGCGGAATCTGTTACAAGCCGCTCAGCACCGGGACTTCCTTCGACGCCAAGACGCGTGCCACTTTCTAGAGCCTTCGATCAAACCCGTAATCCTACACATTTCAGGACCTGGCAGCTTCCTGCCCGAAATCCTACTCATTTTAGGACCAGGCAGCTTCCTGCCGTTACAGTGTGTGTGTGTGTGTGTGTGTGTGTGTGTGTGTGTGTGTGTGTGTGTGTGTGTGTGTGTGTGTGTGTGTGTGCGTGTGTGTGTGTGCGTGTGCGTTAGTTACGTGTTTCCATTGACTGCACGTGCACTGTGATCGAGCCTGGCATCATTAACACATGCATCATATGGAAATTTCAAGGCCATCTTTCCGGGCCCCTGTGGTGATAAATCTTTATGGGTATGCAGTGATTTCCCCTGGTTACAGCCGCATGCAATACAGCCACACACACACACACACACACACACACACACACACACACACACACACACACACACACACACACACACACCCCCACATCCACACCCACACACACACACACACACACACACACACACACACACACACACACAACACACACACACACACACACACACACACACACACACAAAGCCACAAAGGAAGATCTCTTAGATGACATCAAATTCGCCATGTCATTAATTACACGGCATGGCAAACCACCAAGCTACCCATGATCATGTAGCCTTCTTAACACCTAATCCTAACCCTGGGGCACTTTGCCAAATAAACCTGTAGTTCTTAAGGTCTTTAAGAATATGGAGGTGGGGCACCATGCATGTGTAGGCGTCAAACGTTCAACAGGTCCATGAGCATCGGGTGTTTCAATTTAAGTGCCCACACGGCTAAAGCCTAGCCGTGTGGACATCTCAAGACGTCCTAAGACACTAAATACAAAGTCTACTTAGTCGCCGACAGCATGCATTGTTTCCCTATCAAAAACACTTCAGCTTTGGTTGCATCTGTATTCTGTACACACTTGAATGCCCCAGATGAGACGAGAGTAGTGGCACCCATGCCTATTAGCTTCTTGGATCAGTATGTCAGACACCTTCGGGAGCATGCCTTGCATCTACTTCAGGTCATTAGCAGAGTTTGCTATTAGTCCTGTCGTGCACTAATGCCACTTCCACCATCCCCAATCAACCCACAGTCGGATTTGGTTAGACATTGTATAGGTTCTACCCATGGGGGGAAGTGCTGGTGGCAATATTGGCTTGGCCCTTGCAATGATCAGGTGACGATATACAATTCGCCAGTCGTGTAGTGCTGACAATGCAAATGTAAATAAGTAGACGCTGATGTGAAAGAGGAGAGCTATCAGCCGTCCCAAGTAGCCCGCATTCTCCGCAATCCGATTGAACTCCTATACATAACTATATATATAACTATAAAGGAGCCATGGTTAATTGGTTATTTGGAAGATTTCCACCACATGTCACGGTGCAACTGTTTCACACAGTTTGGAGGACTCTTGAACCAATATAAATGTTGTCTAAATGTACATTTAGACATGTGGTGGCCTCATGCGTTTGAGCCACCGGTATCCACGACGAGTGAAGACATTCTTGCAAACGTCGCTCTACTAACGCTGACGCACAAGCATTCACTTGGGAGTCACCCGCATCATGAACTTGGGAAATCAGTAATTCATTTTGATGTGCTTCTGGTCCAGACGTGTCCGTACGGTTCTTGTACATTGCGTTGAGTTCGACCGAGACAGCCGCCGTCTTAGCTTGCTGCTGAACAGAAAGGCGGTCAAGTACTAGTTTTTGACATCATTATGAAGGTCTTGCCATTCCAAGTTTTGATTTATGTAATGCCACTCACTGCGGGGTTGCTAGCGCATGAGACCTGAAGCATGCGCATAACAGACGAGGTCAAGAGAACGTGATCATTTCCGGGTGCCAAATCCATAGGAAATCAGGCGATATAGATAGAGTAAATTCCTCTTAGGATTATAAGGCAAGGCTGAATATTGATATCAAGTAAATTTAATCCCTTTTATTCAAGCGTGGACTAGGATTGGCATGCTAGGTGTGATTGTCTTGGACTTCCTGCCGTTAAACGGACTGAAATGAGTTATATTCTTTTACATTAAAATATAGTACTGACTAGGAAATAACTTAAAGCATGTGGGGAATAAATACGTTGGGCCTGAGGTTATCATTGTCTAGTATGTAAGATACGAGGCGTCCCTAAGGAACGCAGGGCGGAATTCCACGAAGCGCTTTGGAAGCTTCGGAAGCTTCTTTCTCAGAACGCAATATGAACGGAATCGGGGTCCTTTAACGATCTCTAGAGCTGTGCACATGGTTGTAGATAAATGACATGGCCCATCTGTGATCATTTTTCATTTAGGACATGGCTACGCCTCCCCGCAGGCATACCCATCCACTTATGCGGCGTCTTGCTCATCGCCTCTATCGCCATGTTCTTCATCATCCTCGCTTTAAAGACGGTTGCCTCGTGGTCCCACCGCCGCCTGACAATGCACTCTCGGCATCCCCTCATGAGCTCGGATATGCAATCTAGACAACCCTCTACACGACAAAGACAAAGCATTTGAGCACAAGCAATACTAATAAGCAATACTTATAATAATTATACATAAGCAAATATACCGACAGACGATTGCAGCCACTGACTGGCACAGACTGCGATGCAAGCCATCATGATCACGCGTATGCCACCTAGGTGGCCCCTTCAATACTGCGTTTGGGACAAGTTAAACATCAGCAGCCTGCATTTCTCACCGGGCGCTTGGGATATGCTTGAGGCGGAGTTACGGACCCTAGCCGTGGACGACTCTTTACTGGAATCTTTAGAATTTGAACGTCGACGTCCTTGGACTTACCAGAGACAATTTTGGACGTCCTTAGATGAGACCTGACGCATCCTCATAGCAGACGAGGTTAAAAGAACGTGATCATTTATGGGCGCCAAGCCAATAGGAAATTAGGCAATACAGATAGAGCAACTTCCTTTTAGGATGAAAAAGCAAGGCTGAATACTGGGTTAAATAATATCAGTATTTAGCCTCATAATATTTTGTACTTCAGTTCAGTCCATAATCCCTCTAATTCTTTGTATTAAATTTGGCATGCCAGCTGTGATATTTTGGACTTACTGCGGGCTGTTAAAGGGATTGAAGTGAGCTATATACTTGTACATTAAAATAAAATAATTACCACTGAAATAATCCATGCAAGTGCTGAATAAATACGTTGGGGCTTAGGCTTTCATTCTGTATATATAGAATTATATATAGTGTAAGACACAAGGCCTCCCTTACGAACGCAGGGCGTGAGATTTGATTGCTTCGGAAGCTTCCCTTAACGCAATATGAACGGATTCGAGGTCCTTTAAGATCTGTAGAGCTGTGCCCATGGTTGTAGACATAAAACAGAAACCAATTAAGACATGACTCCCCTTCCCCGTCGGCATACCGTTCCGCCTCGTCATCATCATGTAGACGAAGATTTTGCTCATCGTCTTCAGCGGCATCTTCTTCATCATCCTCGCTAAAACGACGGTTATCTCGTGGTCCCATCACCTCCTGACAGCACTCGCGGCATCCCTTTAGACAACCCTTGACAAGACAAAGACAAAACACTTGAGCAGATGCAAAACGTAAGCAAAAATATACGACAGAGAATTGCAGCCACTGACGGGCATAAACTGCGATGCAAACCCAGCCACTGACGGGCAAACCATCACGCGAACGCCTCCTAGGTGGTCCCTTCAACATATCCAACATTTGGTTCTTTCGGGACAAATTAAACATCAGCAGCCTGCATCTCTCACCGGGCGCTTGGGATATGCTCCAGGCGGAGGTTCGGACTCTAGCTCTGGCGTTGGAAGCTTCTTTACCTTTACCTTCTTTAAAATTACGTCCTTGGCTTTACGAGTGAAAATTTCATAACAAGTCGGAAGCTCGTTAATAAGTTGAAATAGCTTCTCCCTGAGAACAAACAAACCTCAAATTCCATGTTTCTGCTGTCATATTTTTTTGAACGATGTATATTCAAACAAACAATCCGCAGATACATTGTGAATGGGACAGAGAGGGGGCCTCGCCTACCGTACCTTCCCTCTCTGCTGAGATCTGCGCCGTAAAAGAAGGCAACGGATATCAACCAGGTGTCTGAGTGCACTGCCACTTGAGCTAGCCAGTTCTCTTTCTGCATAACCACAGAACGGAACAGTAAGCATCATTAAACCCCCAAGTACCTTGCCCATCGATGGGCATGGGCACGGATATCCGTCTGTTTCCGAGAGAGGGCCCGAACCTGCATTGGATCTCTCGCCCAATTAATCCCAAGGGCTGGTTCTGCAAGGGCCCCAACCAAACGCTGTAAGCAACCAGTGGTTGCCAACCACTGCCCTAAAGCTTTCCATGCCGCCCCACCATCGATGACTACACCCCAGTACTGCATATACACTAGTGCCGGACCTGGCAACTTTGCTGGGGCCTCTTCAGCTGGAAGGTCGACCCGCCAGCTCCCTTCTGAGGTGCCATATAAGCAAAGATTATCTCTCTTGGGATCGCACTGATTGTAAAACTCGTCGACACTGCAGAGACAGACCAAGGTCAGAACATCACGCCTCGAGGCCGCGCAAGCCGACCCCCAACAGAGAGAACTTACTCTTGTGTCAATGCTAGTAGGATTCCTCGGCGTCGTGCTTTAAAATCTTCAAAAATATTCTCAGGTGTCCTCATCTCGTCTCCTGACCAAAACTGCATACAATCTACTCATAAACATACTCTCGGCATCCCCTCAGATATGCAGTCTAGACAACCCTCTACAAGACAAAGACAAAGCATTTGAGCACAAGCAATACTTATAAGCAATACTTGTAATAATTGTACATAAGCAAATAACGTACAGACGATTGCAGCCACTTGACGGGCACAAACTGCGATGATCACGCGAATGCTTCTAGGTGGCCCCTTCAACATTGCGTTTGGGAGAACTTCAACATCAGCAGCCTGTATTTCTCACCGGGCGCTTGGGATTTACTGGTGGCGGAGTTACGGACCCTATTAGTGGACGCTTCTTTATTGGAAGCTTCAGAATTAGAACGTCGACGTCCTTGGTCTCACCAGAGACAAATTTGGACGTCCTTGCATGAGACCTGAAGCATCCGCATAACAGAAGAGGTCAAAAGACATTAATAATTTCCGGATGCCAAGCCAATAGGAATTAAGGCGATACAGATATAGCAACTTTCTCTTAAGATTTTAAAGCAAGGCTGAATATTCATAGAAGTAAGCTCTCTATTTAAGCTGGACTAGGATTTGCATGCAATGTGTTATTTTTTTGGACTTCTTGTGTCTGTTAAATGGAATGAGATGAGTACTATGCTTGTACATCATAATATACTACTCGGTCATTAGCCATCATTAAATTGAATTCTCCAAGCAAGTGCTTAATAGATACGTTGGGCTTGAGGGTTTCGTTCTCTAGAGTGTGAGAGTCTGAGCTTGCGCCCTGCGTCCCTTAGGATAGTAGGGAGGTAGCTTTAACAGCTTCCCTTAATGCAAAATGAACGACATCGAGGTCCTTCAAAAATATCTAGATCTGTGCCTATGGTTGTAGACATAAAACAGAAACCAGTTATAACCTAATTAGGACATGACTTCCCTTCCTTGTTGGCGTACCCTTCTGCCTCGTTATCGATATCTTGTTTATCGTCTTCATGGGCATCTTCTTTATCATCCTCGCCATAAATCTTCTTCTTCCTCATCTTGCTTACACGACGGTTATCTTGTTGTCCCATCGGTGCCTGAAAGCGCTCGCGGCATCCCCTCAGACACCCCTCGACAAGAAAAGGATAAAGCAGTACTGCAGAAAAATTACGTAAGAAACAATATACGACCGACGATTGAAGCCTCTGACAGGCATAAATTCATGCCTGTTTAAACTGCGATGCAAAACCAGCACGAGTACGCCTTCTAGGTGGCTCCATTAATATCAAAACTGCATTCGGGACAACTTAAACATCAGCAGCCTAGGCCTGCATCTCTCACCCGGCGAGGGGGATATGCTTGACGCGAAGGTACGGGCCCTGGTAGTGTACGTTTCTTTGGTTTTTGAACGTCGTCGTCCGTGGCCTTACCAGATTTAATTTTAGACCTCCTTGCATGAGACCTAAATCATCCGCATGACAGAAGAGGTCAAAAGAACGTGATCATTCCCGGGTGCCAAACCAATAGGAAATCCGGCGGAATGGATTGAGTAACTCCCTAATAGGATTTCAAAGCAAGGCTGAATTTTGATATCAAGTAAGCTCCCTTATCTAAGCTTGAACTAGAATTGGCATGCCAGGTGTGATTATCTATTACTTTAGGTGCCTGTTAAACGGACTGAAATGAGTTATATTCTTGTACATTAAAATATAATAGTGACTATTGAATACTCTGGTCAAGTGCTGAATAAATACGTTGGGACCGAGGTTTCCATTCTTTAGAGTACGAGACACAAGGCGTCCCTTAGGATTACAGGGCAGAAGTTTGTGAAGCTTTAATATGAATGATCTTCTTGTACATTAAAATATACTACAGACTACTGAATTCACCTACCTGCTCAATAAGTACGGCGGGCCTGAGCTCATCAAAGTTTTTATTCTCTTGTGTGAGACAAAAAGCTTGCCCCTTAGGAACGCTGGGCAGAAGCCTTCAAAGATCTCTAGAGCTGTTCCCGTGGGTGTAGACATAACAAAGAAATCAATTAGGACATAGTTCCCCTTACCCGTCGGCATACCAATCCGGATCCGCCTTGGCATCGTCTTCATCGGCATCTTCATCATCATCCCCGCCATAATCCTTCTGACTTAAGGAAGGTTTTTGAAGGATAATGGGGGACTTCTTCTCGCTTGAACGACTGTCACCTCGTGGTCCCATCGCCGCCTGATAGCACACGCGGCATCCTCTAAGACAATTCTCGACAAGAGAAACACAAAGCACGTGAGCAGTAGCAATACGTGAGAAATATTATACGACCGACGATTGTAGCCACTGACGGGCATAAAATGCGTTGCAATTAATCACGCGTACTCCTACCACGTGGCTCCGTCAACACTGCGTTCTGGAAAACTTAAACATTAGCATCCTAGGCCTGCGTCTCTCACCGGGCGCTTAAGATATGCTTGGGGCGGAGATACGGACCCTGGTGGTGGACGCTTCTTTAGATTTCGGACGTCGACGTCCTGGGCTTTACGAGAGACAATCTTCAACCTCCTTGCATGAGACCTGAAGCATCCGCATAACAGAAGAGGTCAAAAGGAACTTGATCATTTCCGGGTGCCAAGCCAATAGGAAATTAGGCGATACAGATATGGTAACGTCCTTTTAATTTTTAAAAGCAAGGCTGAAAAATTATAATAAGTAAGCTCTCTATTTAAGCTTGGACCAGAATTGGCCAACCATGTGTGATTTTCTTGGACTTCTTGCGCCTCTTAAACGAAATGAAATGAGTTCAAAACGGAATGAAATGAGTTCTATACTTGTACATTATGATATACTAATGACTACGTAGTCAATGGCTATCAGTATGTCGAGTTCTCCTACAATGTGCTGAGAAATTGCGTTGGGCCTGAGGGTTTCATTCACTAGAGTGTGAGAGTGTGAGCTTCCGCCCTGCGTCCCTTAGGAAAGCAGGGCGGTAACTTTGAAAGCTTCGGAAGCTTCCCTTAATGCAAAATGAACGAAATCGAGGTCTTCAAAGATCACTAGAGCTGTGCCCACGGTTGTGGATAAAAACAGAAACCAGTTAGGATATGACTCCCCTTCCCCGTCGGCATACCGTTCCGCCTCGTTATCGACATCTTGTTTATCGTCTTCATGGGCATCTTCTTCATAATCCCCGCCATAATCGTTCTTCTTCCTCCTCTCGCTTCCACGACGGTTATCTTGTTGTCCCATCGGTGCCTGAAAGCACTCGCGGCATCCCCTCAGACAACCCTCGACAAGCAAACGATAAAGCACTTCAGCGGAAGCATTACGTAAGAAAAATATACTACCGACGATTGAAGCCTCTGTCAGGCATAAACAGCGATGCAAAAAATCACGAGTACGCCTCCTAGGTGGCCCTATTGATATCAACACGGCGTTCGGGACAACTTAAACATCATTAGCCTAGGCCTGCATCTCTCACCCGGCGCTTGGGATATGCTTCAGGCGAAGGTACGGACCCTGGCAGTGTCCGTTTTCTTTGTTTTTGAACGTCGACGTGCGAAGGTATGGACCCTGGAAGTGTACGTTTCTTTGGTTTTTGAACGTCGACTTCCGTGACCTTACCAGAAATACGTTTTGACGTCTTTGCCCGAGACCTAAAGCATCCGCATGACAGAAGAGGTCAATAGAACGTGATCATTGCTGGGTGTTAAACCATTAGGAAATCAGGCGGTACGGATAGAGAAACGTTTTCCTTCAGAATTAAAATCAGGGCTGGACATTGATTTGAAGTAATCTTAAACACTCTTATTCAAGCTTGGAATGGAATTGGCATGCCAGGCGTGACTTTCTTGGATCCAGTCCGAACTTCCTGTTGTTCAACGGATTGAAATTATTTATATGCTTGTACATCGAAATTTTCTGATGATTACTATTCAGAAGTCATCAGTATATTTAGATGTACAAACATATAAAGACTCCATACTCCATACCCCAACCAAGTGCTGAAAACATTCTGTGGGCCTCGAGGTTTTCATTCCCTAGAGTCTGAGACACAAACGGTCCCCCTTATGAACGCTGGGCGGAAGCTTTCAAAGCTTCGGAAGCTTCCCTATTGTGTTCAGGCCTGAACACAATATGAACGGAATCAAGGTCCGTCAGAGATATCTAGAGCTGTGCCCATGGTTGTAGACATAACAAAGAAATCAATTAGGACACGGCTCCCTTGCCTGTCGACATACCAATCCGGATCCGCCTTGTCATCGTCATCTTGCGCATCGGTATCTACTTCATCATCCACGCCATTATCCTTCTTCTCGGTTGAACGACTTTTACCTCGTAGTCCCATCGCCGCCTGATAGCACCCGCGGCATCCTCTTAGACAACCCTCGACAAGAGAAACACAAAGCACTTGATCACATGTGCAAGAGAAATACGTAAGAAAAACTATACGACCGACGATTTTGAAAACTGAGGCGCATAAACTGCGATGTAAATTATCACGCGTACGCCTACTAGGTGGATCCGTCAACACTGCGTTCGGGACAACTTAATCATGAGCAGCCTAAGCCTGCGTTTCTCACCGGGCGCTTGGGATATGCTTGAGGCGGAGGTACGGACCCTGGCCGTGGACGCTTATTTAGTTTTTGACCGTCGACGTCCTGGGCCTTACGAGAGACAAAATTTGACACCCTTACATGAGACCTGAAGCATCCGCATAACAGAGAAGGTCAAAAGGAACTTGATCATTTCAGGGCGCCAAGCCCTTATGAAATTGGGCGTTACCGATATAGAAACTTTCCCTGTACATGTAAGATTTAAAAGCAAGGCTGAATATTCATGACAAGTAAGCTCTCTATTTAAGCTTGGACTAGAATTGGCATGCCATGTGTGATTTTTCTTGGACTTCTTGCGCCTGTTAAACGAAATGAAATGATTTCTTTGCTTGTACATTATAATGTACAGATGACTACGTAGTCATTAGCCATCATTAAACTGAATTCTCAAGCAAGTCCTTTATAGATACGTTGGGCCTGAGGGTTTCATTCTCTAGAGTGTGAGTGTGTGAGCTTCCGCCCTGCGTCCCTTAGAAACGCCGGGCGGAAGCTTTGAAAGATTTGGAAGCTACCCTTCACGCAGAATGAACAACATCGAGGTCCTTCAAAGATCTGTAAAGCTGTGCCCTGTGGTTGTAGACATACAGCAGAAACCAGTAAGGACAGACTCCCCTTCCCCGTCGGCATACCCTTCCGCGTCGTCATACACATCTTGCTCATCGTGTGCATCTTCATGGGCATCTTCTTCATCATCCCCGCCATAATTCTTCTTCTTCCTCCTCTCCTTTACACGACGGTTATCTTGTTGTCCCATCGGTGACTGAAAGCACTCGCGGCATCCCCTCAGACATGGCAAGGGTTGTACATCCCTCGACAAGAAATGGATAAAGCACTTGAGCAGAAGCAATAAGCAAGCAAGGATATACGACGAACGATTTAAGTCATCTGACAAGCATAAACTGCGATGAAAACCATCACGAGTACACCTCCTAGGTGGCCCCATTGGTATAAAGATTGCGTACGAGACAACATCAGCAGCCTAGGCCTGCATCTCTCACCGGGCGCTTGGGATATGCTTGAGGCGAAGGTACGGACCCTGGCAGTGTACATTTCTTTGGTTTTTGATCGTCGGCGTCCGTGGCCTTACCAGAGATAATTTTAGACGTCCTTGCATGAGACCTAAAGCATCCGCATGACAGAAGAGGTCAAAATGGCGGGACCATTTCCGGGTGCCAAACCAATAGGAAATCAGGCGGTACGGATACAGTAACTTCCTATTAGGATTTCAAAGCAAGGCTGAATTATGATATCAAGTAAGCTCTCTTATCTAAGCTTGAACTAGAATTGGCATGCCAGGTGTGATTTGCTTGGACTTCATGCGCCTGTTAAACGCACTGAAATGAGTTGTATGCTTGCTACATTAAAATGTAACAGTGACTCCTGAATACTTCGGGCAAGTGCTGAATAAATACGTTGGGACCGAGCTTTTCATTCTTTGGAGTATGAGACACAAGGCGTCCCTTTGGAACAGTTTTGGAAGCTTTGAGATGAGTAACATGCTTGTACATTAAAATATGCGACAGACTACTGAATAGAAGTGCTAACTTAAGACGTTGGGCCTGAGGTCATCGAGGTTTTCATTCTGTTGGGTGTGAGACACATGTTCCCTTAACGCAACATGAACGAGGTATTTTAAAGATCTCTAGAGCCTTGCATTTGTTGGTAGACATAAAATGGAATCAGCTTTAACTAATCAGCCTCTTCCCCGTCGGCATACTCATCCGCCTCATCATCTTGCTCATCATCTTCATCGGCATCTTCTTCATCATCCTTGCTTAAACGACGGTTAATTCGTTGTCTTGTCGCCGCCTGACAGCACTCGCAGCATCCCCTCAGACAACGCTCGACAAGACAAAGACAAGGCACTTGAGCAGAAGGAATACGTTAGCAAAAATATACGACCGACGGTTGCAGCCACTGAAAGGCATGAACTGGGATGCAAATTATCACGTGTACGCCTCCTAGGTGGCCTCTTGAGAAAGCTTCAAAACTGTTTTTGGGACAACTTAAACATCAGTAGGCTGCATCTCTCACCGGGCGCTTGGCCGATGCTTGAGGGGGAGGTACGGACCCTGGCAGTAGAATCTTTTTTAGTTTTTGAACGTCCTTGGCCTCACTAGAGACAACCTCATAACAAGTCGGAAGCTCGTTGATAAGTTGGAATAGCTGCTCCCTGAGTAAAAACAAACCTCAATTTCTGTGCTTGTGCGGTGTTGAAACAAACCCAATTTCATTGTGAAATGGACAGCGAGGCGGGCTCGGTACCGTACCTTCCCTCTTTGTTGAGCTTAGAAGCACCGCGATAGAAGGCAACGGACATCAACCAGCTGTCTGATTGCGCTGCCACTTTAGCTAGCCAGGCATTTTTCTAAAAAACCACAGAACGGAAGAGTAAGCACTAATAAACCCCCAAGTACCTAAAAATCCGTCTATTTACAAGAGAGGGCCCGAACCTCCACTCTATTTTCCGCAAAGTTCATCCCCGGGGCCCGGGCTGGTTCTGCAAGGCCCCCAATCAAACACTCTCAGCAACCACTGGAATAAAGCTTTCCAGGCCGCCCACCATGGATGACTACAACCCAGTGCCGGACCTGGCAAGTCTGGTGGCATCGGTCCAGATCTAGATGGACGGCCGACACACCAGTGGCCAGAGGGCGTGCCATATAAGCACAGAACATGGTTGCTCTTGGGATCAAACTGATTGTAAAATTGGTCGGCACTGCATTTACACACCAA
>KV908351.1:753888-776388 GCA_002005505.1 Botryococcus braunii
GGTCTGCCTGCAGTGCAATTAGAAGCACAACACAAGAAGGGAGCGCAGATTTTCTTCGCCAAAGTTTTGAATAAGAGAGAGTGAGTGCGCGTCTTTTCCGGTGTATAATCAGGGGTTGTGGCAGAGTTGCGGGATCCGACTCCGTCAAGTACAGTACATTAAAACCTCCTTGAATGACCCGGGCTTTAACAGCCCTTTGTTTGTCAACCGCAAGAGTGGAACTTGTAGCTTGACGCTTGGGGCAGCGTGATAAGGGTGTTGTTTGAATCCTAAGAGATCGATCGGCTTTTTTTGTCGATTACTGACATCTTGTCTCTTGGCACAGGCAAATCGGGTGATGTCATGTATTCTGCAGGCTTTGGCTCAATTGTTCTTCGGAACCATATATCCGGTGGAATTGGTCATCAGGCAAGTGATTGCTGCCTCAGGCTTACATTGCACTTTTGCATGACAAGATATGTCCCAATGTTAAAAGTGATAGTATTATGCGTGATTTAATCATGATTCTACTAGAAGTTGAACTTGCATTGGCGTATGTCGATAAGAAAGACGTGACTGTGAGCATCGTGGGGTTGCAGCGCCGGCACCGGTCGGTACCACGAGCTGTGACCTTCCAAAGAGAAAGAACTTGGACGACAGTTACGGAAAGAAATGTCATGTCAGTTTTCGAATTGTCAGACGACGTCCAAAATAGGCTAAAAGAAGGTACCGTGTGGTGGCAAGGAGTTGGCAAGGCATCATCAAAGACAGCGAGCATTTGACTGCCCTTCCCGATATGTTAAAGTTCAAGCACATTTGTGACAAATGGGTGAATATTTTGAGATTTGTCAACAATTTTCGCCCTTTGCGCTCTGAAGGCGCTGCGGATGAAGATCCGGTGTATGCTGATGCCTGCAGGCTACTTGGAGCAATTGAAGCACTTGCCATATCCAGACGCAGTGGTTGATCTTGAAGAAGCAGCGTTCAGTTTATTGAAGAAGATACTACCATACGAGGTAAATTGCGTCGATTGCAGTCCACTTTTATCCACATTGCAGTGTACAAGGCCAAAACAACAAGAAGTTAATTCTCGGTCCATGGAATGCGCAATAGGCTGTGAAAACATTTCAAGCACTTAATTAAGCTCTCGGCAGGGAGTATCAGGGTATCCCGGGGCTGCTACAGGGACTCCCACTTGGGGGTCCCTTCTCAGCCTATGAGATGCACCACCCCAAGCAGCCCACGTCATTGGTGTACCACTGGAATTCAGGACTGAGGTAGTCTGAGCTTAGGGTACTGCTCTCTGCTCCAGTAGAGCCGCAAGGCAGCCTCCGCTGGCTCTGGAGTAGCCCACCCTCACCACCGGTTGCCCTTGACCATCTGGGGCCACGGCACTCCCAAGGGATTTCCATGCCCATTGGGTCTTCCTATCCTGTAAATTAGGCCGCCCATTTCTGAAAAGCTCAGCGCAGGCCCAGATTGGTTGTCTTGATTCTGCAACATATGTATGTGGAAGTCCATGTCTGGACATCGACGAAGTCCTTCATGGTCGATGTCGACGACGGTTGTGCGAATGTATCGGAACTTTGTCCTGTGCATGCTCATGTGGGCAGGCCCCATGACATGAATGCCTTCCTGCATGTGTGTGTGTGTGTGTGGTGTGCGTGTGTGCGTGTGCGTGTGTGCGTGTGTGCGTGTGTGTGCGTGTGTGTGTGTGTGTGTGTGTGTGTGTGTGTGTGTGTGTGTGTGTGTGTGTGTGTGTGTGTGAGTTTGTGTGTGTGTGTGTGTGTGTGTGTGTGTGTTAGTGTGCGTCTGCGTCTGCGTCTGCGTCTGCGTCTGCGTCTGCGTCTGCGTCTGCGTCTGCGTGTGCGTGTGCGTGTGCGTGTGTGTGTTTGTGTGTGTGTTTGTTTGTGTGTGTGTGTGTGTGTGTGTGTGTGTGTGTGTGTGTGTGTGTGTGTGTGTGTGTGTGTGTGTGCACAGGCATGCTGCAACAAGAGGTTTCAGGGGCTCTTGCACATGCATGCCGTTGCGGAAACACGGCGTGGAGAATCCCCTTGTGGATAAAGGGGAAATTGGTCCAAGGCAGAGTGAAGTAGATTTGGAGCCAGTGCTTGAGTTCTTGCATGTGCAGGGCGGTAATGCACAGAGGGCACCTTACTATGTGACATGGGGTTGGGGGACTCCTCTAAAACAGCCTGATCAAGCAATACATGTATTTCCACATATGGGCCGGCATTCATCCCGAAGGCTTTATGAGGCTTGGTTGGGGATCCATCATGGGCAGGTCCAGGAGTCTCTAAGATGCTTGGTTGGAGATACATCATCCATGGGGAACCGCCATCGGTGTGTCCAGGAGGCTCTCTAACAGGCTTGGTTAGATACACAATATTGGACATGTTCCACAGGTTTTTCGAGGCTGGGATTAGACACATCATGGGCTTTTCCAGGATGTTTTCGAGGATGGTTTCGAAATACACCATGGGCATGTGCACGAGGTTTTTCGAGGCTTGGTTGGGGACACATCACGGTCATGTGCAGGAGGCCCTACGAGGCTTGGTTGGGGATCCATCACGGACCTGTCCAGGAGATTCAACAAGGCTGGTTGGGGATCCATCATTTGCAGGTCCAAGAGGCTCTACGAGGCTTGCTTGCAGACGTTGATGCTGCGCCTGTCGTTGCCATCAAGGGCTTTCCACTGGAGGACAATCTCCCTCCGGCACTTGCCATGCCAGTAAAAAGGGTGCGCTGCGGGCTCCTTGTGCAGTCCCATGAAACCGGCGCATCACAGCAAAAACTGTTACAGGCTGAGCTCGAGTAGTTTTTTTGATCGAGAAGATTTGATGTCTGCATTGACATGTACTTGTGTGTGTGTGTGTGTGTGTGTGTGTGTGTGTGTGTGTGTGTGTGTGTGTGTGTGTGTGTGTGTGTGTGTGTGTGTGTGTGTGTGGTTGGGGGGGGTGGGGGGGTGCAAGCGCTATGTTTGAGTATGCAAAAGCGTGCGCATGGAGGGATGGGAGAAGTGAGTGAGGGGGCGAGGGGGAGGGGAAGAGAACGGGGGAAGGGGGAAGAGAGGGAGAGAGAGGTAGGGGGATCCAGGGAGTAGGGAGGGAGAGAGAGGTAGGGGGGGAGGGGGAGAGAGGTAGGGGGATCCAGGGGTAGGGAGGGAGGGAGAGAGAGGTAGGGGGGGGGAGGGGGGGGGGGAGGGAGGGGGGGGAGAGAGAGAGAGAGAGAGAGAGAGAGAGAGAGAGAGAGAGAGAGAGAGAGAGAGAGAGAGAGAGAGAGAGAGAGAGAGAGAGAGAGAGAGAGAGAGAGAGAGAGAGAGAGAGAGAGAGAGAGAGAGAGGAGAGAGAGAGAGAGAGAGAGAGAGAGGGGGGGGGGGGGGGGGGGGGGGAGGGAGGGAGGGGGGAGGGAGGGAGGGAGAGAGAGAGAGAGAGAGAGAGAGAGAGAGAGAGAGAGAGAGAGAGAGAGAGAGAGAGAGAGAGAGAGAGAGAGAGAGAGAGAGAGAGAGAGAGAGAGAGAAGGGGGGAGGGATGGAGGGAGGGGGAAGGGATGGTGGGTAAGAGTCTGACACTAATAAATTTTATTCATGGGTATGTGACTTTTCTTGACTGGTATTTTTTGGGTGCAGGAGGAGCACCTGTTTGAGGCAATGATGCTGGGCATGGGCCGCTTCTGGGGCTATTGCACCAACTGGAAGGTGTGTTCTCTAATCCAGGAAGGTGTCTTCTTAGTGCAGCAAGGTGTCTTCTTAGTGCAGCAAGGTGTCTACTTAGTCCAGGAAGGCGTGTTCTTAGTCCAGGAAGGTGTGTTCTTAGTCCAGGAAGGTGTGTTATTAGTCCAGGGAAGGTGTGTTCTTAGTCCAGGATGGTGTGATCGTAGTCCAGGAAGGCGTGTTCTTAGTCCTGGAAAGTGTGTTTTTAGTCCAGGAAGTCCGGCTGGCCAGCATATGTGCAAGGAAAAATCCCGAGGAATATCTGCCGTGTTGGAGGGTAGTTCAAGAGCAAGACCGGAATATCGTTGGCTCTTATAGAGGTTGGGGGGTGAGGGGTGCAGGAACCTAGCAATACAGTTGTTGTTGCAGTTGTATCTTATTGGAGCCGGGGTGCAGGGGCTTGCCATATTGGTGAGGCGAAGGGGGTGGGGGAGGGCAGGGACCTCAATAGAGATGTTGTTGCAGTTGTACCTCATTGCAGCGGGGTTGCAGGGACCTAGTAGTACAGTTTGTTATTACTGTTGTACCTCATTGGAGCGCGGTGTGGCGGCCTGCTTAAATGGTTGCGGGGTTGCAGGGACCTAGCTGTAGGCTTGTTGTTATTGTTGGTACCTATTTTTGCGTGGAGAGGGGGAGAGGCTGTGCGGGTCCCCAGGGACTTGGCAAGACAGTTGTTGTTGCTGTTGTATCTTGCTAAAGCGTGGTTTAGGAGCTTGCCATATTGGTGAGGGAGGGGGGTGGAGGGGAGGCAGGGACCAAGCAGTACAGTTTGTTGTTGCGGTTGGACTTTGTTAGGTGGGGGATGCAGGTTCCCATCTAATGGGCCCTGGGCACCTAGCAGGGTAGTTGGTAAGGTTGTACCTTATTGGTTGGGGTGCAGGGCCAGGCAGTACAGGCCCTTTTAGAGTTGTAGGTTGTGGCCGGCGTGCCTTGGTGGGTGGGGGATGTCGGTGCAGGGGACATAGCAATGTAGTTGTTCACGTTGTACCTTGGTGGTGGGGGTGCAAGGCCAGGCAGTACATTTTTCCAGTTGTAGCTTGTTGGGTGGGGGTGTGTGTGCAAGGACCTGGCAGTACACTGGTTTTCCAGTTGTACCTTGTTGGGTGGGGGAGTGTGGGGACCTGGCGGTACTGTTGTTCTCACAGTTGTGCCTTGTTGAAGGGGGGGGGGGGGGTGCATGATCCTGGCAGTACAGGTGTTCCTAGAGTTGTGCATTGTTGGGTGTGGGGATGCAAGGACCTGGCAGTACAGTTGTACTTTCAGTTCTACCTTGTTGGACGGGGGTTGCAGGGACCTGCAAGTACAGCAGTACTTTCACTTGCACCTTGGCGGGTGGGGGTGTAGAGACCTGGTGATGCAGTACTTGGGACAGTTGTGCCTTTTTGGGTGGGGTGTGCAGAGTCCTGGCAATACAGTTCTTGGTACACTTGCACATTGTTGGGCGGGATGGGTGCAGTCCTGGCAGTACCGTTGTTGGTACACTTGCACATGCTGGGTGGGGTGGGCACGGTCCTGGCAATATCCTTGTTGATAGAGTTGTAGTGTTGGTACAGTTGTACAGCCTTGGGTGGGGTGTGCAGAAACCCGGCAAGACCTTGCTGATCAGGGACTACGTTCCTATGGACGTTGAAGGTCCTGGAACCCACAAGCATCTGTCCTGGCACAGGTACGTACCAATGTATGTATGTATGTATGCAATGCCCCTTCTTGCACCGGAATTAGAGAGCGCGTGCGTGCACACTGCATTTGATCGGCTAGAAGGATTCGTTCTCGGTCGTTTGAAGTTCCACTTCCTGTAAAACCCTCACAAGAAGGCTGGAGGTCTCTGGGCTTCAGATTCATGCCCTTGACTCTGTAAGAACAAGGATAGAAAATGGTTTTGTGCATACGTGGGTTTTCTGGTGCTCTTGGGTTTGCTGATGCCCTCGGGGCCTTAGAATCTCCTTGTTTTTTTTTTTTTTTTTTTTTTTTTTTTTTTTTTTTTTGAGGGGGGGGGAGGCTTGTTGGGGTCATCTTGGGTGAAAGCAGTCGGCAAATACCATATTATCTCTTTCAATCATCTTATTGTCAGTCGACAAATATCAGTTGTAGATCAAACAAAGCTGCAAATATCAAAAGTAGATCCTTAGAAACAATGTGTCTATCCGAATTGTCCAGATCCCTATTTTACGATTACGATCCGTACGTTAGAGGTACCCAGAAATCACACAGCCGTCCCTGGCAATACGTCAAAGGCCGGCAAGACCTCATTTACACACCTGCCTTTGGCAATTCCTATCCTCCCCGGCAGGAGTATGAGGTATTGCCTCTGGCAATACCTCATACTCCTGCCGCTGGCAATACCTCATACTCCTGCCACTGGCAATGCCTCATACTCCTGCCTCTAACAATACCTCATACTCTTGCCTCAGGCAAAACCTCATAATCCTACCTCTGGCAATACATCATATTCCTGTATGTGGAGATACCTCATACTGCTGCCGCTGGCACTACCTCGTACCCTTTCCTTTGGCACAACCAAATACTACTGCCTCTGGCAATACCGCAGACTCCAATGGCTGCAATACCTCGTACCTGTGCCTTAAGCACAGCCTCATACTCCTGCGTCTGGCAAACCATGTGTCCATGGTTGGGTTTATCACTGATGCACTTCTCTTATCTGATTACCTCTGTAATTTCCTGCACGCCTTAAACTGCCACTCAATGTGGCGGCTGTAGAGTGTGCACACCCACTCCATCATACATCTGCTTATACTTATACTCCTATACTTGTATTGCAATCGCCACTCAATGGGCAGGCTGTAGAGTCTGCCCACCCACTCCACCATACTTATACACATACTTGTACTTATAAACCTGTACTTGTACTGCCACTCAATGGGCCGGCTGTAGAGTGTGCACACCCACTCCATACGCTGATATTGCCCCTGTCCACTCACTCTTTGCTTTGCCTAAAGCAGCACTATTGCTAGTCTGCTTACGCATTCCATCTTGCCACCCGTGCTTGCACGTCTCCCTGTGCTCCTTGTCTTCACATCTCTGGATGTTCTATTGGAAGGTACAGCTCCAGTTGTAACTTCCAGCTCTGTGCTTGCAAGTCATAGCTCTAAAGTACATCTCTATTTGTACTGGTTTACAAGCCTGCCTGTTATTAGATCCCTTGAGGTGGCAATGTCTTTGATGTGATGTTTTACCCCCGCACAATGTGGCACACATTCGCGCTGAGCTTGTGCATCGACGTTTATCGCCTCCTTGCCAAGAGCCCGCTTAAATTTCTCATCCCCTTCGTGGCCATCTGCCTGAAAACGAGCCTTATGAAAGCGTTCGTGTGTGTGTGTGTGTGTGTGTGTGTGTGGGGGGGGGGGTGTGTGTGCGTGTGCGCGTGCGCCTGCGTGTGCGTTAGTTACGTGTTTCCGTTGACTACATGTGCAGAGTCAACGAGCCTGGCAACATGAACAAACATTCATCATGTGGAAATGTCAATGCCATCTTTCTGGCATCCTGGATGGATCTTTATGGGTATGCAGTGATTACCCCTGGTTACAGCCGCATGCAATGGTGGACGTGAGCATCATCTTTGGCGTGCGGCAAGACAAAGCACGTGCCGTGAAGACAGGGTTTGCTAGCAACCTGTGCGCCCCCCTACCCTTCTTCTTCCTTTTTTTTTTCTTTTTTCTTTTTTTGTTTTTTCTTTTTTTTTTTTTTTAATTTAATAAAGCTTGTTTACAAGCACTTAACGCGATGACTTAGGCATGCATGGGTAACAAGAAAGCAGCGGCATTCATGAACATTGATCTCAGGAGTGTCCTGATGATAAGCTTATGGGTCTTGAGGCTGATCAAGGAGTATTTGAAGCTGATTGCACCGGCATCCACTGGGAGAAACGCTGGTGCTGCTACTACCCAGAAAGTTGCGTGCTAATATAAGCATAAAAGGAAGGGGGAAGAAAATATGTCTAGGAGTAGATAGGGTGCCGTAACACCACTTTGTTGTTTGGACAGCTGTCGCAAGTGCGCCTGCGCCTGCCCACGCGCGAGTGAGCAAGCGAGAGGGTTTGTGTGTGTGTTTGTGTGTGTGTGTGTGTGTGTGTGTGTGTGTGTGTGTGTATGTGTGTGTGTGTGTGTGTGTGTGTGTGTGTGTGTGTGTGTGTGTGTGTGTGCGCGCGCACGCGTGAGTGCACGGCCTGTGGTGGTCTTGGAGACTTGGAATGGTTTCAATTAAACATCTAAACTCGCCAGTACCTCCTATCAGCATGTCATGAGAATGATTGATTAAATCCTGCATGCATCTGCACTCAGAGAACGAAATTATCCCACATCGCTCCCATGTCAATCTCTATGTCCCACATTGATCCCACCAGGCACATTGATCCCACCAGAATCCCACATCGATCCCATATCGACACACTTCCAATCCCATATCGATCCCACTTACAATCCCACATCTATCCCACATCTATCGCACGCGTGGGATCGTTTTGGGATCGATGTGGGACTTCATTCAGCTAGTGGGGTCAATGTAGGACAATTTCGTTCTCCCAGTGCTGTGTATCAGGAGCAGTCGGGGGGGGGGGGGGAGTTTGGTCGTCGATAGAAGCACTAGTGCTTGTCATCTCGCAAATATCATTGCAATGCCGGTTTTGTTGCAGAATGTCAAAAATGCTGCGGGTGCACATTCCCTGGTGATTCATATTAGAAGTTTGTGCAGGGATATCTACCGCAGCTTGACCAGTGAAGAGATACAGCTTTTGAGGTCTGAGCCCGTGCAACTGGTGTTTCCTGATAGGCGAGACTTCCAATTGGCTCCGCTTGTGGCATTGAGGGGTAAGTGTTCGATTTTGTCCGGACCTTGAGCTCGTCCTCTTTGAGGCTTTCTGTGCTTCTTTTTGGTACTGCTCGGGGTTGAGCTGGCACTCGTTGAGCCTCTCGTGACTTCAGTTGCTCAGCTGAGCTGAGCACTCAGCTGAGATTCCGAAATTTGACATTAATAATATTACTAATCTGATTCTGTATCAGTATCCATTGATGCAGAATCAGCATGAGTACTGACGTGGAATGAGGAGATCCGTATAACACACTAGGATTTTCCTACGACTTTGGCATGAAAGAATTCTTCAGACGTATGCATACATATATGAAGCGATAACTCGGTAGTGAGGGCTCGAAACCTGCTTCTCAAGAAGATTGATGGTGTACATAACTTAATTCTTTAAATCGTGTCGAGCATCTCTGCGGAAATGATTCCGACTGATTCAGATTCATCCAAGGGTGACACAACCTCTTCAGAGCGCCTTTTGCCACTATTGGGGGTCGAAAGTGGGCCCAATTCACATGAATGTGCTGATACACGATTCTGTCCAGGCCGGAAGTCCTTGCATCAACACAAATTTTGTAATTGGTATTTGGTACTCCAGAAGGTGTCAAGCACATGTTATAGCCCAATGCCAATCAAACTGAAGTAATTCGATTTCTGGGGTAATGTTTGCAGGTGCCGCTGAGGATCCCGAGTTCCACGTCAGCAATTTTGATGTACCAACGTTGGGACCAGGCACGCAGTTGGCATACCCGGCTCCTTCTGTTTGATTACAGCTGAACTGAAGGTTCCTTTTGTGCATGGTTTAGTATGCTGTTCGCTGTGCCTTCCGATGCTCACTTTGCTCAAACACTTGGTACTGGCTTCCTTAGGCTACCCTCTTGGGCGGGCTGTACATGAGCACGATTTTAAGTACTTGCTACTGATAGTGAGTTTGACAATGCATGGGGCTAAGTTCTTTTATCCACATGGTTGTTCTCGGAGTGGAAGCTTGGTTCAGTGCCTGGTTCCTGGTCTTCCTCTCCCCCACTCCGTCCCTCCCTCTCCCCTCTCCCTCCCCCCCCCCCTCTCTCTCTCTCTCTCTCTCTCTCTCTCTCTCTCTCCCTCTCTCTCTCCCCCCTCCCTCCCTCCCTCTCCCTTCCCCCCCCCCCCTCTCTCCCTCTCCCTCCCTCCCTCTCCCTCTCCCTTCCCCCCTCTCCCTCTCTCCCCCCCTCTCTCTCTCTCCTCTCTCCTCTCTCTCTCTCTCTCTCTCTCTCTCTCTCTCTCTCTCTCTCTCTCTCTCTCTCTCTCTCTCTCTCTCTCTCGCTTCCCCCCCCTCTCTCCCTCTCCCTCCCTCCCTCTCCCTCTCCCTTCCCCCCCCCCTTCTCTCCCTCTCCCTCCCTCCCTCTCCCTCTCCCTTCACCCCCCTCTGGCTCTCTCTCTCTCTCTCTCCCCCCCCCCCCCCTCTCTCTCTCTCTCTCTCTCTCTCTCTCTCTCTCTCTCTCTCTCTCTCTCTCTCTCTCTCTCTCTCTCTCCTCTCTCTCTCTCCCTCTCCCTCCCTCCCTCCCTCCCTCCCTCCCTCCCTCCCTCCCTCCCTCCCTCCCCCCTCCCCTCCCTCGTTCCGTTACTCCACCCTCTCCCCCTCCCCCTCGCCCCCAACCAACCCCTCCTTTGTGCGTGTGTGTACGCATAGGTGTACGTGAACGTTAAAGGGGGTGGGGGGGGGCGACGAGCCAGCAAGCGTCCGTGCGTGATTTCGCCTATGTGTTTGCCCTCCCCATTCACAGAAGCTTGTAATGCTAGATGATGAGGAGGCTATGTGGAAAGGCGATTGTGGGAATGTGCCCCTTCCCCCTTCCCCATCTTTTGCGGCTCTGTCTCTCAAGTCACACAGTCCGCCTTCATTCTTTTGCCACTTCCCCATTGATTGCAGCTCCCTTGGTTTTGCAAGCGACATAATTCTATCACTTGGCAGTTGTAAATGTATGTTTGTTGATACCACTATGTATTTAGGTCGATAATTATAGCACTTGGGAATCGTAAATGTATATACATATAAATGTCTACACGATCAACAAACATACATGTTTGTTGATAACGATGCATCTTGAGGCGCATATACACACCTTATCACAGGTGTGATGACGTCCTGCAACCGTTGGCTGATATCAGGATTGGCTTGCAGCTCCGGCGGTTTTGGAGGGTGAAAATGAGGAGGTGAAGGCTGCGTATCTCAGGATTGGTGAGCTGGCCTCTCAGCACTCACACAGCATTGCGTTGGAGCCTGGCATGTTTCTCATCAATAACAACAGGAGGTGTGCACATTGATGGGCCCCATGACATCATCTGACGCGCTCTTAAAATCTTTGTTGTTCCTTAAGACTACTTACAAAAGATTGCCGTATAGGCGCTGATGCATTCATGAAATTTGTTATAATTGTTCCGAGTAATTCGAAACCTAAGAAACATTTGCTCCGGGACCCCAAAACAATTTAAGAACCCCTCTGAATTGGCCAGCGATGCTCCTAAAGAGTTGAATCCTCTCAGAAATTGCTTGCTGTGGCCATTGGCCCCGATGAGCGTGTGAGTTCAGGGAGCTGGGGTCCTGACACTGTACCTGATCCATGCAGGACACTGCACTGCAGGACAGCAGCCCCCTTCGAGCCTGATGGCATGGGCCGCTGGATAATGATTACGTCATCAAGCACAGCAGTCCAAGATCCGCAGGCGCGGTACTTGACCATGGATGGGCAATTGGTGCCTTAAAAGCTCTCAAACGAACCGCAGTAAATCATCATTATTGTAGTTGGGAACCAATCGGAAGGGTCTTGTACAGATTTCGTGGTCATTTGTTCGTTCTCTTCTGGGTCTGTTCCTTGTGCTGATCGCACATCTGATGTAAAGCTCAGCTGCCCTGCAGGGCCCTCATGTGACATACACCTCAGGGCCCTCTCATGTGATGTACACTCCAGGGCCCTCATCTGGTGTACACCTCAGGGCCCTCATGTGAAGTACACCTCAGGTCCCTCATGTGATGTACACCTTGGGGCCCTCATGTGATGTACACCTTAGGGCCCTCATGTGATGTACACCTCAGGGCCGTCATGTGGCATACACCTCAGGGCCCGTTAAGGTTGTCCCGGGACAGGATGATGTACCCATTACCAAATGCGTTCTGTAAATGCATTATGTGCCCAATACTTTGGGCACATAACATCATTACGGAGTGGGGACATGCGCTTAATGTGGGAGCACTGTTTCAGTCCACCGGGTACCCAGCCCCTTTTTCCTAACTTGTCCATATTGTTTGCAGTACCTCCGGGACCCAGCTGACCGTTGTTCCTTCCTGTGTCTGAAGGCCCGCTCCGTTCCTGCTGACGAGTCTGGGATCATCAGGCAAGGATGGACCTTCAAATTTAGTTGCAACAAAACAATTTAAGGCTGCGCGTCGGCATGAGGATGCTGTCGATTCTGCTTCATCGAGAAACCCGTTTTTCCCTCCCTCCTCTTGTCTTCTCTGCTTATCTGTTCTTAATATTTCATTTACTTTCTTTTCTTTTCTCTTCTGTACTAATTTTTTGTTCTTTCCGGGCCACTTGAAGGGAAAGTCTCAGCTGAGCCAGGTGCTCAACCCAGTCTCTCGAGTTCCCTTCCATGCGTTCTGATTTGAAGGAGGCTTCATATCCCTTCGAAGGGACACGGATGGACCCATGACCATGGTCATCCGTATTTTACCTCTTGATCAAGATATTTGCGATGAGAAAAATTTCTGGTGATATTAGCGCTTCTACTTCTTTAGACCAGTAGTACTCGAAGAACAGCGTATATGTACTTTACAGAGTTTAGAACCATAAGTGCGCTGATTATCGTCCGCATTAATGGACACACATGTGTACAGCTATAGTCTATGCAGCTAGTGTATAGAGTGCTAGTGTATAGAGTATGAAGCTTTCGTTGTCCAGACAGCAGTCGTCTAGCTTTCGTCGTCCAGACTGCAGTCTTCTGGCTTTTGTCGTCCAGACTGCAGTCGTCCAGCTTTCGTCGTCCAGACTCAGCTGATTACAATGACAGACCGTATGCATTGGTATGGAACTTGATCATGGATCAATGCGCCTGTCTAATTACGGCCTGGTCTGCATTTAAGATCCCTGAGCACAGTTACTGAGGTGCCCAAGGAAGGTACGGACCTCACAAAGGGGTCGTGTTGTACAGTACACCTTGTGCAGTACAACTGAAGTTAACAAGCTTTGCACTATCCGATGCCAAGAGGTAGGACGGAGTTGCTGGGTTGGATGAGTATGGCGCCGCCGTGCAGCATGCTAGCAGGACAGGCTTCTCTGCACAAATGCATGTACTGATATGCCTGCTTGTTTCTTTGCGGTGCATCAGTTCATGACATTGTTCTTGCTATGATGATGCAATTACGATTGTTATTATAAGATATATATACGATATGGCTACGATCATGGTTGCTGTACTTATATGTTGTTCTACAAGAACTCTGTGTCCGTAGAGCCATACGTGTATGGTTGGTAATATCCTGCATGCAGCTGTTTAATCGTTTAGCATGTGTATGCAACCATCTGGCGTTTCGACTCGAACGTCGATACAGAACTCGTGGATTATTTCGAAGTGACATTTGGAGTGAACATTTCAAACGAGCTCCAGAAGGGGTAGTGGCTTCGGTGGCTTCAATTACAAGGCATTATATTATACTGATAAATATTAAGTGATAAATATTAATTAGTGATCACGGATCAGTTCAAAAATTCCAGCCATCGGTGGTCTTGACTGTACAGAAACATGTTGTCGAAATGGCGTCCAAGCAACACTGCAAATGTATAAACATGTGGAAGCTTGCAAGCAATACAATTGCAAGGCAGTACTTGTATTCGCCGGGCATTCTCAACTATTAATCTTGGACACTGGTTACGGGGAGTGTTGGGGTGGGGAGTTTAGCGCTTTCGCCCCCAGATTATTTTGCACAAGGCCCTACTTACGAAATCCTCAGTAAGGCCTTTACATAGACAAGAAATTCCTAATGTAATCAAGACAACATAAATGCAATGGGCTACAGACTAGTCGAGAGGCAACTCCACCAGTGACAATATTAGGGGGTCCAGGTCGCGGGTGGTCAACAGGCGACCTGGATGGGATATAGCCTTAAGGACAAGCATTCAATCACCATTACACTCACCGAGCTACTCGTCAATTTGCCTCCGCCTCAGAGGCTGTGAGGCTGAGCAAGCCGAGGCGAGGCTGATCTTCGTTTAAAGGGCCAACTATCATGGCGCAATCGTGCAAAAGCGAGAGCGTCTGTCCAAATTATCAACACGGGCCCACATGCTGTGCAGGCTGCTGCTCCGCATTTATTGATGCCCAGAAAGGCACAATCTGGGCCTTTATGCCCAATGCGCTCTTCGCAGCCGCGGGAGCGGATCCTGTACCCCATTAGGCCTTCATCGCATATGCGGCCCACATCGTGTTGCTTGTGACAGTTGCGAAGCTTGGCATCAGCGATGCATGTCAGAACAAACATCATGGCCGACTTCACTTCTTTTGCTTTTCGAAAGGACATGAGAATAACCAGCATTCTCAAGGCTTCATGGGCTTGGCAAGTCGTGATGGGGCGTGCTCCTGACATGTGGCTCAGCCAGTACATCCTGAGGCAGAAGATGTGGCCCCTCACGGCCGCCTGCTTGAAACATTTGCAACAAAGCTCCCCCTGTGCCATCAAACAAAACCTCCAAGAAATGAAGAAAGTCATCAACTCCATTGTGCCCGGGGCTGTGCACCCTGACCCTCTCGTCTGCTGGAGGGTACATCACACAATCATTGACGCCCCCCCCCCCCAACACACACACACACACACACACACACACACACACACACACACACACACACACACACACACACACACGCGCGCGCACGCACACGCGCGCACACGCACGCACGCACACATATAAACACACACACACACACACACACACACACACACACACACACACACACACACACACACACACACACACACACGCACGCACGCATGCGGGCAAGTGCACAAGCACACACAATCTCTGGCATGCCCAAACGCCGTCCCTAACAGGAAAACACTCCACCACCGTAGAACGCGCTCCGTCCTGGTCATCCTACGTAAGAGAGATTTGACATGGCTAAACCCTATTCACACAAGTCTTCTTTGCTCATCGGGTGAACACCCCCCCCCCCCTTCTCCTAGGTTTGGACAACTCAGGTCAGCAACACATGTTCTTGGCATGTGGATTTTGTGTGTCCGCTTTCCGGCACAGCTGCTTGAATTTGTAAAACCAAAGTCATCTTGCAGATACAAGTTCCTGGTCCGACAAATGTTGCAACATCAACATTCTGTGTCCCAAGACAGCACTCTTTCGAGCCAACGAGGCTTGCTTTTTGCTTCTTCTTCTTTTTTTCCTTTTCTTTTTCCCTTTTCTTTTTTAAATAATTTTGTTTTTCCCTTTTTTTTGGGGGGGGGGGCAGGGGAGGGGGAGATGCGATGCGAAGATTGCATCCCCGTCCTAACCAAGCAAATACCCCTCCAACTGACGTGGTCGTTGATTAGAAACCAGCTGAGCACCACAGTCAGCAATGAACACTTTCATCGTCAGTACCGCCCCCCCCCTCCAAACACACACACACACACACACACACACACACACACACACACACACACACACACACACAAACACACACACACACACACGTGCGCAGTCTGGGAAAATTTTATCCTGGACATGCACATGCGCACATCGTTTGCACACGGAGAAAATTTAGTGAGAAAACAATGCAGGCACCAGCAGATTGCTGAGGATGACACCATTTGTCAGTGAAGCAGAAGGGGCGCACCAGGGTATCCGGAAGGCCAAGCTCTATCCTCTTTAACTCCCTGCCTATCGGTGCGTATACAGCAAGCAAATCGACTGCGGTGGATGCTAACACAGCCGATGCAGCTATGCCAGATTTTTCCATTATCCGTCTGCAGACCTCTGGCGGCAGTCCTTGGAAAGTGGGCACCTCCACGCGAATGGGGGCGACTTTTGACACGATCTCCTGGCAGTGGCAGGAATCCGTTCCAGGACTGCCACCCCCGATATCCTCCCCTGTATGTCCAACCCCTCGAAATAAGGTTCCTTCCTCGCTCACTTGTCCTGCACTAGGATTTGAAGTCCATTTTGAACCATAACCCAACCTTCTTAGACCAAAAAGCAGAACTTTTTCTAATTCTCTGCTGGGGTCGGGAACGAACCGGCAGCGAACCAGCGGATATCCGCATCGCGGGAAAGCTTTGTCCCGCACTCGTCAATGAGGGCGTAGCTTATCACAAGCAACCAGTTTCGCTTACATTTTCAAGCAAATACACCGATGCACACGCACATGCCCTTATCAATGTCGTGGCACTGGGAGCGCAGTGGAAGGACTCCCCACCTCGTCAGGGCAGATTTTCTGACAGTGAGCCAAGGAATTTGCTTTGCTGGGCCAGGGTAAATTATGATCGACAGCCAGTAATCCTACCCTGTGCTTGGACAGAGTCAGGCTCGGCTTGGCCAGGGTGTCTGAATTAGGGCCATGTGTGTATGTGCGTGTGCGTATGTGTGTGGGGGGTGGGCTGTGGCTGAGTTGGGGGGAGTGTGGGTCTGCACAATGTGGGGGTTAAGGGGGGAGGGGGGGGGGAGAAGAGATCCAGGGAAACGAATTGTTAGAAACGCCGCATGCAAAAACTGCTCTAAGCTTCAAAGGTCAGCCTTAATTTGTGGACGGGACTCTGCACCCATTTGCCTCTTACGACACTTCTCCACCAGTCGGTCCAGAGTATGCTCGCGGACCCCGTTCGCCGCTTCTTGGGGCTCCACAAGCCACTGGCGCAAGAATGGGTACAGTGTTAACAAGCGCCTCCTCTCAGTGTCATCCTCCAAGACCTCACTTGACTGCAAAGCCGATATTTGCATTTTTGCTTCTACTGCAAGCCCAAAAGGAGTCAGTACAACCTTCTCGGAGATGCAGGATTACAGATCAGACCAACAACGGGCAACCTGTCCTCTTCTACTCCAGAATGCCAGTGTCCCTAGAACCGGCCAGATCACGGCAAAGTGCTGAAGGTTTGTATAAACAAGAACCCTGATCGCCTTAAACACAGACAGTCATCACAAACCAGGTCAAGCAGTACTCGGTCGGTGAGCCGCCGACCCAGTACATGTTCGGAGGGCGAGCTCCTACTAGAGTACCTAATCCCATAATTGATTCATACTGGAAGATCTTTTCTCTTTCCCGAAGAATGACCAGGGTTTGAGAGTGAGCCGCTGATGACGAACACGGGCATACCCACTCTGGCCTTAAAAGGTAACCAGCCGCCAGGAAGATACCTTTCAAAACACGAAAACTGCATTAAATTGCATGTTCTCAAATTGTGTCAAGGCAAAAACAGGCTGCGAGATGAGAAATGCCCAACCTCATTACGGCTACTAGCAATAGAAAGTTGCCGAAGTAATAAAACAAGCAGACATCGATTAGAAAGGAAGGAAAGAATATTACATCCAGGACCAGCCACTAAGGCTGAAGAGGACAAATCGTGTGCGCATGATCTCACAATCGGAACCACCCGTTGTGAACAATACTCTAATCTCGCATGAGCGAGCGAGACCGGACAACCCACCTTGAACCTAGGGGTCTGGACAGATGTAACTTCTGCCCTTACAAGAGTGGAGTAAAAAAGACCAGCCCAATGTTCAGGGACCCAAACCCCCAATGTGTCAAGCTATGAGTCACACCCGGCGAGCGGCCAGCTGGCGACCCACAGCCGCCGCAATGATGAAACTGACCCGACGAATGACAAAATATCCCTCCACATCTTCTTGAGCAATGATGGCTTGGTGCAAAAGCCCCTGGAGCCTCTGCAACAAGGCCAGCGCATCAGCATGCAACCCTCCCAATGTTTCAAAAGCGAAGGCTTGGAAAGCCACAGGCGGCTGCTGACGCGACAACAAGACAGCATAGCGGGTCTGCTTGTCTTGGGCAGCGCGCGCGGCGGCCCCACCCGGCACGAAGTGCAGCAAGTTGGCAACTGTGAGTGGGGAAGAGCCAACGATGTCGATATAAAGGTCACGCCCCTCCTCCCACGCATGGAGGCGGAGGTCTGCGCGACGGCGCTCCTGGCCAGGGACAGGGGTGGGAAAGGCGGGTTCCCGGGTGACCCGCTGACGAGCTGAGGTAAGGACAGCGTCCAGGCCGTTACGAACGGAGTAATGTCGGCCGACAATGGCAACATCCCCCCCTGAGGTGCAGTGGACCGCGTGGTCGCCCCAGACATCCAACTCCCTCAAGCAGCACGGGCATTGGGAGCCAGGGTGGAAAATGGGGATCAAGAGCTGGTATTGAAGGCGGCAGCGGAACGACTCTGGGGGCATGGTTTGCTGCAAATGGGGAACTGGGAGAGCCAGCAGCCAATCAGACGCTCCCGGCTGTGTAAGAGATTGGAGCACAGCACGGTCGCGATCCGAGCGAGCAGGGTCATCAAGAACCTCCTGGTATGCGCGGTGAGACAAGGGTTTGGACAGCCGGGCTTGCACTTTGCTGCGGACAAAATCCGGATCCTCGAAGAGCGCCGCATCGAAATCAGGAACAAGGGCGCAGTAGTCAGCCTTGGCAGCGAGGGCAGCGGGGACAAGAGGGGCAGTGGATGTCCCCAGAAGGCGGTCCTGGAGGGGGGCTGTCTGCGTGACGGAGGCGAGATAGGCACAAGGCAGAAGGGAAGTGGCCTTAGTGACCCCTAGACCCCCCTGGGCAATAGGCAAGCCAGCCAAGGTTTGCTGCAAAGGGCCAAAACCACCACCACCAGCTGTGACAATGGATTGGACAATGGATTGGACAATGGATTGGACTTCTGCCCTAAGGAAGGTTTTTGAAGAATAATTGAGGAATTTTTCTTTTTACACAAGTGGGGTAAAAAAGACCAGCCCAATGTTCAAGTGCTTGAACCCAAATGTTTCAAGCTTCTTCTTCTTCGTCGCCAAGAGATACAGGGAATGAGAAGCTCCAAGACACGAACAGGAGGAGGCAGAGAAGCTTCGTGTATGTAGAGAAAGGGGGGGGGGGGTGGGGGCACGGGGAATCTTGGTGGTGCTTACATAATATCTTCGCCGCGTGTGCCGGGTCATGCACACATTACCCTTGTTGGCCCCGGCCCCGCCGGACTATATACGCCAGGTCAAATGCACGAGAGCGCAGGATTCGAGCGCTGAGAGCTCAGCACTCAGGAGCTGAGAGTTCCTTGGGGTTCGTCAAACGGTCCGCACCGATGTGCTCCTTGCTGAGGTTGGCGTTTGGCCCCTTCATCATATCTGGTTCAAGCGTGCACGTGTGGTCACCTTTTGGAACTCTCTGGTGGATCTCCCACCCGACCACTTGTATGCACGTATTCATAGGGACTCATGCTACTATGGCGTAACGCCTCGTTCCCCGTCCTGGGCGGGTTCTTTTATCGCTGCCCTTCGCCGCTTAGGTTACCCCTATGCGGCTGATTGTCAGCGCGCGCAGCCCGTTGATATGGATACCTTTTTAGCTCTCATTAGGCAGGCCAATACCCTCCCTGTGGCCTCTCTCCATGTCTCCCCTCGGTTAGCCCCTGCTGATCCCCAGCTATGTACTTATGTGCGGTGGTTTGCGCGCCCCACTAAGGCTCAGCGCTCCCGCCTCCTTTATCTGTCTCTTGATGTTGCCAAGGTCCGGCTCTTTCTCAGGTTTCGTCTTGGTGTTCATGGCCTCCCGATTGACATGGGCCGCAGACAACGGCTTCCGCGCCTTCAGCGCCTGTGTGATATGTGTGGCTCCTCTGTGGGTGATGAACACCACTTTGTCTTTCACTGTCCCGCTCTTACTGCGGTGCGGGACCGTTATCCCCACTTGTTTGTGGGTCCTTCTAGATCTCTTCGGCAGTTCATTTGGCACGCTGACTTGCGTGCGGTCGTCTCCTTTATCGCGGATGCATTCCAGGCTCGTGCTGATTTACGCCGGCTACGGTGACTTGGCCGCAGCCACGTCTGTGGCTGCCCCCCCCCCCCTTTATCCCCCCTTCCTTCCCCTTTTTCGTTTGCTCAGTTATGCCTTCGCTCTTCGCTTGGCCACTTCTTGTGGTCAGTTCTTCCTAGTTTTGGCTTGTGTGTGTGTGTTGTGGACATCTCATCATGCCCTCGTGGCTGGACAGATGTAACTTCTTCTCTTTACAAGAGTGGAGTAAAAAAGACCAGCCCAATGTTCAGGGACCCAAACCCCAATGTTTCAAGCAATGAGTCACACCCGGCGAGCGGCCAGCTGGCGACCCACAGCCGCCGCAATGATGAAACTGACCCGACGAATGACAAAATATCCCTCCACATCTTCTTGAGCAATGATGGCTTGGTTCAAAAGCCCCTGGAGCCTCTGCAACAAGGCCAGCGCATCAGCATGCAACCCTCCAAATGTTTCAAAAGCGAAGGCTTGGAAAGCCACAGGCGGCTGCTGACGCGACAACAAGACAGCATAGCGGGTCTGCTTGTCTTAGGCAGCGCGCGCGGCGGCCCCACCCGGCACGAAGTGCAGCAAGTTGGCAACTGTGAGTGGGGAAGAGCCAACGATGTCGATATAAAGGTCACGCCCCTCCTCCCACGCATGGAGGCGGAGGTCTGCGCGACGGCGCTCCTGGCCAGGGACAGGGGTGGGAAAGGCGGGTTCCCGGGTGACCCGCTGACGAGCTGAGGTAAGGACAGCGTCCAGGCCGTTACGAACGGAGTAATGTCGGCCGACAATGGCAACATCCCCCCCTGAGGTGCAGTGGACCGCGTGGTCGCCCCAGACATCCAACTCCCTCAAGCAGCACGGGCATTGGGAGCCAGGGTGGAAAATGGGGATCAAGAGCTTCTTCTTCTTCTTCTTCAGCAGTACACATCCGGAAATGGAGCGTGGAGAGCTCGAGAATTGAGGAGCGCCGAGAGCTCAGCGGTACAGCGGTACAACTGCTGGGAGTAGTGGGGTGGGAGTTTACCATCCCCATCTTCCTTTTTCTACACGAAAGGGGTACTGCAGCTTGCAACGCATGCTTCCGAAGGGACTCCTTCCCCGTGCAACCTCCAAACAAGAGCAACAACAAGGTTGGCCCCATTGTAAACCCCCACTGGAGGCCTTCAAAACTTTCTCTCTCTGTTTCGTATCGCTTATTATCTCTTGCAACTATTGGTATTCCGAGACATGCATGTCAATGAAACTCTATATGCCCATGCTTTAGTCGTGGGACCCTTGACTTGATTTAAGTGGACTGAAATTTGGGAACCGCATGTATGTGACTTCAACGGTAATTGTCAGGTCTCCGATAAGCGGGCAATGGTGTTGATGATATCGGTGTTCCTTCTAGTCGCAATACCCATGGAACCCCAGAATAGTGTAGTGAATATGACACCCTGCAGTTTGGCTGCTAGATAACTAAAACAACAAGAGGGTAGAGCAGCATACTCGACATTCTGAGGCACGCTGTCGAGAGGGTATGTATCTACTTCTTCTATGATCCATCCCACGTACACCGTCCGTGCGGTAATGCCTTCGCACCACTCTTGATATGCAATAGTTGAGACATATGAAGCAATTATTTCATCTTATGTTGGTGTTTGCAGCTGGCATTTCACCTGCCCGTCTTATGGTGGCTTCAACAGGTACTATCTTTGCTCTTAAGTCGCAGCGTGCGAAACACTCTTGATGTCATGAATGTTCCTCATGATCATGGAAGGAGTGGTATATCCGAGTTTGATGCACACCAATTAAGAGCGATTGCATCACATTAGGAACTCTGTTTGAAGGAGCAATGACATGGCGTCTCTCCAACATCCTCCCTCAGTCTCGACCCTCGACCGTCAACCCTTCTGGGGAATAGCTCAGCTACTACACACCTTTCCCGGCGACGTCTCATTGATAGCAAGAGAGGGCATCCATTCCCTATCGTCAGAACTCCCCATGCGCGGAAGGGTCCTCAAGCTGCATTGCTGGAGGTGCAATGGGATCCCGGACAAGTTGTCCGGGCATGTCGTCTCTCGACATCCTCACAAGCTCATTCATGGCCTCAAAAACTTGTAGGGAATACCTCTGGAACTTCTGGCCCCTCACCAAGTACGTGTGCTTGCCCGCCGTTCCAGGCTACGTCTCATGGATAATAGCATAGGGCATCCATTTCCTATAGTCAGAGTTCCCTGTGCTCGCAAGGCACCTCAAGTTTGCAACGTACTTCCAACTCCTTTTACAACCATGTCGTCGGTGTCTTCCAGGCTCTACTCCCACCATCACCATCCGACCCACCAGCCACCCACCCCCATCACCCACGTGGTGCACCCACGGGACTACCATCACCATTAATGCCCAATTGTGACTCACGCCACCTTCACGTACCGCCAAAGGCCGGGGCTGAAGCTGGCCCTTTTCGCCAGCAATACTCGTCTAAGTACACGAAGGAAGCAAGGAAGGAAGGAAGGAAGATTACATCCAAAAACCAGCCACTAGGGCTGAAGAGGACGGGAGTACAATGAATGACCCATATCTAGCCAACTAAGGTCCCACAGCACCTGGGAGAGTGAGGTAGCTCTCCAGTGCTCTAGCCACAAATTTGGCAACCCCTTGAAGGCCTTCTTGCCACATAAACGTTTGTACAGATCGACTCCTGTGTTGAAAGAGATGCATAAATTGCTGACGTACATGCTGTACAGCCGGACAAGTGAACAACAGATGATGTTCATCACCAACGAGCTCTAAGGAAGAAGCTGGTCGTTTTTACTCCACTCTTGTAAACCAGAAGAAGTTACATCTGTCCAGCCACTAGGGCATGATGAGATGTCCACAACACACACACAAGCCGAAAATATGAAGAACTGACCACAAGAGGTGGCTGAGCGAAGATCGACAGCACTAGGAGCCCCTCGTGCAAATCCTCTGGTCTCGACAAGGTTGTCTTCGTATCATGTGAATCACATGGG
>KV908351.1:781388-808888 GCA_002005505.1 Botryococcus braunii
ATGCCTCGCAGCGTTAATTGTCCTTTAACCATTTGCTTTTGTCGGGGTCGTCTCTTAAGTTTCGGTGAAGCAATCGGCATCAAAAATCAAATGTGGAACAGGGACGATGCGTCTGTGAAATTTTGTTGGAATCCTGGTGCAACTCCTTGCCAATGAATACTAAGGTAATTAAAGGAGCGCTCGGTCTTTGCAGCTGACCATGAGAACATTGCAATCGCATATCCAAAGAAGAAGCAGATGAAGAAGAGGAGGAGGAGGAGGAGGAAGGGGGAGCGGAAGGAGGAGACGAAGACAAAGACAAAGACGACCTGACTCAGTGGTATCCTGGCACCAGGTTTTTGGTCTCTATAGAGCTAGCTTGCTCTGACAAATCCTTAACCTCCGGCCACTGGCAATAGTGCTCTGGCAACATCGACTCAAACGTCCTGGGTGATGGGTATGCAGTGATTGGCCCTGGGCAAAGCCGCATGCAATGGCGGATGTGAGCATCATCTTTGGGGTGCGGCAGGACAAGGCGCGTGCCGTCAAGACGGCATTTGCTAGCAATAGGCACGACCAGTGCCCTCTCTTTGTTGACAAGCCTTACTAAGTGATGATGAAACCATGCATGGGGTACAGTACAGGCATATCTGAATATGAATTCCAGGAACATGCGTATGAATGCAAGCAACATGTCCGGGGTTTACACATGGTGTCGCAACACTATTTTGATCTCTGGACCGCCGTCACAAACCCCTGCGGGCATGCGTGCGGCTGTATTTCTTTTGGTTTTGTTCTGTCTTCGGTTTTTAAGGGGGTGGGGGGGCATGGCCTGAGATAATCTTGTCCAAGATTATCTCAGGCCATGGGGACTTGTTACAGTTGTATTGCAGTCATATGAAGCACCTCGAAATTTGAAGAACTTCAAACTCGCCATCACCTGCAATTACCATGTTGTGCGAATGCTTGTTCAAGGCCTGCATGCAAATGTGGATCAGAAGAAGCAGCGGGGAAAGCCGGTAGAAGTGCGTGTCATGTCACAAATATCATTGCAAACACAGTTGGTCGAAGGACGTCCAAATGGCAGCAGAAGCACACTTCCGGTGATTTATACTTGAAAGTCGTGCAGGGATATCTATCGTCATATGACAAGTGAAGAGATACAGCTTCTGAGTTCTGAGCTCGTGCGAGTGGTGAATCCTGAAAAGCGAGACTTCCCAATGCCTGAGCTGCAACCATTGATGGGTGCGTGTTCGATTTTGTCTAACAGCTCGAGCTGGCCTCTCTTTGAGGCTTTAGAGAAATTTCAGACGTTTTTGATACTGCCTGGGGGTTGACTTGGCACTCATTGAGGCTGTCGGGATTGTGAGATTGATACGACAATACTACGAACATGAGTATGTCTCAATATGTATTCAAACAGTAACAGGTTGGTACTAATGTAATCAGGAGAAACCCTATAGTATACTAGGATTTTATATGACAAAGGCAAGGAGGAGCTCTGTCGGCATACGCTTATGTCCGTGAAGTGATAACGCGATGATAATTGTTTGAATCCTGCCTCTCAAGACTGATGATGTGTTGGTTAACTTGATCATTTGAACTGTGTCGAGACTAACTAGGAACTTGATTCCCACTGATACAGAAGGATCCTGGCATGACACAAGAGCGCCTTCCTGCACTAGTGTGTGTGTGGGGGGGGGGGGGGGGCGTCCAATTGGGAGGCCATTTCTAACATTTTAAACACGGATGTGCTGGCACACGATTTTGTCAGGGATGGAAGTCCTTGCATCAACATGAATCTGGTGTTACTGTAATGCAAGTTGTCTCGAACACATCTTTGAGTAGCCAAAGCCAATTAAGCCGAAGTCATTCGATTATTGGGGTAACATCTGCAGGGTCGGCTGAGGATCCTGAGTTCCACGTCTGCAATCTTGATCTACCCGGGTTTGGATCAGGCACGCAATTGCATACTCCGCTCCTTTTGTTTCATCACTGAGCTGAAGGTTCCTTTGTGCATTTTGCACCCCAATGAACCGTGTACTAATAAGCTGTTCATTGTTTCTTCAAATAACCGTTTACAAAAACAACTGGTATCGTAACAGTTTGACTACCAGTATACAACCACTATTACTAACACTTCTTTAGGCCAAGCCCATGCGTTGTTCGGATGCCGCTTTCTGAACACGTGCGAAATGTTACCGAAGCTGCTTCTGATATTTAGTCTGACAACACGTGAGCGTATTTATGTTAACCACATGGGTGTGCCCCATCGAATATGTGGGATGACTGGGTATTGGTCTTTACTCTCCTACCCCCTTCCTCCGCCCCTCTCGAGAGGGATCCCTCTCTCCCCCCCTCCCTCCCCCCCCTCTCTCTCCCCCCCCCCCCCCCCCCCCCCCCTCTCTCTCTCTCTCCTCCTCTCTCTCTCTCTCTCTCTCTCTCTCTCTCTCTCTCCTCTCTCTCTCTCTCTCTCTCCTCTCTCTCTCTCTCTCTCCTCTCCCCCCCCCCCCCCCCCCCCCCCCCCCCCCCCCCCCCCCCCCCCCCCCCCCCCCCCCCCCCCCCCCCCCCCCCCCCCCCCCTCCCCCCCCCCCCCCCCCCCCCCCCCCCCCCCCCCCCCTCCCTCTCCCCCTCCCCCCCCCCCCCTCTCTCTCTCTCTCTCTCTCTCTCTCCCTCTCTCCCCTCTCCCCTCTCCCCCTCCTCTCCTCTCCCCCTCTCTCCTCTCTCTCTCTCTCTCTCTCTCTCTCTCTCTCTCTCTCTCTCTCTCCCTCTCTCTCTCCTCTCCCTCTCCCTCTCCTCTCTCCCCTCTCTCCCCCCTCCCTCTCCCTCCCCTCCCCCTCTCCCCTCCCTCTCTCCCTCCCTCTCTCCCTCCCTCCCCTCCTCCCTCCCTCTCTCCCTCCCCTCTCCCCCCTCTCCCTCTCCCTCTCCCTCTCCCCCCCCCCCCCCCCCCCTCCCCTCCCTCTCCCTCCCTCCCTCTCCCTCCCTCTCCCCCCCTCTCCCCCCTCGCTCTCCCTCTCCCCCTCCCTCTCCCTCTCCCTTTTCTCCATCTCCCTCTCCCTCTCTCTCTCCCCCCCATCTGTCCCTCTCTCTCTCCCTACCCCCCGTATCCCGCCCCAACCCCCGCCTATCCCCGTGTACCTTCGCGCACTCATACGCGCTGGGGGGAAGGGGGAGGGACGCACAAGCCAGCACGTTTTGTCACCTATGTCTATGCGCTCCACTTGGTTCAGACGCAGAGCTTGTTGTGCCATAATAGGAGGTACATACAAATCAATACCTGGATACGCAATACGTGGACACATATGTTGAAAAGCGGTCGTGGGAATGTGACCTTTTCCTCCTTCTTGGGGATCCGTCTTCCATATGGATGAGTGCATATACATGTAATGAATGCATGTACATGTCGCACAGTCTGCATTCATTCTTTTGCTACTGCTCCTCTGCGTGCCACTCTCTTGCTTTACATGCAATATTCTGCCATCATTTGGGAGTCGTAACTCCATGTGTGTTATCAACACCGTTACGTACACATATACATCTTCTGATAGGTGTGCTCACATCCGCCAACTGTCTCTTGATATCAAGGTGGGAATGCAGGTTTGGGGGTTGTGGAGGCTGCAAATGAGAAGGTGAAGGCTGCGTACCTTAGGATAGGTGAGCTGGCCTCTCAGCACTCGCACAGCATTGCTGTAGAGCCCGGCATGTTTCTCATCAATAACAACAGGAGGTGTGCACAATCGTATTCATACTGTTTACGGCAGTGTTATGGTATGCACGTTGTTGGCCAATGATATAATCTTGCTTGCTCGTGAAATCTTTGTCATGGGAAGCCCAAACTAGTTACAAAAGGTTTCTCTTACTAAGAGTAAGCTTTTGAAAGTTACAAAAGGTTACTTGCGACCTTCTTGTAAGAGTTGGAAGAGACCTTTTCGCAACTGTTCTTCATAGATGAATAACTCATGCCTCAATTGCCATGAAAAATCTGCAGAGAACTGCAGCAATCGGTTGTAGTCCAAAATTACTGTGTATATATCACTGTGTATATATACTACATCAAGTGATCGTGAGTGCTTGTCATCAGGCATCCTTTCCGTGTCTCGATAATGTCATCAGTTTGGACGCACCATACAGTGTGGCTGATTATTGTTAAAACCGGATGTAACAAAATAGAACTTGGGAACTTGGCAAGAGACCGTCCTGCAAGGATATATCATAGCATATACATGTGCTATTGTCTTAACACTAGCGATATCGACCTCTTCCACCTAGTTTTGATAGCGCGTGTGTAAAAAATAAACCAAGCTCAATTCAGATTGATTTGTATTCCAATAAGAGGAAATCAAACCCCAAAAGCCCACCGAAACCCCCCCCCCCCACCTCTAGCCCTAGAAAGTGAAGACTACCCGTCACAAGGGAGGCAAGGGAGGCATCGATTGATTTCGATGAGGTTTTAGAATGACAGTGCAAGTACAGGAGATTGGGGCCCTGACACTGTACCTGATCATGCAGGACACTGCATTGCAGAGCAGCAGCCCCCTATGAGCGTGATGGCATGGGCCGCTGGATCAAGATTGCGTCATCAAGCGCAGCAATCACCGATCCACAAACGCGGTACTTGACCCTAGACGGGCAAATAGTACCTTGAAAGGTCCCAAAGAACAACCGTACATCATCGCTGTAGTCTAGGATTCTCCAGGTTCGAACCACTAAGAAGAGTCTTTACTGGCCCACACATTTTGTTAAAGGCCCTTCCCAGTGGTTCACTTCTGCGTCTATGCCTTATGTGCTTATCGCACACCTGGTTCAGGTTAAGGATCCTGGGACCGAATGCTGTCGAAAAATTTCTGATACACTCCCGGGTCTATACTTTGTGTGCTTATCGCACACCTCAGGGCCCGTTAAGGTTAGGGATCCTGGGACCGAATGATGTACCCAACACGAAAGTCCCTTACTTTGGGCAGATCACATAACTACAAATTTGTCCTCCTTTAAAGGGAGGACAAATGCTTAACCAGGCGGCACTTTTTTGGATATTCATGCACCCATCATGTCTTTTGATCAATCACGACATTTCTGTCTGTTGATATATTATGACCCTTTCATGACCCTGGCATGAGTTTTACTTCTCAAGGCCCCTAAGGATCCTGCGGAGGTGGGTGGGGGCCCCCGGGGGGGGGGTGGGGGGGCGCTGACCATGCATATGAAAACCCTAGTCGTTCAGCAGTTCCAAGAGCACCGGGTCATTCGTTTTAAATGTCCACACGGCCGAGATAGCATGTATGGTTTCCCTATCAATAACATCTCGTGTACGAACAACCCCTTGTACATCAAGGCATTTGCATTCTATGCACACGAGCCTGCCCCGAATGATATGAGGGTCGCGGCACCCATGCCTTTCAGCTTCCCTGGTCAGTTTGTCAGACACTTTCAGGAGCATGCCAAGCATCCATTCCAGGTCATCAGGAGAATTTGCTACTAGATATGTAAAACCTTCGGACCACTTCCACCAGCCCCAATTGACCCACCAATCGATTCCGATTACAAAGTTCGGGTCATTCGGATTTGGAGGAACTGCTGGTTGAGCCATTTGAATGATCAGGTGACGAGTCACATCTCGCCAGTCGTGTGTTACTGCCAATGCAAAATGGATCAAGTATTTGGTGATGTAACATGGGAGAGCTTTCATCAGTTTTAAGCAGCCCGCATGCCACGCAAACAGAATGAGCTCTATAATGGTATAGTACACTATCCAAATCATGCTGTTTCCATGGTTTCCAAGCCTGTCGGCTAGCCATCTTGCTTGATTAGCTATCATTAGGAACCATGGGCAAAGCATGATCCGGACGAAAAACCACGATATGTTCTGGTGCGCATGATACCCACATTGTGAAGGCTTCCTGCACCCAAGGGACGTTGGGCATGTGCATAATCTTGTGGCCAAATGCGTCTGAGCCACCGAGGCCTCCACGATCCCCATTCAAGACCATTGAAGATGTCCCGGCCCTCCAAAAGTCACTCTACGAATGGTAACGCACGAGCAGGCACTTCGGAACACAGTAATTCCTTCAACACCCTGTGCTTCCGTTCAAGCCGGTCCTTGTACATTGCTTTGAATTCGACCGAGACAGCCGCCGTCCTAGCTTGCTGCCGAAGGGAAAGATGGCTCAAAATTATGATTTTTACATCACTTTCAAGGCCTTGCCACTCCATGTTTTGGTTTTAAATATCGTCGCACACAGCTGGGTCGTTCGCGCTTGAGCACCTGAAGCGTCCCTAAATCCAAGGACAAAGAACGTGATCATTTCCGGGTGACCACGCCGACAAGGATCGCAGGTAATGCAGATAGAATAACTTCCTATTATAATTTCAATGTAAGGCTGCATAATCATATGTCAAGTAGGCCTAATCCCTGTTGCTTATGTAAGCTTGAACTAAAATTGCCAAGCTTGGACTAGAATTACCAAGTTTGGACTCAAGTTACCAGAAGAAGTTTCCAGGTGTGATTTGCTCGGGTCCGGACTGCCTGCGCTTATAGGCCTAGCTAGGCGCAGGCCTGTTCACCGGAGAGAGTTTTATGCGTGTATATTAATATAAGTACTATTTTCAGTCATTAGAGCGATTGGAAAGTCAATCGAGAAAGACTTGTCAATCGATCTCCTTGTCATGATATGATTCACTTATCTACAAATGATATCGTCTGTGTTCCGTACTCCACAAAAGGCTTTGCCGCAGCCATCAGATGCCAATGCAACAAGGGGAGGGAAGCGCAATGCCCCGACCTCCCCTGCTGGCTCGGATGGTACGATTGATATTGAAGTAAATGAAAATAAACTTGCTGAAAAAGTCGCGATTTTAGAGGGCCGAGTCTCTTCGCTCTCTGACAGAGTTGAACACCAACAAGACCGTATTTTCCAACTGGAACAAACCGTGGAACATCAAAAAATCATCTCAAAGGCGACAAATATTATTGTCTATGGGATCGAGGAGCACTTGGGGGATGGGGATGTCCGGCAGTTATTTGGGGGGGACAGGGATCTCCCATCGCTGATCCCCAAGATTGTGGACACCTACCGCCTCGGCCAACTCAAGGCCAATGCTGCAAGGCCGCGGCAAGTCTTGGTGAAGTTCAACTCGGCAAGGGCACGAAATGCCGCTTTCAAGCATAGCAAGCGCCTTAGAAGGCGTTCCCTCTCTCTTGCAGAGGACCTCACCCCGAGCCAACAAGAAGCGCGCCGGCGCCTCCTGCCCAACTTCCAGGCCTTTAAAGCCCAAGGCTATCCAGTCCTGTGGCGTGGAGGAACCCTCTGCTTCCGTGGAGCAGATGGGAGAGTCAATCAGTGGGTCCCAGGAGGAGCTCCTCCTAGCCCACCTCCTGCCCGGGCTTCCCAAGAGCCCCGGGTAGCACCAACTCCTCGGACCAGCAGCCAACCTCATGGGCCCGCCCCACCCATGAGGGACTATTCCAACGAAATCCAGCCAGCACACCTGGATCCCAAGCCAAACGCATGGAAGACAATTGTCAATGGCAGACCGCGCACATTGCTTGAGTCTCGGAGGGCCTCTGCAATGAGCAGAGGGAACACCACACCTATGGCGACACATAGCACCGGCCAAAACGCGCTCGGGGCTCGTACGGCAGCTGCCCCAGCCGGGGGGACCCTGGGCGCACGTCCCCGACAAGTGCCCTGGGGCAGGCCGGCTGCCGCCCAGGCTGACCGAGCCCCTGGCGTCCAAGCCTTAATGCCCTACACCGCAAGCGAAATACAACGAGAGGATGCAGCTACAGCTGAAGGCATGGATTGGATGCCACCCCAGCAGAGGACGACTCCCCGCCATGTCCCGGGTGCCACCGATGGCAAGCGTATTGCGATTCAACGCGAGCCAGAGCTTGAAGAGCTTATGACTCCTTCCACCCTAGAGGGAGGTGACGTGGGTCCCAACCCCTCAACCCCTCAATAGGAAATATCTAGCCACCTGAGGTTGAGATGTATTGTTTGGAACATAAATGGCCTTAGCACTGAAAAACTGTTATCTCGAGGCCTCTTAGAGTACCTTCACACCTTTGACATTATCATGCTCAGTGAGACTAGAAGACAAATTATCGAACGAGACCTCTGGGCCCCCTTCAAGCTATTCTTTCACCCTGCATCACACTCAGGGAGGGCAGGGGAAGGCTTATTGCTTGGTATTCGATATAGCAATGAATACCATATTCTCCCCTATTGCACCAAACAAGGATCGTTGTGGGCTAAGATTCAGTTCAAGGGTGGTGGACTACCTCTAATCATAGGAACAACTTACATTCCCCCTTCTGGATCACCCCTTCTATCATCTTTGAGTTTAGCTAATAGAATGAAAGAAATCCAGAAAACACTCGGTAAGGCAAAGGTAGAAGGGTACTCTTTCCTAGGGGGTGATCTTAATTCTAGAGTTGGTCCCCTTCCCCCCATGGCCCCTGGAGGGGACCCAAATGTCAATCCCCATGGGCGGCAACTTCTTCGTGCTGTCCACAAACTAGGCGTTTACATTTGCACTGGCCGTGTCAGGGGAGATATCCCAGCCGGTGTGTCGTACCACGGTACGCGTAGATCAGCTGCAACACGACTTGACCATATCATTGTATCCCCAAATCTTATCCCACACCTAGAAGACAGTGGCATTGATTGTGAGAGGTCAGAGTCTGACCATTTCCCACTATGTGCATCCTTGTCTATTCATATTCATCCTAGACCGTGTCGCTCTTCTGCTCAAGGGGGACACCCATTGTCACAAATTAGCTGGTGCCAATTTGCAAGGGATCAATATGTCCAAGCATTACAGAGTGATGAGTTAAACCTCATGAGCCAATGTAAAAAAACGGCTGCTGATGGGGACATTAAGACTAGCATTCATTGCCTCTATGCACTCATAAAAGATGCTGCAAAGAAAGCAGGAATGCATGACCAATACAAAAGATATCCCCACAATGGACACCGGCGTCAACATCAACCCTTTTTTGATCAGGAATGCCGGGCCCTTAAACGGGAAGTCTGGAGGTATGGAATGTTAACCAAATGGCGGGGTGATGAGTTCCGGAGGTTAGAGCGAAAGTACCATGCTATTGTGAGGAAAAAGAAAAGGGCATACCAGGCCCAAAAGCTGAAAACATTGGTACACCAAAAGCATTTCAACCCCCATAGGTTTTGGAAAACCCTTCGGCGTGAAACAGATAGACTGCCTGAACCCCTTAGAGATGTGTCAGCTTGGGATTCTTATGTAAATTCCCTTGCAAGTGGTCTTGGAAATGAAGAGCCCGCGCATGGTCTGCCTATTGGGGCATATCCTCCCCATCAAGTCCCAGAAGATCATGGTCACGATCAGTGCGACGAGCTGAATGCTCCCTTCACAGTCGAGGAAATTGAATTGGGTCTCCGAGCACTTGCCAATGGGAAATCCCCGGGGAAAGATGGTTACCCTACAGAGTTGTTTAGGTATGCTCAACCACTTACACACCCAGGGGATCCTTACTCACGAAACATGTTAAGTCATGTCATTGCGGACATTTTTACTATGGCGCTTAGACAACGTACCATACCGGCGGAGTCAAATGTATGTTTGGTGACACCGGTATATAAGAAAGGGGACGCGTATAACACAGGAAATTATCGTCCCATTGCCGTGGGCGAATCTCTTATGAGGTTGTATGCCAACGTGTTGAACTCGCGCTTAGTATCTTACTTGGAGAAGTACCGTTTGCGTGTTGATTGCCAAACAGGCTTCCGTCCTGAAATGTCCACCACCCATCAACTGTTTGTTATACAACATCTCATAGATTGGGCAATGGGCATCACTCCACTCCATTTTGCATTCCTGGACCTCTCTAAAGCTTATGACAGGGTATCGCGTCTTAAGTTAGGGCATATTTTGGAGCAGTTGGGAATCCAAGGGGATTTTCTATATGCTACCCAAGCTGTAATAGACAGTACAGTATTGGCGATCAAAATTGAGGGCAAACATGGGGGGTTGTTTGAATCAAGTGCGGGTGTTCCTCAAGGGTGCCCCATTAGCCCTACACTATTTGGAATTATGTCGGATGGACTCCCCCGATATCTTGCACACCATTGCCCCACGGCTGGCCTTCAGTTACCTTAGAAAAAGTGAAAGTGTGCATGACCCGGCACACGCTGAGATGAGATTATGTAAGCACCACCACTACTCCCCGTGGCCCCCATACATACACGAAGTGCCGTAGCCTCCACCCAGCATAACCAAGCCCTTAAGAAAAGCACAGACAGACCAATGTGCATACCATTAGTTCCCGTACCTGTAACTGAAAGTTTGGGTGGGACCCCTGCTGGCAGATGTGGCCAGCACCATACCCCAGAAGGTCCGTGTACATGCATACAGTGGGCTGTGGTGTGATGGGGTCATATAAACAGTGCATAGTGATATGGCTGCAAGTGATTATGCATAGCAAGTCCACGCGTTGCGCAGCAGATTGAAAACAACTAGTGGCTATGTGAGAGGTGCTACCGAGGAGGACAACCAGTAAAAGCACCGTCAAAAGACGGCTAAACAGATGCTGCTCATTATAAACCAGAAAGGATTAATGATTGTGGGTGGTGAGTAAGTGTGCGAATCAGGATCTGCCAATGGACCACCGATGGTCCCCATATACCACCCGAAATCCCATCGCAGTACCCGTACAGAATCCCAGAAATAAGTATGATGTGAAAAACCCCAAAAATGAGGAAAAAACAGAGGCAGGCGCGCTGATTCAATGTGGAGGTTTGGTGTTGCGGACCATGCCAGCATGTCCTCGCTCGCCAGTCACAGCAGCATAAACAATCTGAGTCGAGGTTACGAGAGACGACGAAAATTCAATAGGGCCCACACCTGCACCGGACAGAGCTCCTGGTCAGCGGTCTGCGTGGACTGGGAGGTCCACGAGCCGCGAGCAGTGGAAGTAGGGTGGGGCTGGCGAGCGGATCCGTGCACGTGCCGAAGGGGGTAAAGGGCGGGGCGAATGTGGATTTAGTTAGGATAAGCTTCACTCTTAATACTAAATATATCAATCTCAGGTTGATTACTAGCTGCCTAGGGTACGGGGCGTATGTAGGCACGTGGGAAGGGAAAGGAAAGGAAAGAAAAATTTTTGTGAAGTGGACGGGAGTCGGCGGATCATATGAGAAAGACGCACACGCCGGGAGGGAGTTACATAGGGCAGTCAACATGCAAGTGCACCAGCAAAGCGGGCTTCGAACGGTCCCCCCCCCCCCCCCAACAACCCCAATCTCAATCCCCTGGGGGTCTGTAAAAGAGGTCCTAGTTGTTGTCGTTATAAGTATCAATAGGTACATAGAGTGGCTGACAGTGGTCCCCAACCCCCGGGCGCCAGTCCCCCGGCGTGACAGCCGTAGACACTAGTTGTCGCTAGTGCCCCCCTTCCCCCCCCCCCCCCCCCCGGGGCGTTTTCTATAAGCATGAAGAATAAAAATCAGGGGCTGACAGTGGTTACAGAGCCAGTTGATAAGAGTATTGAGGATCCTCGCTGTGGGGTCTCCCCCCACCCCCCCCCCCCCAAAAAAAAACGCCCAATCTCAAAGATGTCATAGTGGTGGGTATAAATATGAATAGGTGAAAAGAGTGGCTGACCGTGAGCCAAAACCCCCCCGTGTGCCGGTCCCCCGGCCCCCGTAGGCGCTAGTTGCCTCTAGAATGCCACCCCCCACCCCTGGGGGAACCCCATAGCTCTGCACCCTGGGGGTCTGTGAAAGAGGTCTGAGTTTTCTGGTGGCGATAAGCACTAGGAATAAAAATAAGCATTAGGAAAAAATTCCGTGGCTGCCAGTGGCCACAGACCCAGCTCTGATCACCCAAGTGGGCCATAACAGAGCATTCTGGATAAAGTGTTGAGGAACCTCGTTGTGGGGTGTCCCCCCCCCCCCCCCCAAAAAAAAACCTCCCCCCCCTACCCCCCGTTTGTTGTCTCTAGGGTGTGCCCCTCCCCCCCCCCCCCCCCCCCAAAAAAAAACTTTGATCCCGTGGGGGTCTGTAAAGTAGCTCCTAGTTGTGGGGGGTATATGTAAAAAGAGTGGCTGACAGTGGCCCCAAACCACCCCGGCGCCGGACCCCCGGCGAGACTGCGTGGAGGCACTAGCAGTCTCTATATTGCCCCTCCCCCCCCACCCCCCCCCCCGGGTAACCCCATAGCTCTACATCCTGGGTGTGGAAATGCGGTCTGTTGGGCGTTTTGTATGAGGCTCGATAAGATAAATCAGTGTCTTACAGATTACCGGCGTTGTCATATCATTGTACCGGCGTTGTCATGTCACTGCCCCGCCCTTTGCCCCCGGCCCAGTGGTCCCGGTTGTGCGTCTCGGAGCGTAGCCGTGCACCCCAGCACCCTGTTATGTCAGGGAGGGGTTGTGTCAGAGAGTGAGCTGCCTGCGGTGCACAAACTCCCCCGTTTAATGGAAAATGTATGGTCCGAGGGCCAAGGGCAGGGCAGACTAGTTCAGGTGTGGCGCTCGAAGTATATGTGGGGTGTGTTGTGTTGGTGTGGCGTCTGTGGAGTGCGGTCTGCCTGTGTTCCTCAACTGCCATAGTCTGCAAAGGGAAGGGTTGGTCGCCCCGTGTATGGGTAAGGGGTTGGGCTATAGGTGTATACCTTGTCCTGTGGACCAGGTATTGCTTGAACATCTACCCTATGTTGCATGCTAACGGTCCTAGTGTTGCCTGGAGACCCGCAAGCCCAGGTTTGTATGCAAGCATACGTCCCCGGGTAGGCGAATCTGGGTCCAGGAATTGCCAGGGCGCATTCCCGTTAAAACAAACCGGGACCCTAAGGGGGGGCCGTGATGTCCTTAGAAAAAGTGAAAGTGTGCATGACCCGGCACACGCTGAGATGAGATTATGTAAGCACCACCACTACTCCCCGTGGCCCCCATACATACACGAAGTGCCGTAGCCTCCACCCAGCATAACCAAGCCCTTAAGAAAAGCACAGACAGACCAATGTGCATACCATTAGTTCCCGTACCTGTAACTGAAAGTTTGGGTGGGACCCCTGCTGGCAGATGTGGCCAGCACCATACCCCAGAAGGTCCGTGTACATGCATACAGTGGGCTGTGGTGTGATGGGGTCATATAAACAGTGCATAGTGATATGGCTGCAAGTGATTATGCATAGCAAGTCCACGCGTTGCGCAGCAGATTGAAAACAACTAGTGGCTATGTGAGAGGTGCTACCGAGGAGGACAACCAGTAAAAGCACCGTCAAAAGACGGCTAAACAGATGCTGCTCATTATAAACCAGAAAGGATTAATGATTGTGGGTGGTGAGTAAGTGTGCGAATCAGGATCTGCCAATGGACCACCGATGGTCCCCATATACCACCCGAAATCCCATCGCAGTACCCGTACAGAATCCCAGAAATAAGTATGATGTGAAAAACCCCAAAAATGAGGAAAAAACAGAGGCAGGCGCGCTGATTCAATGTGGAGGTTTGGTGTTGCGGACCATGCCAGCATGTCCTCGCTCGCCAGTCACAGCAGCATAAACAATCTGAGTCGAGGTTACGAGAGACGACGAAAATTCAATAGGGCCCACACCTGCACCGGACAGAGCTCCTGGTCAGCGGTCTGCGTGGAATGGGAGGTCCACGAGCCGCGAGCAGTGGAAGTAGGGTGGGGCTGGCGAGCGGATCCGTGCACGTGCCGAAGGGGGTAAAGGGCGGGGCGAATGTGGATTTAGTTAGGATAAGCTTCACTCTTAATACTAAATATATCAATCTCAGGTTGATTACTAGCTGCCTAGGGTACGGGGCGTATGTAGGCACGTGGGAAGGGAAAGGAAAGGAAAGAAAAATTTTTGTGAAGTGGACGGGAGTCGGCGGATCATATGAGAAAGACGCACACGCCGGGAGGGAGTTACATAGGGCAGTCAACATGCAAGTGCACCAGCAAAGCGGGCTTCGAACGGTCCCCCCCCCCCCCAACAACCCCAATCTCAATCCCCTGGGGGTCTGTAAAAGAGGTCCTAGTTGTTGTCGATATAAGTATCAATAGGTACATAGAGTGGCTGACAGTGGTCCCCAACCCCCGGGCGCCAGTCCCCCGGCGTGACAGCCGTAGACACTAGTTGTCGCTAGTGCCCCCCTTCCCCCCCCCCCCCCGGGGCGTTTTCTATAAGCATGAAGAATAAAAATCAGGGGCTGACAGTGGTTACAGAGCCAATTGATAAGAGTATTGAGGATCCTCGCTGTGGGGTCTCCCCCCACCCCCCCCCCCCCCCCCCCCCCCAAAAAAAACGCCCAATCTCAAAGATGTCATAGTGGTGGGTATAAATATGAATAGGTGAAAAGAGTGGCTGACCGTGAGCCAAAACCCCCCCGTGTGCCGGTCCCCCGGCCCCCGTAGACGCTAGTTGCCTCTAGAATGCCACCCCCCCACCCCTGGGGGAACCCCATAGCTCTGCACCCTGGGGGTCTGTGAAAGAGGTCTGAGTTTTCTGGTGGCGATAAGCACTAGGAATAAAAATAAGCATTAGGAAAAAATTCCGTGGCTGCCAGTGGCGACAGACCCAGCTCTGATCACCCAAGTGGGCCATAACAGAGCATTCTGGATAAAGTGTTGAGGAACCTCGTTGTGGGGTGTCCCCCCCCCCCCCCCCAAAAAAAACCTCCCCCCCCTACCCCCCGTTTGTTGTCTCTAGGGTGTGCCCCTCCCCCCCCCCCCCCAAAAAACCTTGATCCCGTGGGGGTCTGTAAAGTAGCTCCTAGTTGTGGGGGGTATATGTAAAAAGAGTGGCTGACAGTGGCCCCAAACCACCCCGGCGCCGGACCCCCGGCGAGACTGCGTGGAGGCACTAGCAGTCTCTATATTGCCCCTCCCCCCCCACCCCCCCCCCCCCCCCGGGTAACCCCATAGCTCTACATCCTGGGTGTGGAAATGCGGTCTGTTGGGCGTTTTGTATGAGGCTCGATAAGATAAATCAGTGTCTTACAGATTACCGGCGTTGTCATATCATTGTACCGGCGTTGTCATGTCACTGCCCCGCCCTTTGCCCCCGGCCCAGTGGTCCCGGTTGTGCGTCTCGGAGCGTAGCCGTGCACCCCAGCACCCTGTTATGTCAGGGAGGGGTTGTGTCAGAGAGTGAGCTGCCTGCGGTGCACAAACTCCCCCGTTTAATGGAAAATGTATGGTCCGAGGGCCAAGGGCAGGGCAGACTAGTTCAGGTGTGGCGCTCGAAGTATATGTGGGGTGTGTTGTGTTGGTGTGGCGTCTGTGGAGTGCGGTCTGCCTGTGTTCCTCAACTGCCATAGTCTGCAAAGGGAAGGGTTGGTCGCCCCGTGTATGGGTAAGGGGTTGGGCTATAGGTGTATACCTTGTCCTGTGGACCAGGTATTGCTTGAACATCTACCCTATGTTGCATGCTAACGGTCCTAGTGTTGCCTGGAGACCCGCAAGCCCAGGTTTGTATGCAAGCATACGTCCCCGGGTAGGCGAATCTGGGTCCAGGAATTGCCAGGGCGCATTCCCGTTAAAACAAACCGGGACCCTAAGGGGGGGCCGTGATGTCCTTAGAAGAAGTGAAAGTGTGCATGACCCGGCACACGCTGAGATGAGATTATGTAAGCACCACCACTACTCCCCGTGGCCCCCATACATACACGAAGTGCCGTAGCCTCCACCCAGCATAACCAAGCCCTTAAGAAAAGCACAGACAGACCAATGTGCATACCATTAGTTCCCGTACCTGTAACTGAAAGTTTGGGTGGGACCCCTGCTGGCAGATGTGGCCAGCACCATACCCCAGAAGGTCCGTGTACATGCATACAGTGGGCTGTGGTGTGATGGGGTCATATAAACAGTGCATAGTGATATGGCTGCAAGTGATTATGCATAGCAAGTCCACGCGTTGCGCAGCAGATTGAAAACAACTAGTGGCTATGTGAGAGGTGCTACCGAGGAGGACAACCAGTAAAAGCACCGTCAAAAGACGGCTAAACAGATGCTGCTCATTATAAACCAGAAAGGATTAATGATTGTGGGTGGTGAGTAAGTGTGCGAATCAGGATCTGCCAATGGACCACCGATGGTCCCCATATACCACCCGAAATCCCATCGCAGTACCCGTACAGAATCCCAGAAATAAGTATGATGTGAAAAACCCCAAAAATGAGGAAAAAACAGAGGCAGGCGCGCTGATTCAATGTGGAGGTTTGGTGTTGCGGACCATGCCAGCATGTCCTCGCTCGCCAGTCACAGCAGCATAAACAATCTGAGTCGAGGTTACGAGAGACGACGAAAATTCAATAGGGCCCACACCTGCACCGGACAGAGCTCCTGCCACTGCCACTGTCACTGCCACTGCCACTGCCACTGCCGAGCCACTGCCACTGCCGAGCCACGAGCCACTGCCACTGCCACTGCCGAGCCACTGCCACTGCCACTGCCACTGCCACTGCCACTGCCACACTCCGAGCCACTGCCACTGCCACACTCAATATTCCGTCCTTCCCTTCCACATGATATGATTCACTTATCTACAAATGATATCGTCAGCAATAAATTTGTTCCGTACTCCACAAAAGGCTTTGCCGCAGCCATCAGATGCCAATGCAACAAGGGGAGGGAAGCGCAATGCCCCGTTCTCCCCTGCTGGCTCGGATGGTACGATTGATATTGAAGTAAATGAAAATAAACTTGCTGAGAAAGTCGCGATTCTAGAGGGCCGAGTCTCTTCGCTCTCTGACAGAGTTGAACACCAACAAGACCGTATTTTACAACTGGAACAAACCGTGGAACATCAAAAAATCATCTCAAAGGCGACAAATATCATTGTCTATGGGATCGAGGAGCACTTGGGGGATGGGGATGTCCGGCAGTTATTTGGGGGGGACAGGGATCTCCCATCGCTGATCCCCAACATTGTGGACACCTACCGCCTCGGCCAACTCAAGGCCAATGCTGCAAGGCCGCGGCCAGTATTGGTGAAGTTCAACTCGACAAGGGCACGAAATGCCGCTTTCAAGCATAGCAAGCGCCTTAGAAGGCGTTCCCTCTCTCTTGCAGAGGACCTCACCCCGAGCCAACAAGAAGCGCGCCGGCGCCTTCTGCCCAACTTCCAGGCCTTTAAAGCCCAAGGCTATCCAGTGCTGTGGCGTGGAGGAACCCTCTGCTTCCGCGGAGCAGATGGGAGAGTCAATCAGTGGGTCCCAGGAGGAGCTCCTCCTGGCCCACCTCCTGCCCGGGCTTCCCAAGAGCCCCGGGTAGCACCAACTCCTCCGACCAGCAGTCAACCTCATGGGCCGGCCCCACCCATGAGGGACTATTCCAACGAAATCCAGCCAGCACACCTGGATCCCAAGCCCAACGCCTGGAAGACAATTGTCAATGGCAGACCGCGCACAGTGCTTGAGTCTCGGAGGGCCTCTGCAATGAGCAGAGGGAACGTCACACCTACGGCGACACATAGCACCCGCCAAAACGCGCCCGGGGCTCGTACGGCAGCTGCCCCAGCCGGGGGGACCCTGGGCGCACGTCCCCGACAAGTGCCTGGGGGCCGGCCGGCTGCCGCCCACGCTGACCGAGCCCCTGGCGTCGAAGCCACAATGCCCTACACCGTAAGCGAAGTACAACGAGAGGATGCAGCCACAGCTGAAGGCATGGATTGGATGCCACCCCAGCAGAGGACGACTCCCCGCCATGTCCCGGGGGCCACCGATGGCAAGCGTATCGCCATTCAACGCGAGCCAGAGCTTGAAGAGCTTATGACTCCTTCCACCCTAGAGGGAGGTGACCTGGGTCCCAACCCCTCAACCCCTCAATAGGAAATATCTAGCCACCTGAGGTTGAGATGTATAGTTTGGAACATAAATGGCCTTAGCACTGAAAAACTGTTATCTCGAGGCCTCTTAGAGTACCTTCACACCTTTGACATTATCATGCTCAGTGAGACTAGAAGACAAATTATCGAAAGAGACCTCTGGGCCCCCTTCAAGCTATTCTTTCACCCTGCATCACACTCAGGGAGGGCAGGGGAAGGCTTATTGCTTGGTATTCGATATAGCAATGAATACCATATTCTCCCCTATTGCACCAAACAAGGATCGTTGTGGGCTAAGATTCAGTTCAAGGGTGGTGGACTACCTCTAATCATCGGAACAACTTACATTCCCCCTTCTGGATCACCCCTCCTATCATCTTTGAGTTTTTCTAATAGAATGAAAGAAATCCAGAAAACACTCGGTAAGGCAAAGGTAGAAGGGTACGCTTTCCTAGGGGGTGATCTTAATTCTAGAGTTGGTCCCCTTCCCCCCATGGCTCCTGGAGGGGACCCAAAGGTCAATCCCCATGGGCGGCAACTTCTTCGTGCTGTCCACAAATTAGGCGTTTACATTTGCACTGGCCGTGTCAGGGGAGATATCCCGGCCGGTGTGTCGTACCACGGTACGCGTAGATCAGCTGCAACACGACTTGACCATATCATTGTATCCCCAAATCTTATCCCACACCTAGAAGACAGTGGCATTGATTGTGAGAGGTCAGAGTCTGACCATTTCCCACTATGTGCATCCTTGTCTATTCCTATTCATCCTAGACCGTGTCCCTCTTCTGATCAAGGGGGACACCCATTGTCACAAATTAGCTGGTGCCAATTTGCAAGGGATCAATATGTCCAAGCATTACAGAGTGATGAGTTAAACCTCATGAGCCAATGTGTAGCGCGCCGGTAGGCAGACGGTGCCGGGGATCGGCCCCGCACGTGCCGGGCGGTACATTGGTACTGGGTGTAGCCTCATAGGCTCGCACTATATATGGTATGGTGCTCGGACCATACTAGCACTTTCGTCGGTGCAGGGCCATCCTTTCCAAGAATATTACATTTTGGTGGCCCATATCCAAGTCGGTGGATTTGCGATGTTGGTTGTTGATCCTGTTTGACGCTTAAGTGTGTCTTGCGGATGGTGTCGATGCTTCAGTGTGTCTTCGTTGTTGCCTGTCGTTCTATTTGGGTTGTTTCCCACTAGATCGAAGGATCAACAACATCTTGGTATCTAGTTCATGGACTTTGGTTGGGAGAATCCATTCTTCGCACCCATATAAGTTCCGATGACGGGGATGGTTGTGGCCTGCGAGGGTCGACGCCGCGCTTGGTGTGTGGATCCAAGCCAGAAAGTACGGATTTTTTCTGTAATCTTTCTAATGGCGTTTGGCTCCGTCGTCTCCGTGGGGACGGTGGGGGAGGAAGATGGCACTTCACGATAGTGAGTGTACGCTTCCCCTCATTTGGTGTACTTTGGGTTGCTAACCCTTTGCAACTGTTATCAACTTGCATTGCCTTGATGAAACTTTGGTGTTTCGAGCATATCGTTGGGATTTCGGTGGTAAAGTGTCAACTTTTCCGGATGCCGATCCTACACGGATATTACACGGATATGACGCGGTCTTGCTTTGTTGATTGACACCGAGTAGCATGGAACTGAAAAGCTTTCTCTTTTGAAAGGCTGTTTAGTGCTCGGCTGGATTTGTGGCATCTTGTTGATTGAACACAAACTTTGCGTGGATGGTCGATTTGGTTCGGGGTTCCACGGCAATCGGGTTCTTCAATTAAGATTTTGTGCATTTATGGGGCTTTGGGAGCTGCCATAAATGTGGTTGAGCTTTACGTGGGGGTTTGGCTTCCATCATTGCCTCATGAAAGATTTGTCCTCTTGGGCTAGTCTGAAACCCGCTCTGCTTCACCTCACTATGCAAGTTGCCGGTGTGGCGTGCAATGAGCGATGTGGCGGGGGTGGTGAAGCTACCACATATGCTGAATCTTTGTAGGCGATGTGCTCAGGTGTCTCCAAGGAAAAGGAGAAGGTGGCTGAACGCGAGGAAGGGGAAATTCCTCGGGACCGGGGGACAAAGCATCCTGCCAGCAACCACCTCCTACAGGAGGCATACGGCACTTGGCCAAGCTTCAAAAGAAGCATGGCCTAAGCCTGGACATGCGGGAGGCAACATGCAAGCTGGCTCGGGGAGTTTGCTTCAGATGCAACCCAGACCACTTTGTATTCGACTGCCCCGGCAAGAGGCCAAGAAGGGGTCTTCTGGCAAGAAGACAAGCCCGGGCACGGGACCTTCTTATGCTTGAAGGTGTGGGCCTTCGCTTGGCGATGTAAGCCTTGCATGTTTGACGTCTATTCATGCATTTGCTTGTCAAGAAGCCGTGTCACAGCTTGGTGTTTCCTGCCGAGGTGCAGGGGAGCAAGGCCACGGCGATGCTGGACTCGGGAGCTTCTTGCAATGTGGTCAGTGCAGACTTTGCTAAAGCCCTTCACTTGGAGATTGTGCCGCCGAAGGGGGATTCTTTAAGCATTAAGTTGGCTGACGGGAGAACTGTAAACCACATCGGATGTGCTGTCTTAGACAATGTCATCCAGGGGGTACAGTTTGCTAAGGTGTCGTGTCTTGTGCTAGACTTTGCCATGGATTGGAATGTGCTGTTGGGGACTCCCTGGTTAAAGACATTCCGTGCAAATCTCATGTTTGAAGAGGACACCGTTAGGGGGTATACAAGAAAGAACAAGCCGTTCGTTTTGCGTTGCCCGCCTAAGGAGGAGAGGCCTTTGAAGGGTTCAGAAGTGGAGGATGTGCCTAGATTGGTTTTGTCTGCAGTGCAGGCTAGAAGGTTAAGCAGGAAGGGCTGCCAGTCCTTTCTGGCAATTGTAACCGATCTATCTACCGATCCGAATGTCTCCATTCCTTCTCCCAACTCTCCTGTTGTTGACATACTCAGTGAATTCCAAGATGTTTTCCCTGAAGATGTCCCGCACCTTCCGCCTGAGAGGCAAGGGGTTAGACACACTATACCCTTGAGCGATCCACATGCTCGTCCACCGTCTCGTCCGTTGTACCGGCTTTCACGCTGAGAGTATGATGAGGCGTTACGCCAGACAAAGCTATTGTTGGACAAAGGGTATATACAGCCGTCTACATCACCCTATGGTGCGCCCATTCTTTTTGTGCAAAAGAAGGATGGAATCCTCCGGATGGTCATTGATTACCGAGCTTTGAATCGACAGACGGTCAAGAACAGGTATCCGATGCCTCGTATCGATGAAACTCTTGATCAACTGCAGGGTTCTACAGTGTTCTCTAGTCTTGACCTCACGTCTGGCTATCACCAGATCCGGATCACAGATGAGGATATGCCAAAGACAGCTTTCAGAACACCCGCGGGGTTGTTCGAGTGGCGGGTTTTGCCATTTGGGCTGACTAATGCCCCGGCCACGTTTCAAACTGCCATGATTGCTATCTTTGCTCCTTACCTGCACAAGTTTGTGCTCGTGTACCTTGATGACATCCTCATCTACAGCAAGTCCATTGAAGAGCATAGGGAGCATCTCCGCAAAGTCCTTGAACTGTTGCGGCAGCATAAGTTGTATGCTAACCTAAAGAAGTGCTCTTTCGCCAAGGATGAGCTGGAGTACTTGGGCCATTTAGTCTCAGCAGATGGGATTAAAGTGGACCCACGTAAGGTGGCTTCAGTTGCTAATTGGAGCACACCGAAGAATGTTGGCGAGTTGCGGTCTTTCCTGGGGCTGGCAACTTACTTTCGCAAGTTTGTTCGCAATTTTGCAGCACTTGCATCGCCACTGTACAGACTCCTACGCCAAGGTGTGACCTGGGTATGGAGTGCTGGGTGTGTTCGGGCGTTTACCGAGATTAAACATGCCTTGACACATGCACCTTGCTTAGCGTATCCTGACTTCTCAAAGCCGTTTGAGGTCCATTGCGATGCGTCTTTGGCAGGGTTGGGGGCCGTGTTGTACCAGGAGGGTCGCCCAGTTGCCTACGAGAGTCGTCGTTTGACTCCCGCTGAGGTTAACTATCCTACTAGGGAGCAAGAACTTCTCGCTGTGGTGCATGCATTGACAGTCTGGAGGTGCTACCTGGAGGGGGCCCCTGAGTTTCGTGTGGTCACGGACCACAAGGCTATCCCTTACTTGGACACTTTGCCTACTTTAAGTAGACGGCAAACCAGGTGGGCCGAGTTCCTTTCGCGGTTCAATTTTCGCATGGACTATGCCCCAGGGACGTCCAATGTGGTGGCTGACGCTTTGAGTCGGCATCCGTCCGACTACGAGGCTCCTTGTCCAATCATCAATGGCGTGGTGATTGGTGGGTGTTCGCACCCGGCGCACCGTTGTCTGCCAACGCTCTCTCTTTGTGCCTTGGTTGGTACTATCCGCTCTGCGGGGGAGGGGAGTGCCGCCGCCGGGGTTGCTCTATCTTGGAAGGACAAATTTGTCCAGGGTCTTCTCAAGACCCATGGTTCCAAGATAAGCAGAATGTTGAAGGTCTGCTAGACTTTAACGGCTTCCTTCTGAGGGAAGGGAAGGCCGTGGTTCCGGATGCTTTTGGGCTGCGAGCTCACATCCTTAAGGAACTGCATGATAGCCCGTATGCTGGCCATCAAGGAGTGAAGAAAACCTTGGCCTTGGTAAGGCGCCATTATTGGTGGCCTACCATGCTTGCTGACATCGAACGTTACGTGCTAACGTGCCACTTGTGTCAGAAGAACAAGGCTCGGAACACTTTGCCTGCGGGGTTGCTGCAACCTATAGAGTTGCCGCTGAATCCTTGGCACACGGTGACTATGGATCTCATTACCCAACTGCCTAGAACAGGCAAGGGTCATGATGCCATTTTCGTCGTAGTGGATAAGCTGACCAAGATGGTGCATCTTATGCCAACAACCACCAAAGCTACGGCTTAGTATACGGCTAAGCTGTACGTTGACAATGTGTGGAAGTTGCATGGTGTTCCCCAAGTGGTGGTATCTGATAGAGATAAGCTCTTCACCAGCCACTTTTCTAGAGCCTTGTGTCAATCCATTGGGACTCGACAAGCCATGTCGACAGCCTACCATCCGCAAACGGATGGGCAGACTGAGCGAGTGAATCGAGTGCTCGAGGACATGCTACGCATGTATGTGGCCAAGTCCCAGGATGATTAGGATGAGAAGTTGGTCTGTGCAGAATTCGCGATCAATAATTGCGATCACGAATCCATGGGGTCCTCGCCCGTTCTTGCTGAACTACGGGTTTCAACCCCACCTGCCAGTCACGATTCTCCCCAACAGACGGGTACCTGGTGCGTCTGACTTTGTTCAGGGCATGCAACGCCTCATCAATGAGGCCAGGATGACCCATCGGGTGGCCACTGCGAGACAAGCGCAGTATGCCAACACCAAACGAAGGAAAGTTCAATTTGGTGTGGGGGACTGGGTCCGCCTCTCCTCAAAGAACCTTCGTTTCAAGGTGGGCACGCCCAAGCTCCTCCCGCGTTGGGTAGGGCCGTTCCAAGTGGTGAAACGTGTGGGTACCCAAGCTTATGAGCTTGACCTCCCAGCACGATGGCGGATTCATGATGTCTTTTATGTCTCCAACCTGGAACGCTACCGTCGGGATGGTTCGATGCAACCCCCACCACCGGCAGAGGTGCTGGAGGGGGAGGATGAGTAGGAGGTGGAAGCCTTAATGGACCACCGTCGTGTCAATTCACGTGGCCGTCCCAAGTATGAGTACCTTGTCCGCTGGACGGGTTCCTCGTCAGAGCATGACACCTGGGAAGAGGAACGGAATTTGGCAAATGCTCCCAATGTTGTAAAGGGATACTGGGACAAAGTCAACGCACGGGCACCAAGAGGCGGGGCACGTCGTCGTGGGAAGGTTGACTAGGGGAAACACAGCAGCACGAGCCTGTCAAGCTGCGTCACCGGGGGGTCGTGGTTTACCCATACGTTCGCGTGATCACAGAACGTCCCCTGACTTGGTGGCTAAGTGTCGTCCAGCCCCTGCCCCTACTATCCGCCCTGAAGTTAGCGACTTCACTGCTTCTTCGTGGGAATGTGTACACGTGGAGTGTACATCTGTTCACGCCGACGACTGCCCTTTGGGCCCCGTCACTGCGGGATTTTGGTCTAGGCGTACCATAGAGATACCTCAGGCAAGTGTACACCCAGGCTGGCAGTTGCGGCTGCGGTTTGGTGTCTGGAGGAGACTCACCGGCTCAATGTATAAGATATAGAAGTGTAGCAGTGACCTTCTATATGCCTCTGCCTGTGACTGTGGCTTGCTTCGGCAGGCCTCCCGGGAGCTCGGTCACCTAGGAGGGGGAGAATGTAGCGCGCCGGTAGGCAGACGGTGCCGGGGATCGGCCCCGCACGTGCCGGGCGGTACATTGGTACTGGGTGTAGCCTCATAGGCTCGCACTATATATGGTATGGTGCTCGGACCATACTAGCACTTTCGTCGGTGCAGGGCCATCCTTTCCAAGAATATTACACAATGTGAAAAAGCGGTTGAAGATGGGGACATAAAGTCTAGCATTTATTGCCTCTACGCACTCATAAAAGATGCTGCAAAGAAAGCAGGAATGCATGACCAATACAAAAGATATCCCCACAATGGACACCGGCGTCAACATCAACCCTTTTTTGACCAGGAATGCCGGGCCCTTAAACGGGAAGTCTGGAGGTATGGAATGTTAACCAAATGGCGGGGTGATGAATTCCGGAGGTTAGAGCGTAAGTACCATGCTATTGTGAGGAAAAAGAAAAGGGCATACCAGGCCCAAAAGCTAAAAACATTGGTACACCAAAAGCATTTCAACCCCCATAGGTTTTGGAAAACCCTTCGGCGTGAAAGAGATAGACTGCCTGAACCCCTTAGAGATGTGTCAGCTTGGGATTCTTATATAAATTCCCTTGCAAGTGGTCTTGGAACTGAAGAGCCCGCGCATGATCTGCCTATTGGGGCATATCCTCCCCATCAAGTCCCAGAAGATCATGGTCATGACCAGTGCGACGAGCTGAATGCTCCCTTCACAGTCGAGGAAATTGAACTGGGTCTCCGAGCACTTGTCAATGGGAAATCCCCGGGGAAAGATGGTTACCCTACAGAGTTGTTTAGGTATGCTCAGCCACTTACACACCCGGGGGATCCTTACTCACGAAACCTGTTAAGTCATGTCATTGCGGACATTTTTACTATGGCGCTTAGACAACGTACCATACCGGCGGAGTCAAATGTATGTTTGGTGACACCGGTATATAAGAAAGGGGACGCGTATAACAGAGGAAATTATCGTCCCATTGCCGTGGGCGAATCTCTTATGAGGTTGTATGCCAACGTGTTGAACTCGCGTCTGGTATCTTACTTGGAGAAGTACCGTTTGCGTGTTGATTGCCAAACAGGCTTCCGTCCTGAAATGTCCACCACCCATCAACTGTTTGTTATACAACACCTCATAGATTGGGCAATGGGCATCACTCCACTGCATTTTGCATTCCTGGACCTCTCTAAAGCTTACGACAGGGTATCGCGTCTTAAATTAGGGCATATTTTGGAGCAGTTGGGAATCCAAGGGGATTTTCTTTATGCTACTCAAGCTGTAATAGACAGTACAGTTTTGGCGATCAAGATTGAGGGCAAACATGGGAGGTTGTTTAAATCAAGTGCGGGTGTTCCTCAAGGGTGCCCCATTAGCCCTACACTATTTGGAATTATGTCGGATGGACTCCCCCGATATCTTGCACACCATTGTCCCACGGCTGGCCTTCAGCTACCTGATGGCACACGTTTAAATATAATACGTATCCAAGTGCTAGGTTTTGCGGACGATTTTGTTCTCGTCGCGCCTACAGTTGAGGACCTACAGGTGTTGGTGAATGCTACTCAAGAATGGTGTAAGAGTATGGACATGCGCCTAAATGGGGCCAAGACGCAATACCTTTCAGTAAATCCAGACCCTCGGACACCCTCTACCTCTCTAGAGGTTGCAGGGGTTAGAATTGGTCCGGTACAGGAGGTTAAATACCTTGGATTACAGATTCATGCCAAGAATGGCCTTCAAGCCGGCATTAAGAACCTCGAGCAGAGGTTCTGGATAGCATGGGAAGACCTTACTAGAGCTTATAGCAATCTCGGTTGCAACATGTCAATGATGCTCATGACAGAACTGTACTTAGCTTGCCTACCACCCCTCATCTCCTATGGATGTGAAGTCTGGGCATTCAGATGCTTTCAAGGCAGACAATTGTCTTCGGGAAAACCTAGTAGTATACCCCTATTGGATGCGCACAAGCGGGTCCTAGCTCAGATTTTGGGGGTGCGTCGGACAATCCCTGAGGAAATAATCAATTGTGAATTAAACATATTTTCTTTGTGGTCAACTTGGATCTTACGTATGGCCAGGTTTTGGAACAATATAGCGGCCATGAGACCTGATTCATTACACTACAAGGTCCTCATGCATGACATTAGGTTGGCAATAGTAGAAGGCCGAGAAACGTTTTCGGGTACCCTTATGCAACAACTTAAGAAACTAGGATACTATATAGCTGACCATGTGCGGTTTGATAGAGCCTTGCAGATTGACATTTCACAGGTAAAGGATCTGTTAGACCGTAAAAGTGACATGATATGGGATGACCTGGACATCTCCCCTCGCACTTGTGCATCCCCAAGAGCCTTATTCTGCAGATACCAAAGGTGGTTCGCACGTCCGCCTCATGTGCCACGGCGTAAGAGTGCGCTCAAACTCCACCTTCCTAATTGTACATTGCGGACCTTTATGCGATTTAGATTAGGGTGTCATGACCTTCCTATTGATAAAGGTAGACAACAAGGCATCCCTCGAGACCAGAGGATTTGCACGAGGTGCTCCTTAGAGCTCGTTGGTGATGAACATCATCTGTTGTTCACTTGTCCGGCTGTACAACATGTACGGCAACAATTTATGCATCTCTTTCAACAAAGGAGTCGATCTGTACAGACGTTTATGTGGCAAGAAGACCTTGAAGGGGTTGCCAAATTTGTGACTAGAGCATTGGAGAGCTACCTCACTCTCCCAGGTGCTGTGCGACCTTAGTTGGCTAAGATATGGGTCATTCATTGTACTGCCGTCCTCTTCAGCCCTAGTGGCTGGTCTTTGGATGTAATCTTCCTTCCTTCCTTCCTTCCTTCCTGGTCAGCGGTCTGCGTGGACTGGGAGGTCCACGAGCCGCGAGCAGTGGAAGTAGGGTGGGGCTGGCGAGCGGATCCGTGCACGTGCCGAAGGGGGTAAAGGGCGGGGCGAATGTGGATTTAGTTAGGATAAGCTTCACTCTTAATACTAAATATATCAATCTCAGGTTGATTACTAGCTGCCTAGGGTACGGGGCGTATGTAGGCACGTGGGAAGGGAAAGGAAAGGAAAGAAAAATTTTTTCACGGCTGGCCTTCAGTTACCTGATGGCACACGTTTAAATATAATACGTATCCAAGTGCTAGGCTTTGCCGACGATTTTGTTCTCGTCGCGCCTACAGTTGAGGACCTACAGGTGTTGGTGAATGCTACTCAAGAATGGTGTAAGAGTATGGACATGCGCCTAAATGGGGCCAAGACGCAATACCTTTCAGTAAATCCAGACCCTCTGACACTCTCTACCTCTCTGGAGGTTGCAGGGGTTAGAATTAGTCCGGTACAGGAGGTTAAATACC
>KV908351.1:821388-823888 GCA_002005505.1 Botryococcus braunii
TCTCTCTCTCTCTCTCTCTCGAGAGCTCTCTCTCTCTCTCTGTCTGTCTGTCTGTCTGCGTGCGTGCGTGCGTGCGTGCGTGCGTGCATGCGTTCGTGTGTGTTGTGTGTGTGTGTGTGTGTGTGTGTGTGTGTGTGTGTGTGTGTGTGTGTGTGTGTGTGTGTGTGTGTGTGCGTGTGTGTGTGCACGCGCGCGCGCATGCGTGGCGGAGATGCATGATGGTATGATGTACTCGCCTTCAGACGAGCTCCCAATACATTCACCATCCACTGTCACGGGGTTTGTTTGGTGACAAACGGGGAGCTCTAAAGCTTTGCTGCCATTCCAATGCATTGGGACCTTTCTTCCTTACTTCCATCATGATGGAAGAAAGGAACATGAACTCTCTTTGCTTGAAAATGACTGCTCCTTGGCTTGGCAGCGAAACTATGACCATTGGATCCCGGCCAAACCAAAGACACGTCATGTTGAACAAAGCCACGTCGCATTCCCTTCAAAGGCAACTGAAAACACCACATGCGTATCCCTAGTACAGAAATCTCATGCAAATCCCTCGTTTTTACAATCCATATGTAGCTCCTCCATATTGTACATCATACTGGGGGAAACACTTCATGCCTCCTCATCACGTGGCCCAATTTTCCAGGCCGGCTCAATCCGGGGTGAAAATCCTTTTCCTGAGTGTCTCTACACCTTCCTCGTTATCACCCCTTATAGAGGGCACAGAAATTGTTGCTTTCCAGTTCGTTCCTCCTCCTCCTCCTCCTCCTCCTCCTCCTAGCACGAAGAAGGTAACATCCTCCAAACGTTGGTTCGTCCGTCGATTTCTTTTGCGAAGACTACTTCTCAGACCTGTGCCCGCTCTAATCATACCAAGTGGGCTTGCCAGCTGGACAGATGAAACTCCTTTCCTTTCCTTTTCTGCAGAGTAGACAGGGTAAGCGAGACTAGGACAGATTAAAATTTACTTTTTAAAAACTAGAAGGCTAATTTGACATTTCCTTTCCGTCCCTTTACTTTCACAATAACTATTGACAAGCATTTAACAGGAGGGCGAATGACGTTTCCGTCCTTTCCTTTCCTCGCCAAAGCACCGACAAGCAGGTTAGACGGGTGGACAGGGAGGCAGCATACGTCCTAACAGGGCCTGCCCGTCAGCAGCAGCCCCTGCGTGCACTCCCCGCCCCCTGCTCCTAGCGAGGTGCACCACGTGAGCCGGCAAGTCGCTTCAAGTGATCGGAAGATGGCCCCAATAAGGCCTCACGTGCCACGGGATGCAGTTGGAGATTGCCAGCGTTCTCCAAGGTCACCCATTTCCACGCAGAGTGCTCCTTGCCCAGCTGCGGCTGAAAGGCCTCTTTCGCTGCCTTGCTCAAGGATGCCACCACTGCAGTAAACTCCTTGTTGCCTTGCTTCCCCCACCTGTAGGCCTCCACAAGCCCCCGCCCCTCTTTTGGTCCCTTTGCATTCACGTAATTACCGTGACCACTTGCAAATGCATGTCAAACCGCAGGCCCCCGCCTCTTTTGGTCCCTTCGCATTCAACTAACTACCGTGACCACTCACAAATGCACTTCAAAACACAAATATACCAACGATTCAGACGGCAGCGCAGTAGCTGGGTCGATATCACAAAGACCGTGCGGGTCGCACATTCGCACGCATGCACACGCGCGCACACACACACACACACACACACACACACACACACACACACACACACATGCGCGCGCGCGCGCACACACACACACACACACACACACACACACACACACACACACACACACACACACACACACACACACACACACACACACACACACACACGGGCGCGCGCGCGCATGCACGGTTGTATGGTTGCTTGCCTGAACACAAACTGGCCCAGGACATCGAATTCAGGGAGGGGTCCCATCTCCTCCTTGGCCTCCCTGCGAGCAGTCTCCAGGGACCGGGCCTCCCCGGCCTCCACATTGCCGCCTGGCAGCGCCCACATGCCATCGTGATGCTTGCTCTGCCTTTGCAGCAACAACACCTCCGACCCAGCCCTGGGCCCCATCAAAACACATCAACCCCCGATCCTTAGTAACCCCCTTAGTAACACCCTTACTCATCGGCCCTGGTTGCACTTCTTGGACCCCATACTAACGCCACGACCCCATCTCCATGGTCTGTTCAATGGCTGGTTCTGCAAACCCTTTTAATCCCACGAGGCCATTGGCATTGCGCTGCTCAACACGGGTTCCGGACGTGATGATTTCCTTCCGTCCCATGACTAAAACATGACTTCGTTCTGAACTCTGACCCCTCGCTAACCCCTTTACTAAGATGTCACTCCCTGTTTCCCCCTGGCCTCGAAGTAACCCCATTGCTTGTCGACGTGCTGCAGAGAAGGAGGCCCCACAGCTGACTGTGAGGACAGTTTACACACGATTTGGCGTGATTAGCTGGAGAATACTGCCTAGCCAAAATCAGTCACGGCTGAGAAGGGGTAGCAATCGCC
>KV908351.1:831388-834997 GCA_002005505.1 Botryococcus braunii
ACACACACATACACACACACACACACACACACACACACACACACACACACACACACACACACACAACAGATGCACGGAGAAAGAGAGAAGAGGGACGGGCTGGGCCAAGGGAACGTAGAGAAGGGCGGCGTGGAGAAAAAGAAAGACGCAGCGTGGGGGAGGGTGAGAACGGGGAGCTATGGGGAACAGCCCACCTTGGCTGAGGCAACAAGCCCAAGGCCTCGAGTACCCGGAGCTACCTCCACATTTGCCAATTTCCTCCTGCGGGACTTTCGGGCCCCTCCAGCATCCTCAGCCACCTCGCCAGGGCTTCTGGTAACCAGACCACCCATGGGATCCTCAAGGGCCCCCACAGGTGACCCCGCAGCATCCAGAGCAGCACGTTTCCGACCTCGCCCGCGGCTGGGGTGGGCCGGGTCCGGGGTTGCTGGCATGACCTCGACCCGCACATCAGAGCCCCTGGCAGTACCCCGTGAGGTACCGGGCCCGCCTGTGGGATTCGCCGGGGTACGGCCTCTCCGCTTCTGCCCCGCTGGAACCTTGTCCGGGGTACCAACAGCATTTGGGACTTCCGTTGGGTACCCTGTGGGTGCGGACCCCGTGGTTGTCGAGGGCTCGGTGACGGACGTGTTGCCTGATTTGGCTGCTGCAAGAGCTCCCTCCAGGCGGGCCACCAGTTCGGGCTTCCTGCCGTCCAGCGGGAGTGCAAGAGACAGCAAGATGGCCTTCAGCTGACCCACGGTCATCTGGGCAGGAACAGCCGTGTCTCCCTCTGGGGCGCAGTGCGACTGGAACACCTGCACCTCTTCCATCATCAGCATGCACACACGCACACAGTTGCGCGCACGAACGCACGCACGCATACATACACACAAAAACACACAACACACACACACACACACACACACACACACACACACACACAACACACACACACACACACAACACAAGAAGAGAAAGAGAGAGAAAAAAGAGAAAAAAGAAAAAGAGAAAAAAAAGAAGAGAAAACACAGCAGCCTGCAGAAGCAACGACACCCCGCACACACCACACACACACACACACCACCACACACAGAGAGAGAGAGAGAGAGAGAGAGAGAGAGAGAGAGAGAGAGAGAGAGAGAGGAGAGAGAGAGAGAGAGAGAGAGAGAGAGAGAGAGAGAGAGAGAGAGAGTATGATGCAGGACATGTGACATCTACCAGACACTGGACCTTTGGAGGGTGGGCGGGCAGACCTTACTGGCGGAGGCGGCTCCAAGTGCCTTCTTGCGGGCGGGGCTGAGCTGCACTCCCCCCACCAGTGGCTGGCCTGCGCCCCCCCTCCTATCCCCTGTCACAACAGTGGTGGAGGGGGGAGGCGAGGGGAGAAACATGATTACAATGGAGGAGGACAGGAAATAAAAAAGAGAAACAACGAAGAACGGATAAGGAGAAAGAGAAAAGGGAAACCGGAGAAAAGAACGGTGACGGAACAAGGATGCTGTACAGTTTACCGTACCAGGAATCTCTGTGCCCCGCCTCTGGATAAATGCATGCCACCATGAGCCAAAAGAATAAAAAACTTACTCACCTCAGGCTATCAGCTTGAGAAAGATGTACACTTGGCAAAAAGGAAACATCAATGGATGATCAGTTCCCTCCATCCATACCCCATATGTTTGACATTCGGTGTTGACTGCACCTTCACTAGTTGTGGGCCGAGAGTGAGGTGCCGTCAGCAGTACATGTCTGGCAGAATGAGGTACTGAGAACATTACCTGTCTGGCAGAATGAGGTACTGAGAGCACTACATGTCTGGCAGAATGAGGTACGGACAGCATTACAAGTCTGGCAGAATGAGGTACCGAGAGCACTACATGTTTGGCAGAATGAGGTACCGAGAGCACTACATGTTTAGCAGAATGAGGTACGGAGAGCATTACATGTCTGGCAGGCGTACGCCGTGCGCCCCGCAATGTCCCAGACTGTAATTGGTGTTTTGCATCTGCCACATGTGGAGTGATTGTACACATACCGCCGGGTCCAGGGCCTGCATGACGCCTCTTGACCCCAGTGAGGCCTGCAACAGTCATGTCCTTCGCTAGGAAACTCTTCCCACTGAGACCTTTCCTGCTGATTGTACATGTATGTACTGCTGCATTTTTGCCGTACGAGATGGTGAGATGGTGCCTCACAGGAAGGTGCTACATATTTTGCGAACCCTCTGCTACATGAACCTGTGAGAATGTGGTAGGGGTTCTCAAACTACGTTGGTGGTGAAATGTAGTACAGCTGTAATTACGGTAAGAGGAACTCAGAATGTAGTACAGAACTGGATGAGATGCCTCCATAATACTGCCAGATGAAAAATGGCAGATCGCGATACGTCCTGATGGCTACTGCATAATCCCTACTGCCTGATGACTACGACCTGATCACTGTGACCACATCCCTACTGCGTAATCACTAATGCCTGATCACTACCACCTGATGACTACTGGTTGATGACTCATTGGCAGAACAATACTGCCTGACCACTTCTGCCAGATCGCTTCTGCCTGATGACTACTGCCTAATTACTACTGGCTTATGACTGCTACCCAATCACTTCTGCCTGATAGATTCTGACAAAGAGCTATTGCCTGATTACTTCTGCCTGCTTAGAAGTGCCGGATCACCACGGTCAGATTACTTCTGCCGACCACGACTGCCTGATCCCATCTGCCTGATCAGGAGTGCTTGATCACTTCTGCCGACCACAACTGCCTGATCCCATCTGCCTGATCAGGAGTGCTTGATCCCTTCTGCCAGATTACTGCTGCCTGATCAGGAGTGCCTGATCCCTTCTGCCAGATCACTTCTGCCTGATCACCATTGCCTGATCACCATTGCGTGGAATGCTCTCTCAACAACATATCTCTCCCTATCAGTCTCTGGAGGATAAATTTTCAAAAAGATTCTACACAGCCAACAGAATAATGAAGGGACAACGCCACCTGCGGGAAAGCAGCACCCACTCTCTCCCCTCTCCTCCTCCCCACAGGACAAACACATGCATGCGCGCGCCACCCCCCAACCAACACACACCACACACACACACACACACACACACACACACACACACACACACACACACACACACACACACACACACACACCACACACAGACAGGAGCACGCCGATCGGGGGGGGCGAGAGAGAAAAGGGGGGAGGGAAAGAGGAGAGGGAGAGGGAGAGGGAGAGGGAGAGGGAGAGGGAGAGGGAGAGGGGAGAGGGAGAGGGAGAGGGAGAGGGAGCACGCGCGCGCGCGCGCACGAGAGAGAGAGGAGAGAGAGAGAGAGAGAGAGAGAGAGAGAGAGAGAGAGAGAGAGAGAGAGAGAGAGAGAGAGGAGAGAGAGAGGGGGGGGGGGAGAGAGAGAGAGAGAGAGAGAGAGGAGAGAGAGAGAGAGAGAGAGAGAAGAGAGAGAGAGAGAGGAGAGGAGAGAGAGAGAGAGGAGAGAGAGGGGGGGGGGGGGGGGGAGGAGGGGGGGGGGGAGAGAGAGAGAGAGAGAGAGAGAGCGAGAGAGAGAAGAGAGAGAGAGAGAGAGAGAGAGAGAGAGAGAAGAGAGAGAGAGAGAGAGAGAGAGAGAG
>KV908351.1:867514-875014 GCA_002005505.1 Botryococcus braunii
TATATATATATATATATATTATATATATATATATATTATATATATATATATTATATATATATATATATTTATATATTATTATATATATATATATATATAATATAATATACCGTACCGTCGCAAAAGATTGACCCATATTTTTATTTTGACCCCCCAAAAAACCCGGTTTATTTATTAAAAATAAGAAAAAATCCTAAAAATAATGGCGCAAATTATTGACCCCCCTCTCAAGACAGTCAATAATATTCTTAATATCCTCATATCCTAACCTACATCAGCACTGAATAACACTTAATTGGCCCAAACCTTCATCACCGAATTTTTATATGATGTCAAAGTGTCTCGAGAACTCTCCTACACCTCGTAGGCGTCCGTATGCTGGAAAAAATTCCAGAAAATAATGTCGCAAAATATTGACCCCCCTCAACAGGCGGTTTATTCATAAATTTAATTTTGACCCCCCAAAAACGTCGTGGGTCAATATTTTGCGACGGTACGGTATATATATATATATATATATATATATACCGTACCGTCGCAAAATATTGACCTAGGAATGGGGGGTCAACTTTAAAAATATTCCGATTTCCAGCAGGGAAGGGGAAAATAACGGGGATTTTTGGGGGGTCAAAATAAAAATATGGGTCAATATTTTGCGACGGTACGGTATATATATATATATATATATATATATATATATATATATATATATATATATATATATATATATATATACCGTACCGACGCAAATTATTGGGCAATAAATATTTCGGCGCCAAAATTAAAAAGAAATCGAATAAACGGCCGGAGGGGGTGCCCAATGATTTGCGCCATTATTTTCTGGATTTTTGTCGACGGTACGTGCGTCCTCGAGGTGCAGGGATGTTCCGATGACTCTAAAATATCATTAAAAAATTACTGTGATGTGTTTTTGTCACAAAACTCACCGTTGTCAATGTTGATCAACTATCTAGGATGATAAAAGGGGGTTCTAAAAAATATTTAAAAATATTCCTTGACCCTTCTGGAGGGTGTGCCCAATGATTTGCGTCATTATTTTTCGGATTATTACTTATCTTTAATTATTATTTAAGGATTTTTGGGTGCCCAAAATAAGTTTATTGCCCAATAATTTGCGCCGGTACGGTATATATATATATATATATATATATATATATATATATATATATATATATATATATATATATATATATTATATATATATATATATATATATATATATATATATATATATATATATATATATATATATATATATATATATATTATATATATATATATATATATATATATATATATATATATTTTTTTTTTTTTTTTTTTTTTTTTTTTTTTTTTTTTTTTTTTTGGCAGATATGACTTCATCAATTTCTGAACTCTGATACTGCTGAGGAAGTAATCAATACAGGTTTTGTGTTGTCCCCCCCCCCCTCTCTCTCTCTCTCTCTCTCTCTCTCTCTCTCTCTCTCTCTCTCTCTCTCTCTCTCTCTTCCCCCCCCTCTCTCTCTCTCTCTCTCTCTCTCTCTCTCTCTCTCTCTCTCTCTCTCTCTCTCTCTCTCTCTCTCTCTTTCTCTCTCTGCCTGCCTGCCTGCGCGCGCGCGCACGTGTGTGTGTGTGTGTGTGTGTGTGTGTGTGAGTGTGTGCGCGCGTGCGAGGGCGCGAGAGCGTGCCGGGGTGGACATGCATGTGGGCGCAGGAACACATCCCCGCCTTCTGTCACAGTACATCGCAGCGTTGCGATACCTTTATGTCTAATTGTTATGAGTCACTAAGACAAATCAGGAATTGTAGCAATCAGCCAGGGCAATGAGTGTGAGGGTTCAGAAGAAAAGAAACGAAGCGAAGCAGGCTGGAACCAGTTACGTGATGGTATCTGCTGCGATTGGAGAATTCCTTCAAAAACTTTGAAGTACTTCTTTCAAAAGAATTGGTCCCTCTTCTTTCACCCTCGAGAATGCATAGGTATCCTGTGTGGTTCCAAGTGTGCAGGGGATATGCTCAGGTGAAGGTGCTGCAGCCCTTGGGTGGGACCTACCAGCTTCAGAGCTCATCAGAGAAGGTTTGAGCCAATAATTTTATCGTTTCCCCCACCTGTAGCCACTGGTGCAAAACCAGTGAACCGCCCTGAAATGGGGCATGGCAGGGAACGTCTGCAGCCACGGATTTCTGTTATCTTCGTTGTGCTGTTCTGTACCACTTGTTGCTGTTGTAGCAATACTCTGTACTGCCTGGTCCCCAAGCAGTCAGACCCTGCTTTCATGCATCCAGGAGATTCCAGTCGGGCAGGACTGAGACCCTGTGCTGTCGTGTTTTACCGTTATAGTTCGTATCCGTTCCACGTGGGGCACACGACGGACGGGATAGCCCTTGTGGAAGGCGTTATTATGCCGAGTGTTGTCAAGATAATTATTGGGCATCCCGGCTTCTTTGAGATGAAATGACATGTGGCAGGGTCTCTTGCAATCGCATGTGCCAGTGCTGCAAAGAATGTGTGCCGAATGACGAGGTATATGCTGTGTGTTCAGCTACGTGAAAGGAATGAGGCTCTGTGGGAGTCGTGTTGGGATGGAATTTGTTGTGAACATGGTCGAAATTAGGTCCTAGCTAGGATCCTACCTCGTATCTGCTCCACATGGGGAACGTGACGGACGGGAAACCCCTTGTGGAAGGCGCTATTATGCTCAGTGTCATCAGCATGATAATTGACCAAGCTTGCAACAATGATCACATAACGTTGCTTTGCGGCTGGGTAGAAAGTCATGATTGTACAGGGCTAGCAGGGCCCTGTTGAAGTGGGGGACAACCAATGCATGATGGACAGCAAAAAGGCCTTTTCAAGAACTGAGTCGGACTCCATATCAGAGAAGTCCTCCGTGAAAGTTGCAAATTGAGCGGAATCGACACCCAGAACCGCTTAGATTGCGAATTTCTGGCGATGTGACTAATGTCATAATTACATGACATAATGAATTGCAAAGATATTTCATAGCCTAAATTCAAATCTGATGAGTGGGTAGTCCTCTCATCCGCTTGAAGAATTTTGGGCTTGTCACGGATACAACTGTCTCAGACACAGATGGCCCGGCAAGTTTTAATGCAACGTGATGTGATAATGGAGCTCGCTCTTCTTGGACAGGCAACTGTGATCAGCACGGTATCATAAAAGCCATCTGGGGCGGAATAATGCCAGCATGGTCTTTGACATTACAACAGAACAGAGACATTTCTTGAACAGAACAGTTTGCTGCGGTACGGCGTACTATTTCTGGATACCTGAGGTCACGTGGTGCACCCAAGAATCCCCATTGAGACTACCAGAACCTTTCCCCATACCTCAAGTAGAGCATATGATAGCCCATGTCACGTGGTGCAACCCAATAGTCCAAACAAAAACGACCAAGGTCTTTCCACATACCTCAGATAGAGCACATGACAACCTCTAAGTGGCAGAGTCACAACAGCAGCACATGCTGATGAGGGTTCCAACATGGAACCCAAGCTTGTGGTCGGAGATAAAAGCTTGGGTCCGTAACTGAGACTCGCGGTCTTAGGCCGTTGCTCTAAGGTGCTTGAAAGCGTTAAGTGGTCACCCCCTGTCAAATCGTTGCTCGTCACCATTTGACTCTTTCATTCAATGCCCAAGTCGATAACGAGATGCGCTTCCCCTACTGACATGTGCAAATGCTTGGGATACTGAGGAGAGTACATCAAACGAGCTTTCCCATCGGAGTGCAAGCAGTGGCTGAATGCCTCAGCAAGCACGAACTCCGCGTCAGGCACGTCTGCATGATGGAATCTCAGAACGTTGTAACCCCTTTCCATGGCAGTGATATTAAAATGCCTGTCTCTCGCTTGGTACCTATCATTCTTTGCAAGCTTGCCTCCGTGCACGTTGCCATTCATGTGGCAACACCCATCGAGCTGAACAACGAGCTTGAACTCTGGGAAGAACACATCTGCTGCCGCGAACGTTCCTCTCAGGACTCTCACTTCCACCAGCCACACGAGAGGAAATTGGTCTGACAACCGGTCACACGCTCCCCAGAAGAGCTGTTCAAGCTCAGATTTCCACTTCTCCTCACAAAACTTGCATTGGAGAGCCTTGATCCCTTCTTTTCTCAAGGTTCTGCGGAAGATGAAAACCCGATGTTGCCGGCACTCGCAGAAAAAATAACACTGTTGGGAATCGTCACAGGAACCGAGGTCCTCGAGGGATGTTCCGCTATTCAACACCTCGTCCCAGTGTTCTTCCACGAAGGGGAGATGCTGCTTACGACTTTTTCTAACTTTTTTTCCTGGTCCACCACAAGCGCTAGGGGCAACCTGCAACAGCAAAAACAGTAACAAACTTGCAAACAACGGTCGGCATGCATGTATATGTATATGCACTGGAACCCAAAGGTTGGGAGATGATAGATGTTGTTCCAACGCACAGCAACAGCGCTGGCCATCTCTTTGCAGGCAGTCTCTGACGTTCAAGCAACCACGTCATGTATGGAGTTGTAAACTGATAGAGGTTTTTAGTTGCTTGCAGTCCGCTGCAATCACAGCCACGCACTTCAATGGCCAAGGATGCCCAAGCAGATTTGACAAAATTAGATGCAGGTTCTACGACAAAGTTCGGCTCAGGCAATAAAGAGAACTTGTTAAACAGCTCAGGAGGCTGGGAAAGGGAAGGGGAAAGGACGGGCCGGAGAGGGAAGAAGCACGCGCGCGCCCGCGCGCACACACAAATACACACACACACACACACACACACACACACACACACAAACACACACACACACACACACACACACACACACACACACACACACACACACACACACACGCGCGCGCGCACGCCCACGCACGCGCAAGAGAGAGTACACAGAGAAAGAGAGAAGGGGCGGGGAGAGAGAGGGAGAGGATAGGAGAGGAGAGGAGAGAGAGAGAGAGAGAGAGAGAGAGAGAGAGAGAGAGAGAGAGAGAGAGAGAGAGAGAGAGAGAGAGAGAGAGGGGGGGGGGGGCGGGGGAGATAGGTAAAGGTGCAGTTCAAGAGGAGATGGGAGAGAGATGACGAGATGGGATGATGGCCCCTTGAAGATGGACTGTGAATCTTCAATATGCCTTATCCAAACATAAGAGCCTGCCTACACCTTTACATCCCATGCAAAAGACGTGTTGACACACATATGACCACCAAGTACCTAAAAGTGAAGAGCACATCTGCTGAAGGTTACTGAAAAGTCTTATGTTTACCTGGTTTGTTGCCTGCATATTGACAAATCCCAGGTAGAACGGGCTTGTCGACGATCAAAGGCATGCGCCGCATGTGTATAAACCCTGTTACTGTTCCAGACACCCAACGTCAGAATCAGACCACACTCGACTTGCAATAAAATACCAGGCATATCAAGAAACAAGCGGAATCATGCGGTGCAGAAGAAAAATCCCCTGATAAGCTGGTGCTGAAGGGCTATTCCCGCCACCATATGTAAGAAGGTGACCATTGTCAACAGTGTTCGGCAATTCGACTACTATTGTTGTAATAGATGTGCAGGCTCAGAGTGTGGATACAGTATTCGCACAACAATAGACTAGATGATCCACATGAACATTATCCACAGAAGTAAGCAGCTGACCTGGTGCTATCTCTGCACAGTCTTTGCACTGCTCCAATTGTTTGTTAAGTATTCACTTTAATAACTAACTGATTGTAAGGAAACAGGTGACATGTTGTAAAAAATTTGAAATTTTGCCGAAAGTTACAACCCTTTTCAAAACTGTCTGTAAATCGGAGGCAATTTTGACCGATAGGTGCAGGGCATGATTCTCAAGCACGTCTTCATTTATCCTGCGGATGTGAGAATTTGGTGATGCGATACATATTCATTTGACCAAAATGAAGCATTGAAAGGAATCTCCAGCACCTCAAGCTCACACAATATCCAAGTATTTTCTTGCCTTGACGATCGTCAAAATGTAAAGAACATTTCCGTACTTAAGTACTTCATTGAATACATCTTCCGTTGTGAGACTTTGTTCCTTGCCCGCGCCTAAGAGGAAGGTCGCAGCCCAACCGCCAAACCATGGCCTTGGAGAGTAGAAGCTTGTACATAACCCTAAGTGTCCCCATAACATGTACCCTCTACACCCCTGTATCCCTCGAGATTCCTGCTTGGAAAGAACACCCCAGCACACACCAGGCGCAACGGCACTGCAGACCTCGTCTTAAATTGAGTGCTAGCGACCCTTGACAATCCAAGATTTATCCGAAGATTGGAAAAGGTCAAAATCTAATATCTCTCAATTCAGATGGGGTAGACACATTCTATGCAGGGAGCAGAAATGGAGCACCATTGCGAAGGTTCAAGCCACAGATCCTTCCCATCGCCTAGATGTCCAATGTTTCGCCAGTTGTCACGCTTGCAAAAGCAATTATGTGCGTAAAATGACCAAAAGGGCTGTTTGAATGCGAGTTCCCGCGCTCGTGGCTTTCCATTGGGCCTGAAGAGTCTCACTGAGTCAGGCTGCGACCGCTTCCCCTCACAGGCCCTCACGGGCCGTGCCTCAGGCCCTCACGGACCGTGAATCGCGGGGACCGAGTCCCCTCGGAGTCCATCGTTCCGGGACCGGGCATGCTGTTCGTAGCTGACGGGGATCCCTCATAGGATCCCGGACGAGATCACCGATTCAGATCCTTGGACCCTGACAGAGGAAGTAGGTTCGGACTGCTAAAGCATTTACAACATGCCTGGTCCCGACATTTCAGAAATTCTAAGGCAGTCTGCGTTTGCGGGCACGGGAAAGCTCAGGACCGTCCTTGAACGGATTCCCCGACAAGCCCGAATCGTGCTGATTGGCGAAGCGTCGCATGGGACACACGAATTCTACCAGATGAGGGCAGAAATTACAAAACTATTGATTCAAGAACGTGGTTTCAGTGCTATTGTAACCGAAGCAGGTGATGATCTGGATCCTGCATGACTTCGTGCGAATAACCATTTTGATCAATGTGATCATTCCAGAATACTTTGAGATTTTTTTATTCGGATGCCCCATTAGTTTACTTGACAGTGGCTGGGGCTGGTTGAGGATGACACAATCATGGTTGGCTTATATCGGTGGCTCAGAGAGTTTATTCGTGAAACACAGATTTTCCCGATGCATTTCGAGTAAACAAGTATGTGCTGGGATTGTCGAAGGATCGAACAGCCACTCAGGCTCTGTCCGATTACAAGGTAAGGCTGTCCTCGGGATGCCCTTCGTTCACACGGTCTGAGTTACTGCAACCCTGCATTGTAACTGGAATGGAGCGTCAACGGGCAGCATCAAATTCATTTATCAGTGGTATGAAAACTGATGAGAAAGTGATGCGCTTGCACAACCTGCAAATGACATGTCCTACATGAACCAACCTGGAAATGAGCTGTCAGTCCCGTGCAACGTCTAAACTTTCCACCAATACACTCTAGAGACAATATCTGCTGTGAAAGC
>KV908352.1:0-7500 GCA_002005505.1 Botryococcus braunii
GTGAAGGGGAGATAGGTGGCGGAGGTGAAGGAGACTGAGGCGGCGGAGGTGAAGGGGAGTTAGGCGGCGGAGGTGAAGGAGAGTCGGGCGGCGGAGGTGATGGTGAGAACGGTGGCGGAGGTGGAGGTGAGAAAGGCGGCGGAGGTGAAGGTGACTCGGGCGGCGGAGGTGATGGTGAGTCTGGCGGCGGAGGTGAAGGTAAGAACGGCGGCGGAGGTGAAGGTGAGTCGGGCAGCGGAGGTGGGGGTGAGTTGGGCGGCGGAGATGAGGGAGACTCGGGCGGCGGAGGTGAAGGTGAGAACGGCGGCGGAGGTGACGGTGACTCGGGTGGCGGAGGTGATGGTGAGTCTGGCGGCGGAGGTGGAGGTGAGAACGGCGGCGGAGGTGAAGGTGAGTCGGGCGGTGGAGGTGAGGGTGAGTCTGGCGGCGGAAATGGAGGTGAGAACGGCGGCGGAGGTGAAGGTGAGTCGGGCGGCGGAGGAAAGGGAGACTCAGGCGGCGGAGGTGAAGGTGAGTTGGGCGGCGGAGGTGAAGGTGAGTCGGGCGGCGGGGGTGATGGTGAATCGGGTGGCGGAGGTGAAGGAGACTGAGGCGGCGGAGGTGGGGGTGATGCAGGCGGCGGAGGTGACGGTGACTCGGGTGGCGGAGGTGATGGTGAGTCTGGCGGCGGAGGTGGAGGTGAGAACGGCGGCGGAGGTGAAGGTGACTCGGGCGGCGGAGGTGATGGTGAGTCTGGCGGTGGAGGTGGAGGTGAGAGCGGCGGCGGAGGTGAAGGTGAGTCGGGCGGTGGAGGTGAGGGTGAGTCTGGCGGCGGAGGTGGAGGTGAGAACGGCGGCGGAGGTGAGTCGGGCGGCGGAGGTGAGGGAGACTCAGGCGGCGGAGGTGAAGGTGAGTTGGGCGGCGGAGGTGAAGGTAAGTCGGGCGTCGGGGGTGATGGTGAATCGGGTGGCGGAGGTGAAGGAGACTGAGGCGGCGGAGGTGGGGGTGATGCAGGCGGCGTAGGTGAAGGAGAGTCGGGCGGCGGAGGTGAAGGTGACTCAGGCGGCGGAGGTGAAGGTGAGAACGGTGGAGGAGGTGAAGGTGACTCGGGCGGCGGAGGTGATGGTGAGTCTGGCGGTGGAGGTGGAGGTGAGAGCGGCGGCGGAGGTGAAGGTGAGTCGGGCGGTGGAGGTGAGGGTGACGCAGGCAGCGGAGGTGAAGGGGAGATAGGTGGCGGAGGTGAAGGAGACTGAGGCGGCGGAGGTGAAGGGGAGTTAGGCGGCGGAGGTGAAGGAGAGTCGGGCGGCGGAGGTGAAGGTGACTCAGGCGGCGGAGGTGGAGGTGAGAACGGTGGAGGAGGCGAAGGTAACTCGGGCGGCGGAGGTGAGGGTGAGTCTGGCGGCGGAGGTGGAGGTGAGAATGGCGGCGGAGATGAAGGTGAGTCGGGCGGTGGAGGAGAGGGAGAGTCTGGCGGCGGAGGTGAGGGAGGTTCAGGCGGCGGAGGTGAAGGTAAGAACGGCGGCGGAGGTGAAGGTGACTGGGGCGGCGGAGGTGATGGTGAGTCCGGCGGCGGAGGTGATGGTGAGAACGGTGGCGGAGGTGAAGATGAGTCGGGCGGCGGAGGTGATGGTGACTCAGGCGGCGGTGGTGATGGTGAGCCAGGCGGCGGAGGTGACGGTGAGTCGGGCGGCGGGGGTGATGGTGAGTCGGGCGGCGGAGGTGAAGGTGAGTTGGGCGGCGGAGGTGGGGGTGACGCAAGCGGCGGAGGTGAAGGGGAGATAGGTGGCGGAGGTGAAGGAGACTGAGGCGGCGGAGGGGATGGTGACTCAGGTGGCGGAGGTGAAGGTGAGAACGGCGGCGGAGGTGGAGGTGAGAAAGGCGGCGGAGGTGAAGGTGACTCGGGCGGCGGAGGTGAAGGTGACTCAGGCGGCGGCGGTGATGGTGAGAACGGCGGCGGAGGTGAAGGTGAGTCGGGCGGTGGAGGTGAGGGTGACGCAGGCGGCGGAGGTGAAGGGGAGATAGGTGGCGGAGGTGAAGGAGACTGAGGCGGCGGAGGTGAAGGGGAGTTAGGCGGCGGAGGTGAAGGAGAGTCGGGCGGCGGAGGTGATGGTGAGAACGGTGGCGGAGGTGGAGGTGAGAAAGGCGGCGGAGGTGAAGGTGACTCGGGCGGCGGAGGTGATGGTGATACTGGCGGCGGAGGTGAAGGTAAGAACGGTGGCGGAGGTGAAGGTGAGTCGGGCAGCGGAGGTGGGGGTGAGTTGGGCGGCAAAGATGAGGGAGACTCGGGCGGCGGAGGTGAAGGTGAGAACGGCGGCGGAGGTGACGGTGACTCGGGTGGCGGAGGTGATGGTGAGTCTGGCGGCGGAGGTGGAGGTGAGAACGGCGGCGGAGGTGAAGGTGAGTCGGGCGGTGGAGGTAAGGGTGAGTCTGGCGGCGGAAATGGAGGTGAGAACAGCGGCGGAGGTGAAGGTGAGTCGGGCGGCGGAGGTGAGGGAGACTCAGGCGGCGGAGGTGAAGGTGAGTTGGGCGGCGGAGGTGAAGGTGAGTCGGGCGGCGGGGGTGATGGTGAATCGGGTGGCGGAGGTGAAGGAGACTGAGGCGGCGGAGGTGGGGGTGATGCAGGCGGCGGAGGTGAAGGAGAGTCGGGCGGCGGAGGTGAAGGTGACTCAGGCGGCGGAGGTGGAGGTGAGAACGGTGGAGGAGGTGAAGGTGACTCGGGCGGCGGAGGTGATGGTGAGTCTGGCGGCGGAGGTGGAGGTGAGAACGGCGGCGGATGTGAAGGTGAGTCGGGCGGTGGAGGTGAGGGTGACGCAGGCGGCGGAGGTGAAGGGGAGATAGGTGGCGGAGGTGAAGGAGACTGAGGCGGCGGAGGTGAAGGGGAGTTAGGCGGCGAAGGTGAAGGAGAGTCGGGCGGCGGAGGTGATGGTGAGAACGGTGGCGGAGGTGGAGGTGAGAAAGGCGGCGGAGGTGAAGGTGACTCGAGCGGAGGAGGTGATGGTGAGTCTGGCGGCGGAAGTGAAGGTAAGAACGGTGGCGGAGGTGAAGGTGAGTCGGGCAGCGGAGGTGAGGGTGAGTTGGGCGGCGGAGATGAGGGAGACTCAGGCGGCGGAGGTGAAGGTGAGAACGGCGGCGGAGGTGACGGTGACTCGGGTGGCGGAGGTGATGGTGAGTCTGGCGGCGGAGGTGGAGGTGAGAACGGCGGCGGAGGTGAAGGTGAGTCGGGGGGTGGAGGTGAGGGTGAGTCTGGCGGCGGAGGTGAAGGTGAGAACGGCGGCGGAGGTGAGTCGGGCGGCGGAGGTGAGGGAGACTCAGGCGGCGGAGGTGAAGGTGAGTTGGGCGGCGGAGGTGAAGGTGAGTCGGGCGTCGGGGATGATGGTGAATCGGGTGGCGGAGGTGAAGGAGACTGAGGCGGCGGAGGTGGGGGTGACGCAGGCGGCGGAGGTGAAGGAGAGTCGGGCGGCGGAGGTGAAGGTGACTCAGGCGGCGGAGGTGGAGGTGAGAACGGTGGTGGAGGTGAAGGTGACTCGGGCGGCGGAGGTGATGGTGAGTCTGGCGGCGGAGGTGGAGGTGAGAACGGCGGCGGAGGTGATGGTGAGTCGGGCGGTGGAGGTGAGGGTGACGCAGGCGGCGGAGGTGAAGGGGAGATAGGTGGCGGAGGTGAAGGAGACTGAGGCGGCGGAGGTGAAGGGGAGTTAGGCGGCGGTGGTGAAGGAGAGTCGGGCGGCGGAGGTGAAGGTGACTCAGGCGGCGGAGGTGGAGGTGAGAACGCTGGAGGAGGCGAAGGTAACTCGGGCGGCGGAGGTGAGGGTGAGTCTGGCGGCGGAGGTGGAGGTGAGAATGGCGGCGGAGGTGAGGGAGGTTGAGGCGGCGGAGGTGAAGGTAAGAACGGCGGCGGAGGTGAAGGTGACTGGGGCGGCGGAGGTGATGGTGAGTCCGGCGGCGGAGGTGATGGTGAGAACGGTGGCGGAGGTGAAGGTGAGTCGGGCGGCGGAGGTGAGGGTGAGTCGGGAGGCGGAGGTGATGGTGACTCAGGCGGCGGTGGTGATGGTGAGTCAGGCGGCGGAGGTGACGGTGAGTCGGGCGGCGGGGGTGATGGTGAGTCGGGCGGCGGAGGTAAAGGTGAGTTGGGCGGCGGAGGTGGTGGTGACGCAGGCGGCGGAGGTGAAGGAGAGTCGGGCGGCGGAGGTGAAGGAGACTCAGGCGGCGGAGGTGAAGGTGAGAACGGCGGCGGAGGTAAAGGTGACTTGGGCGGCGGAGGTGATGGTGAGTCCGGCGGCGGAGGTGATGGTGAGAACGGTGGCGGAGGTGAAGGGGAGTGGGGCGGCGGATGTGATGGTGACTCAGGCGGCGGAGATGAAGGTGAGAACGGCGGCGGAGGTGAAGGTGAGATGGGCAGCGGGGGTGATGGTGAGTCAGGCGGCGAAGGTGACGGTGAGTCGGGCGGCGGGGGTGATGGTGAGTCGGGCGGCGGAGGTAAAGGTGAGTTGGGCGGCGGAGGTGGGGGTGACGCAGGCGGCGGAGGTGAAGGGGAGATAGGTGGCGGAGGTGAAGGAGACTGAGGCGGCGGAGGTGATGGTGACTCAGGCGGCGGAGGTGAAGGTGAGAACGGCGACGGAGGTGGAGGTGAGAACGGCGGCGAAGGTGAAGGTGAGTCGGGCGGCGGCGGTGTTGGTGAGTCTGGCGGCGGAGGTGATGGTGAGAACGGTGGCGGAGGTGAAGGTGAGTCGGGCGGCGGAGGTGAGGGTGAGTCGAGCGGCGGAGGTGATGGTGACTCACGCGGCGGAGGTGACGGTGAGAACGGCGGCGAAGGTGACGGTGAGATGGGCGGCGGGGGTGAAGGTGAGTCGGGCGGCGGAGGTGACGGTGAGTCGGGTGGCGGGGGTGATGGTGAGTCGGGCGGCGGAGATGAAGGTGAGAAGGGCAGCGGAGGGTCTGGTGAGATGGGTGGCGGGGATGAGGGTGAGTCGGGCGGCGGAGGTGACGGTGAGTTGGGCGGCGGAGGTGAAGGTGAAATGGGCGGCGGAGGTGGGGTTGACGCAGGCTGCGGAGGTGAAGGGGAGTTAGGCGGCGGAGGTGAGGGAGACTCAGGCGGCGGAGGTAAAGGTGAGAAGGGCGGCGGAGGGGACGGTGTGATGGGCGGCGGGGGTGTGGGTGAGTCGGGTGGTGGAGGTGACGGTGAGTCGGGCGGCGGAGGTGACGGTGAGTCGGGCGGCGGAGGTGGGGCTGACGCAGGCGGCGGAGGTGAAGGGGAGTTAGGCGGCGGAGGTGAGGGAGACTCAGGCGGCGGAGGTAAAGGTGAGAAGGGCGGCGGAGGGGACGGTGAGGTGGGCGGCGGGGGTGAGGATGAGTCGGGTGGTGGAGGTGACGGTGAGTCGGGCGGCGGAGGTGAAGGTGAGTTGGGCGGCGGAGATGGGGGTGACGCAGGCGGCAGAGATGAAGCAGACTGAGGCGGCGCAGGTGAAAGGGAGTTAGGCGGCGGTGGTGAAGGGGACTCGGGCGGCGGAGGTGAAGGGGAGTTAGGCGGCGGTGGTGAAGGTGACCCAGGCGGCGGAGGTGAAGGAGATTCAGGCGGCGGGGGCGAAGGTGAGTTGGGCGGTGGAGGTGGGGGTGTCGGAGGCGGCGGAGGTGAAGGTGACTTGGGCGGCGGAGGTGAAGGTGAGTCAGGCGGCGGAGGTGATGGTGAGTCAGGCGACGGAGGCGAAGGTGAAACGGGCGGAGGAGGTGATGGTGTGTCGGGCGGCGGTGGTGAAGGTGAGTCCGGTGGTGGAGGTGAAGGGGAGTCTGGGGGCGGAGGTGAAGGTGTTTCGAACGGCGGCGTTGAGTTGGGCGGCGGAGGGGAGGGAGACACCGACACAAGTGGTGGCGGCGGAGAGTCCTCTGCCACTGGAATTGGTTTATCAGACGGAGGTGGCGGAGGTGATGAAGATGTAGAATCCAGCGGCGGAGGTGAAGGGAAGTCGGGCGGCGGATTTGAATGTGAGTCGGCCGGCGGAGGTAAGTCGGCCGGCGGAGGTGAAGGTGATTCGGGCGGCAGTGGTGAATGTGAGTCCGGCGCCGGAGGTGTAGGTGAGTCGGGCGGCGGAGGTGAAGGGGAGTCAGGCGGCGGCGGTGAAGGGGATTCGGGAGGCGGCGGTGAAGGTGAGTCCGGTGGTGGTGGTGAAGGTGCGTCCGGCGGCGGAGGTGAAGGGGAGTCGGGCGGCGGCGGTGAGTTGGGAGATGGATGTGAGGGTGAGTCAGGCGGCGGAGGGGAGGGAGACGGCGACACCAGTGGCGGCGGCGGAGAGTCCTCTGCCACAGGAATTGGTTTATCGGACGGAGGTGGCGGAGGTGATGAAGAGGTAGAATCCAGCGGCGGAGGTGAAGGGAAGTCGGGCGGCGGATTTGAATGTGAGTCGGCTGGCGGAGGTATGTCGGCCGGCGGAGGTGAAGGTGATTCGGGCGGCAGTGGTGAATGTGAGTCCGGCGGCGGAGGTGAAGGGGAGTCCGGTGGCGGAGGTGTAGGTGAGTCGGGTGGCGGAGGTGAAGGGGAGTCGGGCGGCGGCGGTGAAGGGGATTCGGGAGGCGGCGGTGAAGGTGAGTCCGGTGGTGGTAGTGAAGGTGCGTCCGGCGGCGGAGGTGAAGGGGAGTCGGGCGGCGGCGGTGAGTTGGGAGATGGAGGTGAGGGTGAGTCAGGCGGCGGAGGGGAGGGAGACGGCGACACCAGTGGCGGCGGCGGAGAGTCCTCTGCCACTGGAATTGGTTTATCGGACGGAGGTGGCGGAGGTAATGAAGAGGTAGAATCCACCGGCGGAGGTGAAGGGGGGTCGGGCGGCGGAGTTAAATGTGAGTCGGCTGGCGGAGGTGAGTCGGCCGGCGGAGGTGAAGGTGAGTCGGGCGGCGGTGGTGAAGGAGAATCCGGCGGCGGAGGTGAAGGTGAGGCGGTCGGCGGAGGTGAAGGGGAGTCGGGAGGCGGCGGTGAAGGTGAGTCCGGCGGTGGTGGTGAAGGTGAGTCCGGCTGCGGAGGTGAAGGGGAGTCGGGCGGCGGCCGTGAGTCAGGAGGCGGAGGTGAAGGTGAGTCCGGCGGCGGAGAGGAGAGAGACGGGGGTGGAGAGTCCTCTGCCACTGGAATGGGTTTATCGGACGGAGGTGGCGGAGGTGATGAAGAGGTAGAATCCAGCGGCGGAGGTGAAGGGGAGTCGGGCGGCGGAGGTGAAGGTGAGTCGGGCGGCGGATGTGAAGGTGAGTCGGTTGGCGGAGATAAAGTTGAGTCGGGCGGCGGTTGTGAAGGTGACTCCGGCGGCGGAGGTGAAGGGGAGTCTGGGGGCGGAGGTGTAGGAGAATTGGGCGGCGGAGGTGAAGGGATGTCGGGCGGCGGCGGTGAAGGTGAATCCGGCGGCGGTGGTGAAGGGAAGTCGGGCGGTGGAGGTGAAGGTGAGTCGGGCGGTGGTGGTGAAGGTGAGTCCGGCGGCGGCGGTGATTCGGGCGGCGGAGGTGTAGGTGAGTCCGGCGGCGGAGGGGAGGGAGACGGCGACACCAGTGGCG
>KV908352.1:12500-17500 GCA_002005505.1 Botryococcus braunii
ACAGGTAAAAAGTCCCTCTTTGAATCCGGGTACGGGGCCACAATTATCGCGTACAGTTCCGATTCAGGATGCTCTTTGCCCGTGTCGTTGTGCGCTGCAAGTATCCACGCCCTGTGCCTAAGGCCCCGCTGCACTTTTTTGGCCTTTGGCCAGTTACTCTGAGATATATGCGTAAGTTCAGGGGCGCTCTTACTATACAACGTGCTTCACGCCCCGTACGTTTAAAGTAAAGACGTGTGTCCCTGCGCACAATTGTGGCCTTTGCTTTGTAGGCAGACCGGGGACTCTGGCGTAAAGTCATGGGCTTCTATACAACCTCTTACATTTTTCGTCAAACGTGGGCTGCAGCTGCGAACTGCTGTTCAGACTTCAACACTTCGCCACTGAAGTTTGGCACTTTCAACTTTCATCCTTCCCACATTTCAGAGTTATAGACTTAGCCGCCCTTTATATCGTTTACCAGCAGTAAACGACATCCACCACAGGTTTCCCTGCTTCAATAAGAAATATAATGCGAAATATTTCATTAAGCCATTTAAGGCATATCCCCCAAGGCAAAAACTCCCTATTACATAACCGATGATCCCGAAAATGATACGATAATGTGATAAGCTTTGCTGACATGCGGGATAGCCTTGTTGGAGAAAAGGGGTGGACTCACAACTTTGGCATATTGGGTAGAACTGCCGAGAAGTGTTCAAGTTTCAAGTAACAAATCACTGGCCAGTGATTTGTTACAAAGGTAGCCGCGGGGTAGCGAACTCAAGTTGCACGAATTGGAGATCGCTGCGATTTCGATGCTCCTCTCCTGGCGCTAGACCCACTTCTGGTTTTCGACGAATTCCGATTTCATCACAACCGCCCGCCCCCCCCCCCCCCCCAGGCGGAAACCCCACAAACCTAGAATCGGACGTCAAACCCCCCACAAGGGAGCCGCACCGCCAATTGCTGCCCAACAGCGCGGGTGATTGTAAAAATCACCCTCCTGTGTGTAGAACGCCACCCAAGGTCTTCATGCGCGACTACGGCCTGACTAAGGAGGCCTAGGAGCCTCTTCAAGGGCGCCTCCGCCCCACCATCGAGAACCCTAAATGTCTGAGATGCAAACGGATGGAAAACCACGCCGGAGCAAGGCATCCCGATAAGAGGCCAGTTTGCCAGCCGCAGCCGGCGCTGCAGCTCCACCAGGCACACCACCCCCCAATAAGAAGCAGCACGTGGGGAAGTCCCCACAACATCAATATACAGATCTCTCCCACTATCTCAATCCTGGAACATCAAGTCCGGCCGATGCGCCTCGAACCCGGCCACCCGAACCGCGAGTGGAGGTTCCCAGGTAACCACCGCCTCCAACTCCTTCCCGATCCGAAACAGCATGTCCCGAACCGCATTGTGACGATACTATTCGCCACCCCACGACCCACCCTACACTGGTCAGCCCACCGGTCCATTCCCTGGCCACAGTGGGTACATGGGGCGCCTACTGGGAACATTGGGATCAGCAGCTGATAGCGTAACCTACACCTAAACTCAGTGTTCGCCATGACTCGGCCCATCCGCTCGACCGGGAGCGCTTGAAGCCACCCAGACTCATGAGGCCGGGCCGCTGACTCTAAGACCTGGACTGAACGTTCCCGAGCGGGCAACACAAGAGGAGCTTGCCGACGTATGGTTGACAGATGCTCACCCAACTTGCCGTTGCATGTCTGTTTCAAGGACGCCTCGTCCAGAAACTCCCAGTCAAAGTTCGGACAAACCCCCCTGAAGGACAAGCGAGCCTCCTCAACAGCCCCAGGCACAGGTACCTCCCACCCGACTAACACCTCCTCCTGGACCCTCTGGGTCTGCAGGACTGAAGCTAAAAAAGCCACGGGCAAGATATCTTCAGCCCCAACAACCCCCAGCAGAAAGAGGCAGTCCAGCCATCTCCGCCTTTAGTTTCGATATGATAATCGTTATGGGTTTCAGGGCAGATAGTTACGCCCCGCTGTCTGGGGAATTTCGCCTTCCGTTCATCTGGAATTCGTAAGGCGTTTGTTCAGGCATCTATGCACACCTGGGCTGGCTTGATGTAATTCTTTTCTTCGGCGAGCGGCCAGCTGGCGACCCACAGCGGCTGTCAATGTATTCCTTGCTCTTGGTGTAGGTGTACTGTTCTTTCTCATCTTCCCATCACCCTATCGGCTAAGCAACGGGTCGCTACTGGAGGTAGTCCCTTTTACTAGCCTCCCACTGTCCGCCTTGCAGGGCAATTGCCCCACAAGGGACATACTTGAAGGGACTTCCACCCCCTAGCGGTGATAAGCGTGTGACACACAGTAAGGCTGGGAACTCCAGCGGGCTCACATTTCATTCCAAATTTTGCCACGATCGGACCATCTCGACCCGAAAGGGAAGATATTTGTGACCAAAAGCCACACAAATTCAACCTCGCTGGAGTTCCCAATAAAGCTTTGCATCCCAACCTGAGTTCCCCTGCTCGAGGTCATCCTCTCCCTGCTTCAAACAGACCCACATGGAGGGTGGGCACCCAGAGCTTGAAATTTCTCAGGTGTCGTCTTGGTGTTTTTGGCCTTCCCATTGATGTGGGACGCCGGGCAATAGATTCCGCATCTTGCGCGCCTGAGTGAACTGTGTGGTTCTGCTGTGGGTGATGAGCATCACTTTGTTTTGACCGTTTCAATTACAACCGTTCACGACACCACCAACAAATTCCTTTCTTGCCACTAACACCCCAACAGGTACCAGACCATCAGGTGACCCCGGTTTCAAGTCAAACCTAGGCGTCTCAGCCTCCGAGGAGTTGGAGAATGAGCAGACATGTGGATCCCACTGAGATCTTTACGCCCCACGGGTTATTACAATATTTCTGGCCCGCCAAATTCTCGGGGTTCCCGCATGCGGGTCGCCTCCTGGGCGCCCCCGTGGTCCTTATCTCTCAAAAGCGTTTGGTGCAAAAACCTACTCAGGCCTGTTCGGGGCTGGCAGGGCTTTTCCCGCCCTTTTGGGAAAGACGACGGCGGCCCCCCGCGGCCATCTGGAACGGGTTGTCGAAGTTGTTCTTGATGTTGTTGAAGGTCTCAACCCCAAGATTATTTAAGAAGGAGCCGGGGGTTGTGCCCGCAGTAAACTCCTGTGTGGCACACTGCAGCCCCCAATCCCCTGCCTCAGCCATCTCCCTGGCACGCGAAAGGTTGGGCGGGGGGAAGGGGGAGGGGAGATGCCCCAGCCGGAAGCAATGGGAAAGGCGGGGAAGCAAGAACACATCCCAGTAAGCTTAGCGGCAATGGGAAAGAAGGAGAAGTGGGTCTGCTGTTGTAGCGACAGAACAGGCTTTCTGATGCGCTTCGCGACACTTCAAGGCTCCCTCGCCCCCTCGGCCAAGTTACAGTCCCCACCCGTATTCCATAATCCCTCAAGCCTCCACTCCCCCCCCCCTTTTTCTTCCTGGTTTACATGAAGCATGTCAGGACATTCTGCTTTGACAATGTGAGCGGCTACCTGGGCAGAAGGGGTGAATATGCTGGTGGCACAGGCTGCAATATTCTATCAAGACAGTCGCAGCATACCATTGGGACGACATTTACCAGGGGTAGAGATGACATTACAAGAGAGGTTGCTGGCAAACAATGCAAAGGGCAGCAAGAGGCTGAGGCGTACCGCGCCGCGGTTCGCCCCCGAAGTGTGGCAGTCGACGCTCAGGGGGTTTGGCACCCCTGGGGTTGGTGGGGAGGGCGAAGGGGACGGAGAAACTGGTGGGGGAGGACGCGGGGGAGGCGGCGGTGGGCTAAGAGTGGGAGGGGGAGGCGCCGGCGGCGGCGATCCCACCGTGGGTGGGGGAGGAGACGGTGGCGGTGACCCCACCGTGGGTGGGGGAGGAGACGGAGGCGGCGATTCCGCCGGGGGTGGGGGAGGAGACGGAGGTGGCGATTCCGCCGGGGGTGGGGAAGAAGCTGGCGGTGGCGGGGTTGCTGCTGCAGGTGGCGGCGGAGAGACAAGCACGACTGGGGGTGGAGGAGACGGGATGACCGGAGGCGGAGGGGGTGAGCTCACCACTACTGGAGGAGGGGATGCTACCTGCGCTGACTCCCAGGGCTTCAGGGCTCTCACCTTTGGCGTTCGCCTGAACAAAGACGCTCTCACACTCTCCATCTCTCCATCCCTCCCGCTCTCCCCTCCGTCTCTCCTCCCCCCCTCTCGCACCGTGCGCGAGCGTGCGTGTGTGCGTGCGTGCGTGCGTGTGTGTGTGTGTGTGTGTGTGTGTGTGTGTGTGTGTGTTTGTCTCCACTATGACTCCCCAACCTAATGCATGGAGACACACACACAGACACACACACACACACACACACACACACACACACACACACATACACACACACAGGCAGACAGGGAGAGCGAGGGGCGGTTAAGGGGGGAAGGAGGGGGGGGAGAGAGAGAGAGAGAGGGGGAGAGAGAGAGAGAGAGAGAGAGAGAGAGAGAGAGAGAGAGAGAGAGAGAGAGAGAGAGAGAGAGAGAGAGAGAGAGAGAGAGAGAGAGAGAGAGCGGGTCGGAGTGAGAGGAGGAACTGTGGTCTCCTGGCGCGCGCTGAACAGAATGTGTAAGGGAGAGGGGAGTGTAGCTGCAGATTAAGCAGATCGGTCTCTTTCCTTTTCGTGAGGCACCAGACAATTGCAAGCAGACCAGGCGAGCTCAAGAGTGTCCAGCGATATTTCAAACGGTCGGGCATATGATGACTGTTCCAGGGCTACACAGATGTCGACAGCCACGAGGACCATGAGGATACACGTGAAGAGAGGAGCGAAAAGAAGAGGGGGAGAAACATCTAGGCGGGGCGGTTCGTACAGAAGGGAAGTGGGAATGTTAAAGAGACCACGGTGTGTCAGCAAACGTGCATGTGCTTGCAGTCACGTGAAGGGGGAGTGTCACCGGTGGAGGGGGAGGGGAAGAAAACGTCGCATTTGGCGGTGGAGGGGAGTCCGGCGGGGGAGGGGGTGACGAAG
>KV908352.1:22500-27500 GCA_002005505.1 Botryococcus braunii
TTTCGCGAGTGTGCTCGTCCTACAGCAAGATTGGCTTGATTCTAGCCACTTTTGGGATTCTTTATTTCAAGAAATCCCTGATGTGAAAATTGTTTGTCTCCTGCTGGAGTTGTGGGTGCCCAATGGCAAGACGGATAGTTGAATCGGTATTTGGGCCCCGATCTACCGCGAACTGACCGCTCGTCAGAGTGCGCTTCACGCGTCTTACGAGATACGTCGGGGCCGTTTTCTACTGAAAGGTGCCTCCACGATTGGCCCCACAACTTCGCGGCCATTTTCAAAGCGCAGGCTGCACCTGTTTAAACCAGCTGGAGGCCCATGGTCTTGGAACAGGCAACTGGGTCGCTGGTGGTCAAAATCTTAGCGAAGTTTCCTACATGACGTAGTTGCATATCTCGCGAAGCTGCAGTGGAAGCAGGTCAAGTCCTTACGAGAAGAAGAATCCTTGCGAAAAGAAGAGTCCTTACGAGAAGAATAATAACGAGGCCTGTACGTGAAACTTTTCGTTTCATGGAACTTGCTTAATCTTCAGGGCAGGCCGACAGGCGTCATCACGTGATCATCAACATCGACATCACACACATCATTATCATCTTCATCATCCTTCTCCCGTTTCATCAGCATCGTGATATCGATGATATCACGATCATATTGTCATCGATGAAGATGATATCATTATCTTCATTATCAAAACCATCATCATTATCATCACCAACACCATCACCACAACCAACATCACCATTGTCGTCGTCGTCCTCGTCATCGTCATTATCGTCATCATCGTGATCAAAATCTGTCCTATACGAAAAGGTCACATGACTCTTTTTGCACAAGGGCCTAGTGGTTCAATTCATAATATACTGGCACAATCTATTATGCTGGATTGTCCCTTACCAAATTGTCTCAGAAACCACACTGCTCCAAGCTGGGTTAATAAAGCAGAGAGAGAGAGAGAGAGAGAGAGAGAGAGAGAGAGAGAGAGAGAGAGAGAGAGAGAGAGAGAGAGAGAGAGAGAGAGAGAGAGAGAGAGAGAGAGAGAGAGAGAAGGGGGGGGGGAGGGAGGGAGGGAGAGAGAGAGAGAGAGAGAGAGAGAGAGAGAGAGAGAGAGAGAGAGAGAGAGAGAGAGAGAGAGAGAGAGAGAGAGAGAGAGACTGAGAGAGTGAGAGAGAGAAGGGGGAGGGGGGGGTAAGGGAGAGACTGCTTTGCACTGATCAGTACGAGTTTGCATGATCAGACCGGCCCACCATTGCGAAACTCACGCAACTTGTAAGCTTGACAGGAAGAGGGCTTCTTGACACCTCATTGTAGTTAAAAAACGTTGGATTGAATTCTGCCAGTACGTACAGTGGGACCCAGCTGAGATAGCCCCTGCAAGCCTACTGTAGCACTTGGAATCGGTAGAGAGTTGAATCTCCCTGTGTCACAGACAGAAGCTATCGACTAGAGCAGTACGAGGAAATCGCAGAAATGTGCGTTACTTAAATCACATCAGTCCAACGAGATTAACTAAGGTATTGCTGGAGCTGTCTATACAAGAACACCTGTCCATCATCCCCTTGTGCAGAAATTCTGGATCCGTTCAACATTGTACAGCGTCTAAGTTATTTGCAATATTGCAATGCCGATATCAGCAAATCGTTTCACTAGGCTGGAAACTGGTAATTCTGTAGAAGTGACAGATATGCGTATAACGATATATATGTAGTGCATAATTGAACGTTCAGTTGACGCATGTACATGTCCCCACCTGTCCTGTATGTAGTATATGTGTGTAATGTCTTCATCATGGATCAATGCCTACTTGCTATAATTACGCAATTCTGTACTCATTTCTTTCAAGTCTCAAAACTACAAACGTTTCTTAACACTTGAAAGATGTCTATAGAATATTTAGTGTATATAATTCACAACCTTCAGTCTAGTATACTGCTACGTAGCCGCACCAACCACTTTAAGACGGATACTTCTGTAAAGCAATATGACGTAGATAATCCGGAAACATGTCAATCATGAACCCTTAGCATGGCTGAACAAGCTGCAGAGGCTATCCTGCGCAGGCTGTCCTGCTCAACCCTTAGGAGAGCTTGAGAGATCGATCGGTCGCGTTTGCATGCCTACAATGGTTTGATACAAACATTTTGGAGGTCATCCCTCAAAGGTTACATAGCAAGGAAATCTTCAGAAGGAAGGAAAGGAAGGAATATTACTTGTTTCTTCCTCCCCCCACCCCCCCCCTTTTTTCCTTTTTTTTTTTTGAACATGGTCATCAGCATGGATCCATGGTTATAACCGGCTGGCTAATAGCCAGTGGCCTATTCCCTGCGTAAGGACTTGAAAGGTAATAATCCATACGATGCCAATTTTTATGTCTTCTAGGCCCTCGTCGTCTGGGGCCTCACCGCGCACCGCACCGCGGCGGCGGCCTCCGCCGAGGAACGCCATCTCCATCCCTCTGCTGGGGTCCGTAGCCTTAAAGAAAAGCGTACCCACTTCAACACCAAAAAGTCGACCTGTGCATGTTTAGACAACCATCATTGAAAGGCCAATATGGTCTTCCAATAAGCAGGACCATGGAATGAAATGAGTCGTATTGCATGGGGGATCCGTGGTAGCTATAGCTGCCGGTTGCAGATGCAACATATGTAGTGCGTGTACCAGGATGTGTGACAGCCACCACTAGACCCTGCCCAACGCATCAGCATCATATTAATGACACACGGCGCTTTGAACATTTATTTTTCATTGAGTAAGCTCAGTTGTTGAAGGAGACTCGAATACCGTTGACACTTAAAGCTCGTTCCGGTGCAACCACACCTTGTTTCGATTTATGACCCTTGTCATGAATTATGGCTCATGACAGTAGCAGCAACTTAAAGCACCAACACAACTAAAGACGGTAGTATTCTGGAGCATTGCATTGAAACTGTCGACGGCACGGCCGTTTTCCATGATCAACGGTTCAAATAACATATAAGCAATCCTCACACGCAAACACTCACACTCACAACCACAAGCAAGGACTAGATTTGACTGCTTTTACCTCGTTCTTCTCGTATCGCGTTGAGGTACGCTGGCTTGTCTTGCTGGATGTGTTGGCAGGGCGGCGGCCCGAGCAGCAGCACACAAAATACGAGCTAAGGTTGAGGGAATATGACAGAGAGGGAACATTAACACATGTACGCTTTCGAGTTCCAGGATGTAGCCGTGGCTAGGACACCCGTGGAAGTTCGACAAGCGTGGTTCCTTCGCGGATCTCCAGAGACGGATGATCCGTCACAGATCCCCTGTGCCACAAACCGAATGTAGCCTAAATCGCGTTTGTCGAAGGGACCTCGAGCAGGGTCATTTCTACTGAAATCGGCTATGCCCCCCAAATTGCCAACACCACCGTTGGTACTACGACCACCCGTTGTGCACCCCACACATACGTACAACCGCACGAACCACACTTCACGAGCCATGCATGCAGGATGTCTCTCCGAAGCGTCAAAGATCCACCGCTGGGTTAGTCACACCCTCACGCAAGCTCCTTACTCTTAGACATTCCCCCGTACGTAGTCCTCACGAACGATCGGTATTTCTAGACAAAAAAACGGGCTGGGTAGACAGAATGCTGCTCCGTGCGCAGGCTCATATAAGTCTGGCTGTGGTGCATAATGTTCACCTCCGACTTCAATCCCTGGTAGCCACCTTATGGCCATCTGTCTTAAAAGTGTACGAGGAACCGTTCGGTGGTGGGGCTGGGCTGAGCGAAGAGTTAGCAACTCAAACTCTGCAGGCCCCACCCCTGATGAACTGACTTGGTTGGTACTTACTTTTCCACTGCCGTTATGACAACTTCAGGTGATGTCTGGATCAGCACCGGTCGCAAACTTCTCGGCTGCTCCGCCGATGCATGGCATCAGGTGAGACGACCTCCGCAACCGTGCTGGTTATATTCTTCCACAATGGTCTGACTTTCGGTATCCAAAGGGCAGGGAAAAGAAGGGGGGTGCACACAGCAGCGTGAAGCATCAAAAGTGTGGACTCTGCTGTCAGAGTTCTAGCTTGAACAAACAAGAGACGTTACGGTTTTTGTACAGGCCTTCGTTTGACCTGTGCGTGACCAAGGTGCCGAATTATGTGCTTCACTGCAACAGCCGTGGAACATCAAGGTGCCAAAGTCCGTGCGTCAACAACTGCGGCAGGGCCGCCGTTGGGCTGTGCTTACCTCTTTTACCATCAGGGGGGCCGCGTGCACACGGTTTGCACTCCCCCACCCCTTCTCCTCTCCCTACCCCCCCTCTCTCTCTCTCTCTCTGTGTGTGTGTGTGTGTGTGTGTGTGTGTGTGTGTGTGTGTGTGTGTGTGTGTGTGTGTGTGTGTGCCCGCGCGCGCGCGCCTGTGTCTGGGTGTCTCTCTGTCTGCCTCTCTCCATCCCTTTCCCCACTTCCCTACCCCCCCCTCTCGCTCCATCGTTCCCCTCTCCCCCCCCTCTCTCCCTGCCCCCTCTTCACTCCTTTCCTCTGTCCATACCCTTGCCCTCTCACCCCCTCCTTCTGTGCAAGCGATGCTGCCACGTTGCGTTCATCAGTAACAGACAGCGCAATCTCATGGGGTTTCCACCTCTGCGCACGAGTGGACATCGTGTTGGACGAGAAGGTGCCGCCGTTCAGACCCATCAACCGAACAATCAGAAGCCCATACTGCTTTGAAACAGCCCAAAGCCCCCCCCCCCCCCCGGGCCCTTTCGCCATTCTTCGGGGAAGGGGAGACGATATCTATCTCCGATCAGATCTGCAGACGTGCAGGTGTCTCTCCACGAGAAAAGGCCAATGGAACAACGGAACATTCCGGAATGGAACCAAATTGTTCGGATCTATTACTTATTGTCTTGGCACCATGGTCACAAAACCCTACATCCTCAAACCCTAAATCTTGAACCTCAACACTCATCCCTAAACTCTAAAGATAGGACCAGCAAACACCGGAACAGTCCTTGTTCCGGAACGTTCCGTTGTT